>JAPTHN010000005.1:48771301-49288801 GCA_026936325.1 Platynereis dumerilii
GCACTTAGGCCACACATAATTGATCTTTAGCTTCTAGCATCCTCTCAAGGAACTTTTTCTAGGGTCGGTCAGTAGGACAAAATAAATAAATAAATTTTTTATAATGTCAAAAATTTTTTTAATTTTTTTTCCATCGGCAGGAAATCTATTGTGTCGGCGGGTCCGCGAAGCTAAGAATCAATTATGTGTGGCCTTAAGGGGCTACTTGTCTGACACAGAAGGTCTCCAAGGAAGATCTGAGAACAAGGCATTTCTATTCTGCCTAGAGCCTCAATGGGCAGGAAAGTTCTACAATATTGATGTCTTGAGGAAAAAGCGCCAATTTCTCCAACTCTACATCATAACTGCAAACTAATTCTGACAGACTGACATTAGCAAAAACTTTCTTCAATTCTACATCTACACATAACTCATTCATTCTGGCAGAAGCAAACACTTCTGAGAACCACATTGAATTCCACTTTTCCTGTACAATTACCTTGTTGATTGCAGTTGCATTTCCAGTTGCTGAAGCTGAGAGGACACACTCTGAGCGGCCGCGGCTCTGTTCCGAACACTAGACAATTGAGAAAGGAGTTCTGAAAGAGAAGCACAAATATCAGTCTGTTACTAATTGTTGTCAAGTTTATATCATAAACACTTAACAATACACAGACTTTACAAGGTGCTTTATACAGGATAGGATTCAATGGAGGGGTATACAAATATATGAAGTGCAAATTAACCTGACATATTCATAGTAGTTTAGTTAGTTATGCATTTAAAGAGACTACATTAAATGAAAACTTCTTCAATTTTTTAAAATAATTTTACAAGATTAACATCACACTTCATCTCGGCAATCAACATGTCTTGAAGTGAGCAAATGGTTGAAATTTACAACTCTCTCTTAAATTAAAACCATTCCTTATGGTATGCCAATCACTCCCAGTGACCCTAACTCAATTAGAGACCTAATTCCAAAATTTTCTACTGCTAATGCATCCACATTGTACCGTAGAACGGGGTGACTTTGAACAGTTTTCACCTCAATTCCCTTATCTTTAAAAATATATAAGATCTATGTGGTATTTCATGGGATAAAATGTTGGCCACTGGCATGTAGTTAACCTGTGCATCGGCATTTTGAGATAGACATCATGTATATGCCTGTGTCAGTGGATAAATGGGCGTTCAAACTCACCCCTGAACAGAGTGACTTTCAATGCAAGAAAACCATCAATTCTCAGAAAACAAATGTTTATCTGTATTTATGAATTTTGCAGGGCTTGATTGCCTTTCCCTGAAATTTTGTCACTGTTTTTTTTAATGTTTTGTGACTTTTTTATTCTTGATCTACTTCAGTGCCTTTGGAGCTAAATGATTGCCTAATATATTGAAATATGCATTCAGACATTGAATTATATGCATTGTATTATGAAATATGACATATCTGTGAATATAACGTACGGGAAAATGTGATGGTCTCCGCGCCCACCATCGCAATGTGATGTTCAAAAGTCACCCCGAAGTTTGTTATAATTCAACATCATCCACTTATATTATTTGTTGTCGGTCTTTCTGAATAGCCTCCAACAAGTTTCTGGTGGATTTTGGAAGTATTTGAGTGGCATTGTAATAAGGCAGGTATTTATAAGGCCAGGGTTATTCAGTACTGTTGTTGGCACAGAAGTTCACAGGCTATGGTATATTGCAAAAAGAAGTATGTCAAGTTTATTAATCAAAATCAATAGAAAAAAAATTCCAGTCACAATGACTTTATGTAAAAAGAAACTAGGCTTTAGAAGAATATAATCAGAAGTCAAATACTTCCAGTATCTCATTTAGCTTTGTATTCATAGAGGATCGATCTTTTTCGAAAAAGTGTTCAAAGTCACCCCCGGGGTGGCTGTTCAAAGTCACCCCGTTCTACGGTAAGTCAATCGACGCAGATCACTATTCAATACAAATACCATAATTGCTTAATTTCACAAAGCAATTCACATTTTCTCAACTGTTGTGTGTGGGAGAGGTATTGTCCTGGAATTAATACTTCATGGAATTAGGTCTTGAAGTTCAAAATAAGACTAAACACCATAAGGAATGGTTAAACTTAAAATACTAATTGGCCATTCTAGTCAATTTACTCATTTATAGAAAACTTTAAAGATTCTAAGTGCATGACAATTAGACAACATAGACTTGACATAATTCATCTAAATCGGCACCTCAATAGACACACACTGTACGAACGACATAGAAAAGCAACATTGTACTGACAGAAGCACCATCTATTTCTATCTACTTTTATTAGCAGCAAAACTGAGCAAAAATGAGCAACAAAAAAATTGCCCGGGCAGTACAAAATTAAAAGACAGTTCAGGATATCATAATAATCAGCTTTATTATTAAAGAGCAGGGCTAATGGCAGAAGTTTGTTAAATGTTGGAAATTTGGAAAGGGAAAGAAATGACAGACGGAACACATAAAGTTGAGATACAGTGTTAAATATCTATAGGGAGGAGGGTATATATTATGTTAGAGCTAGATAGAGAGATGCACGCCAATGGAAACAAAGTGGCTTGGAGGGAATAATCAAGAATTTAACAGAAATAAAGCTTTGAACAAAAAGAATCCATGCATTCTTAACAAATGACAAATCAAACGTAGCCTAATACTAACATTTAGAAAGATATTTCAAAGGCAGAGAGAAAAAGCATGATCTTAAACACTATTCATATGGTTATACGAGCCAAAAAATCAAAATCAAACCGCTGCCTCCTCTGCCAAGTTGCAAAATATTTCACACTCAAGAATTTGCAATTGTACCAAGTTGCCGAAAGACTTAGCCAATGACAGTAGCCAAATGACCGTCAAAAGACACTGGTGAGAGACGGATGATGGTCGAGAGAGCGTTGGCGGCCAGGCGAGTTAGAAATCTAACAGTGTCACAACAACCATTATGCGTACGTGCTACGTCGTACTACGTTGTACACCACAAAGGGGGATTTAGGGCAAAGGGGGTTGTTACTCACGAGCATGTTGAGGTATTCTACCTGCTATGGGATCCATGGTGACGTCCCGAGCGCTGGGAGATAGTCCGGGCAAATTAGACGCAGCAGACTGAAACGGCATGTTCCTGCGAGCCCTCGTTCCCCCCATCCCGCGGCTGGGGTGCGGGATTCGGCGCACGTGATGGCGGATGCTTCCCAAAGGCTCGTCCTGCTGAAAGAAACAACTTTAAGTTAAATATAGAAATTTTAGAGCAAGATAAATAAGCATGGTAGTCCCCGGCAAACCAGCATGTGGTTACTACTTTCCGATTTTGTGCTGATTGGCGAATTCCAGAAAACGTTTTTAATGTGAACAATCAGTGTGAGAAATGGATTACAGAAGGCTCTGGTCCGATGGGACTTGAGTGTCTACTGATTGGCTAGTCCGAATGATAAGGCAGTAGTCCAGAAATTGCCCGGTGCATATAAATATGTATATATATAACTTGATCCTCACTTGATGGCGGTTTAAATATATAAATAATGATAAATGATGTCAATTGGCCTGATTTGAATACTATACTCTATACATAAGTCATGTGATGTCATGTTGCTTCTAAAACGATATTTACTTAATATAAATAAAACATTTATTACACATCTATATTTTGTACTAAAATATATTCTGCTCAATAGCCTGTACTGGGATCCTTTTAAACTTTTTAGCATAGTAAGCACAGTGTATCTTAGGATTTAAGGCAATGATGATTTTATTCAACTGCAAGATCAAAACAAGAAGACACAAGAATGTTAACTGTTGACTGCTCTTTTATTGCAATCAGCTATGACACTTGCTTGAATGCTTCTTTACCCAGTGCTGTCTAAATAGCAATTAAGTCCACTAGGTGTGAATTTACTCTGAAAGGAAACCCTTAAATCCTAAATTGCAATTATCATGGTTAGTTTGCCTCAGTGACAGTCAAGAGTTACAAAAGCTGATTGCCCTCTGCTGCTTTGACACGCAAATCTCGTGAATGCGCGTGGGCGATATTAGGGTTAATTGGGCTCGGCTGGGACTTGGTAGTCCAATCGGACTGGCCTGTGCTAGCAAGCACTAGTCCGATCGTAATTTCAAGTGGTCAGGACGATCGGACGTCCAGTATTTCGCACACTGTGAACAATACTGAACATCTTTAATATATCAGTTCCCACCTTCACAATAAATTAAGAGCTGTAGGGGAAGTCTCTTTTTCGTATTTCAATGAGGTCTTGATGAATGTACATGTGAGTAAAAAGCTTATAGCTAATGTTCATTGTTTTGTATTGTCACCATTGATGTTAAATAAAGTTTTATCTTATCTTTTAATCTTCTCATTTGCTTTCATCGAGAAAAATTAAGTCAGTGTCCCATGTTTTTCATTAGCAGTATGGAAAGCTATCTTCATTAAGAATGACTTGGGACTATTTCATGAATTTCTCATGGATTTTAATCTCTCAACAAGTGTGGAATTCAACTTTCATGTGTATGCTATGGACAATAGTTTGGAGACTGCATCCAATAGAAGGATAATCTTAGTTCTAAGTTATCTTGGGAGTATTTTGATAAACACATAAGAAATAGAACTTCACGAGGGCGTTTGCAAATTCAACAACCACAAATGACAAAGCCAACTTACAAAATCTCGTGGAGCTCTGTGTTCAATGGTGAGATGGGCAGCAAAGTCATCTGTGACATGGTTTGGGTCACCACCAGGTAGAGAAGCACAAATTGGACAAACCTGCAAAAATAAAGATAACAAAATTGTGTCATATCGGTGCGACTTTTCCACACAGATGCAACATTGATGATAAACATTGAAAGTTACAATTTAGGGTAATTAAGACCAGATCCGTGTGGGATGTTGATTAAATTTTCAAGACTCGAGCCTAATAGGGTAGGTGAGTGGTTGGGCTTTACCTCCTGCATTACTGCACTGCCTTGGCTTAAGAGGACAGACAGCAAACACTGTAAAAAGGTCTTAGTTGTTTTTGGTGCACAGGATGAAACATCTGCCCAACATGGGTTAGGCCACACATAATTGATCTTTAGCTTCTCGGATCCTCTCGAGGCCCTTTTTCTAAGGTCGGTCGGTAGGACGAAAAAAAAAAAAAACCAAATCTCAATTTTTTTTTTTTTACCCAAAATCAGAATTTTCATTGGTCGGTAGGTCAAAAAAAAAAAAAAAAAAGCGAAGTTCTATATTTTGCCAATAAAAAGTTTTTCTGTACAATTTTTTAATGGGGCTGTCACAATAGGTTATAGATTGATCCCATAATAAAATGCATATATATATATATATTATTGATGTCAAAGTGACAACATGGTACAAATATCAGTATGCAGTGTACATGACAAAGGAAATCAACAGCAGGTGCCCAATAATAAAACAATAACACAATAATTTTGTCTGTTTGCTACTGTTTTATTTTATCTCTTGGGCACAGATTTGCCATATGGCCGCAGTTCCCATACCATGAATACCTCGTGCTATCAAAGTTTGAAGGAAACTGATGAAAGAAGCTGGTTCTGGACTTCTGGCAGGCCTTGACTCGAGTTGACTGTGCTAACCAGGTTTCCCTTAGGCCTATATATTTCAATGTCAATGGAGGCTGACTGGCAGTGAGAGGGAGATATGAAATGAATTAGGAGCTATAAAAGGGAATTAAAGAGCAGTTCAGTGGCACGGAAATAGGTGGCCTTTTGATCCTTGATTTGAGAAGGCGCATATGTGACTGAAGGAGAGAATGCAGCAAAGTGAAATGAAGATTTATCTGGTAAATTAAGATGCGTATATAATATAATATTATATATATGAATAGGCTAATTGATATCTTTGAAATTAAGATTTGTATATGGCCACACAGGTTATGAACAGGGCCTTGCAGATTTTGTTTGTGAATCAATTGTCTAAGTTGACCTTGTGCTTTCTTACAACATGTTTATATAAAATACAGGCACTATTAATGTTTTGAAGCATCATTCACAATCCAAAAATGTGCTGCCCCCAATGAAAATTGTGTTAGCAACCTGGATGAGCCAGGAGAGCACACAGATAGATAGACCAGCTTGCAGATCAGCTCATGAGGGCTAATTGCACTTAATATCCTTATGATACCTTACATTGGCCTTGACAGGGGAAAACTTCAATTGCCATTTTTGTGTGAAATAAATGGACAACAGGTTGTAATATTGATTGCTTCAATATTATCAATAGCACTTTGTTTCACTTGCCATATTCATTCAGAACTGCCATACTTTTGAGACAGTGGCGCCAGTGGCGAAAATTGGAACTAAAACAGCAGAGGAATGCTAATAGGCCTAACAGTGTAAAAACAGCCTTAAAACAGCAGGTTTCAGGTGTTACATGAATAAAACTAACACTTCAGGGAATGACAGGCCCACAGAGTGAGTATCAGCCAAGTGTGAAGCAAGATTATAGGGGGAGCCACTATGACTCTCCTTGGCTCTGATCATTGAGGTTCCACCAAGAGTTAAACTGACCTGCTTTTTAGTCATTTCACAAAGGAATATAATGTTCAAATTAGAGTTAGTACACAGTATTCAGTGTGAAATACCTTGTTGATGAATAAAAAGTGACATTTTGGCAAAAACCAGAGAAGAATTAATAATGCAAAAGTGACCTGAAAATGGATGAAATAACTGATGTGGGATGCACATGAGACTGGTTGAAAGAGAGAAACTGTTTGCACTGTTTTTAAAAGTGCTATTCAGGTAAGCTTGGTGAGGTCTCTCTGGTCGGGATTTTGTATCAGAGCAGGTAAGGTCGGCGGTCGGCTAAATAAATAAATTGGTAAGTGGTTATTTTTTTTCTTGGTCGGCACTCATTCTGTTGTGTCGGCGGGCACGAGAAGCTAAAGATCAATTATGTGTCGCCTTACTGAGCGGGGAATCGAACCCTGGCCCAAAAGGTCAGCCTGATTGTCCCTGGAACAAGCACACTCCCAATGAGCAAAGCTTCTGCAGCACCCAACCCCAATCTTGTGCGCTTACCTAAATCTACCATTTTACAAAATCCCCTCAGGCATTAAATGCGATCTGGTAGGCCCGTCAAGCAAGATATAGCAGGACCGAGGACAGCACCTGCATAATCCACATTGATGTGTTTGTGTTTTACGCCTCTGCAGCACCTTATTGGGCTATATCGATCCACAGTGATGTAATTGAGAATCAGAGAGAGCAGGAAGTTAAATGCACTTCAATGGTTTTATATCCTATGGATGGCTTTTTAGAAGTTTTTAATCCAGGAATGATAGCATGTAAAATGTCAACACAAGATTATTATCACTCAGGCAAAATGTTTTGCAGCCAATTGCAAAAAAAAAAATTCAGTACACCTCAACTTTCTTGAGTTATGAAAATATCACATTATTCACTGGCTCCTTAAGAGTCCTACTATGTTGCAAATGGATTTTCAAAAGGTGACTCAGCTCCTGTTTCAACACCAAGGCAGAGTAGACTTTAAAAGCGGACTGTAACAACTTGGCAGTCCAGCCTTATTAACAATTCATCAAGGCTAAGTGAATAGTGCTTGGAACATGATACTGGTCGTCAAATCAGTCTGGTCTACAAGTCTTCGAGAATTTAAGAGTCCAGATTGCTTTAGCGAGACCTTTTCCAAACGAGAATACAGTTGAATAAATTGTACCATGACAGTAGCAAAGAAACTGTAGTATAGATACACAGAAGTTGGCCGAAGTGTACAAACTCTCCGTGTTGCAGGCCAATCAGCCAACTGAGAAATAGTATGTTTTTTATCCGATCAAAACGTGATTTAACAGCAGAATTAGAGAACTGTACATCTGTGTAGTTTAGCATGAGATCTTTGCCCTGATGATCTCAAGTCAAGTCAACTTTATTAATATCCTTACGGATAAATTAGATGCTATACACAGCTTAACATGGATTTAGTGTTGACACAGTTCATTGTGGATAGTCATGGCCCTTACCACAAAGCTTGGTTTGTGGCGATTCGTAGCAGCGAAAGGCAGAAGCATTCTACCACTACGCTGACTTACTGCAGAATACCTCATACAATGGATGGGTGTCATCTTTCATAATTTTGAGTAATTTCTTCTCAATGGCAGTTCTATATACAGAGTCAAATGATGTTAGTTCTTTACCACTAATGTACTTTGCCTGCTTGATGGGGGATGCCAATCTTCTCTTGATCTGATCGGGAATTGGAACAGGGTCCAAGAAGTAGATGATTGAGACATGAGAGCTTTATGTCCTGTATTTATGCACTGCCACTGAGGTAAGCTAATCAGGACAGGAAGAGGACACAGCAATGAGGTGCAGGAAAGCCATTTCAAGCAAAATGGGCAAAATGTTACATACCACTTCCATTGAAGCATCAGTGTGGTCCGATGGATCTGAAGTCACATGTTCTTGCAAACTTTGCTCTGTGAACCCCATCTTGCTGCAGTATGGACAAGTGAAGGACTGGGGCTGTTCTGCAGTTAATGTCTCTCCTCCATAGTAAAGCTCTGTCAAAAGAAGGTTAGTGAAAGGATTTAGATCAGTTTGATATACACCATTAAAAAGTTAATGTAACATCTTTCTCTCGGCATCATTAGCTAAATGTAGTCATTTATGTCAATGCAACCATAAGAAAGTTTAGAAATCAAGTTATGAGAGTGATGTGAAAACAGCTATCAAAGTTAGAGATAAATCGTGTTTTTTTTTAAACACAACTTAATCCGTGTGAAATCAGAAATTAAGTACTAAGATGTTGAAAACTGAAGGATATTTCAGTTCAATTTCTACCCGTTTCAGACTTTCAGATCCTGAACGCACAAGAATATTTTTTGCTAATCCAAATATAATAACAGCAAATCTTATGAAAATGTTAACATGGTTAATGACATTTCATCACCAACATCACTGATGTAAACTTCAAAATCAAAACACAAAGACATAATGATAAACCAGTGAGAAAGTACTTACCGAAATCAGTCCTTGTGAGTATGCACTGCATGGGGTGGTCGGTCGTGTGGCGAGTGGTCGTAGCCCCCGCCTCATAACACGTGGCACACAAGTCGTAGTCATAGCAAATCAGGCACTTGTACCTCTTCCCTCGGAAGTTTGCTTTTGAGCACGAATCACAACTAACACCTGAAATTAAAAAGTTCAAATTTAATGAATTTGTCAGCATTGCATTCGGAGTTGCAACAGAAATATATGGCTTTGAAACATAAAGAATGCCATAATCAGTTGAGAATGTTCAAATGGATGATTGGGCTTTTACATCCTGTATTTATCAATTATGCACTTAGTAGACTTATTAGGTCGGCAGGAGGACACGGCAATGAGGCAAAGGATGATCGATACAGCCGTCCGACACAGGCCCAAGTGACCTGGCAAGAGCTGGATTTGAACCCTGGACCCAGCAATTGGCAGCCTAGCATGCTACCACTAGACCAACCCTCCCCCCGAATCAGTTGAGAAACAACCC
Organism: Platynereis dumerilii; assembly: GCA_026936325.1. Taxonomy (NCBI): domain Eukaryota; kingdom Metazoa; phylum Annelida; class Polychaeta; order Phyllodocida; family Nereididae; genus Platynereis; species Platynereis dumerilii. The sequence goes on from JAPTHN010000005.1 coordinate 48,780,789, forward strand.
ATGTAGAACTTGGACAAAGTCAATAGTGCAGAAAAGAGAATAATTTCTATGGAAGCTATACATATCACATTAAAAGAAAAACATTAAGATATTCTTTACACAGAACAGCTTTGAAGTCTCATAATCTACCATTCGGTCCATTCCGACTATCTCCATATTCAATATGATATTGTCATTCTTAATTTTGAGTCAATACTATCTATTCCATTGACGTAGAATCAAATGCATGTATTCACTTCAATATAAAATGCTGCAAGACAACTGAAGTGAATGAGTTTGTGTTCTACGCCGCCTGAGTGCAAGATAACAGCAAGTCACTTAAAGTCTGTAACAACACCAGAGATCAAAATTAATCTATATTTCTCCTAAACAATTAAGTTTCAAAGTTTTGGATTTTCAAAATTCACGTCCATGGCATAAGAGCGATTTAAACAAGAACCCAGGGGTTGCAAAACTGAATGATGCCGATATGTGGTAGCACAAGCCACCCAAGTGTACTCAGGTTTTGACAGCCATTTCCACATATTCAGAAAATCATGGTCCTCTGAATTTCAAACAAAGGACCGATCTATCTGTGCAAACATGTTGTTGGAATGTGAAAAAAGGCACAAACGAGGTTACAGATCTATTATTGCCCAAAAAAGGAATCTGGAGACACACCTTTACTCTGAACATGACTTTGTCCCTTTGTTATCAGAGAAATACTGTTATGGTTTTCTCAATTTTTCTTCTGATAGCATGATGGCCAGTAATTTGGTATTTAAACAAGATCTAATGCAGCTAGAAGCAGCTCTTTTTTGTTGTTGAACATGGCAACGTCTATACTCAACTCCTTTAAAGTTACAGCTTCCCAGCTTTATCATAACATTTCCAAAGTTGTTTTCCGTCAACTGCACCAAAAATAACCTATACAAGTACTTCTTTAAATGACATAGGCACAGTCATGGGACTGTAGCAAAACAATGATTCAGTGAGATTATTTTATTTTGAGCCCTTTATTTGAAACTACAACTGTTTTAAAATGATGTACGCACATATCTCAGAATCCATCTTCGTTCTCTTAAGTTAAAATTCGATAACAGCCAAAATTGATACATGCTAAAACTGAAATTAATTGTGCAGTGGTACTTTGAAGTGTTACATGAAATATTTTAGCCAAATGGGCAGGTCCCATAGATTAAGTTTGCAAAATTAAAAAAATATCTAACTGTCAAACTACCACGTCAAGTTCATGCAACTACATTCCTAGTGGCTCCATCTATAATCCTTAGTTGGTACCACCAGCTGTTTATCAGTTTATAAATAGACTTCTGAATCTGGATCTGGATAATTACTCAGCATTGTCACTTGGATATTTCGCTGAGGGTTGATCACCGTGTGATAAATGAAATGATAAGGCCCGAGAGTCAGGAACACACCCTATTAAAATTTTTAAGGCTACCCTGCATACCTCCTCACATATTTTGTGTGTATGTATACTATACATTGTACAACTAATCTATCATAAAAAATAGCTCAGATTTTCAGAAGATATAACTTTTTTTTTTAAGCCTTTATTTTCTGTTGACTGGGAAGTCTATCATTCACGCCCCCTCCTCTTAGTCTAATTCATGCAACAGTTATTGCAACTAAAGTTCTAGTGGCACCATATATAATCCAAGGTTGGTACTACCAGTGACCCAATGGAATAGTAAACTACCTGGCTACTGTAATGATCCGAGACACCTAAAGACTTGATTTTACTGACTTTAAAATGTATATATATTATAATAAGAAAGATTTCAATTGCAATGATTTTAAGACTGTTTTTAAGAAAATTCAGGACTCTGAAATGCTGAGTCAAACATACAGACTGAACAGTTTTTAACAAGCAATGAAACTTATTTTATTTTATTTATCAGTTTATGCTGTGATTTACCTTTTACATTTTTAATTAAGTATTTTTTAACATTTACAGACATACATGTACAAACCATGCTTTTTAGAAAATGCATTAATAAATGATACAATAGTATACATAACTCCACAAGAGTACAACTAGATCGTATTTATTCAAATGTTATATTTTGCTACAAAAAATATCAGATGAATGTTTTCCTTCACTCCTAAAAACATTTTCATATTCTCAAAATATCCATGATGGAAGAAATTGATATATATGTATAGGCCCAGACTGGAAATATATGGTAAAAGTGATGGTAATCAATACAGACTTGATGGCATTTTGTCTATTTCAAACCTCTGTCAGCTTTGACAGCTTGTCAATGAAAGATATTTGCTATTTGTTCTAAAATTCTTGGCAATTCCTTCAACAGACATCAATTGGATTGCCTCAAAGCATGAGCTACTTTGCATCTCTGCTTACAGGTGGCCTGGTGGCTAGTTTGCAACTCTGCCAACAGGTGGCTGATCACTGAAGCATGGGTTGCATTAGGGTTGCATTCCTGCAAGGTCCCAATATTTACATATGGAGGGTTGCCAGTTCTTGGCTGGCTAGTGGAGAGGCAAGTCAGGGCTGGAATGCATCAGGATAATATCATCAAAAACACCATCAAATGCACTCCAATCTAATTTTTGCTTCCAAATTTTTTTGCTCATTCACTCCATACATCAAACTAGCAACTAAGAAGCCCAAACTCCTTGCCTATCTTGAGATTTTGCGTATAATTTGCCACTGGTGAGAACCAGCCAAGAGTAACCAGAATAACTGAATGAGCCTATGGCTCATTCAGTTAAAAAAAAACCACATTTTCATATAAAAACATTGTTAGAAGTGACACAACCATATAAATTTCCTTGTAGTGCAAGTAAATGGGAACAAGGCCTGATAATAATGCAGAAAACAAAACTATTCAAACAATGTGTGAGGTATTGAAAAACTAATCTGTGCCAAATTTCAGAGTGACCAGGAATATTAATCTACCTGCTGGGACTAATGGTTTTGTTACTTTTGTAAAGGTACTAAATGAATGCCTCCCCACCCTATTAGGCTATTACCATAAGCTTCATAAACTGTATTTAAGGGCACATGCTGGTCGAAAAATGGTGAAAATATTTTAGACAAGAATCCATGGATTCAAAACCGGCCTTTGGCAATTATATATTCAGGATTGAAATCATGAACGGGGGGATTTATATATTATTACATGGATTGTTTTGTATTGAGCAGTTATTGTCAGACTGATAGTGTTTGCTGCAAGCCATAAAAACTTTGTGGGGAACCTCTAAGAAAATGCTTATACCATATTTCAGAATTGTAAGTAAACTACTTAAGTCACAGTGGGCACTTCAAAATATGGTGTCCATTTTGGCAGCCATCTTGGAAATTTTCTCATAATTTATGAGGGAACCCCTAAGCAAATCCCCAAACCAAATAATAAAGTCGCAGTGGGCAATTCAAAGTGAATCCTTATACCAAATTGCATAAATCTAGGTGAAATACTAAAGTCAAAGTGGGCAATTAAAAATATGGTGGCCATTTTGGCAGCCATCTTGGATTTTTCCAAAAATTTCTGAGGGGAACCCCTAAGTGAATCCCTATACCAAATTGCATAAATCTAAGTGAAATACTAAAGTCACAGTGGGCAATTCAGAACATCCATTTAGGCAGCCACCTTGGATTTTTTCCAAAAATTTTGAGGGGAACCCCTCAGTAAAATCCCTGTACCAAGGTTCATGAATCTAAGTGAAATACCAAAGTCACAGTGGGTATTTTAAAATATGGTGGCCATTTTGGCAGCCATCTTGCATTTTTCCAATTTTTTTGAGGGGAACCCCTAAGTGAATCCCAGTACTAAGTTTCATAAATCTAAGTGAAATACTAAGGTCACAGTGGGCAATTCAAAATCTTGGGTTTTTCCAAAAAATTTTGACGGAGACCCCAAAGTGAATCCCTATCCCAAATTTCATAAATTCAAGTGAAATACTAACAGCCTTAAAACTCGCTCTGACCTTCCACAAAGCATGCAGGCCGGTAAAAACTGGTTTACAGGGCCGCCAGAATTTTTACAGGCCCGTTTATTTGTGGTGTCAAGCGTCTTTTTGCAACCTTTTCTGCAGACTACAATTAAAACACCACTTTAGTTTACAGTCTGTAAAACTGATATCCAAACAGAGTGGGCTATTGCACTGTGAAAATGGCACTTCGTGAATCATCATATTGATGATTTGTCACGATAATTTTACTCTAAGATCAGTCACATGACAAATCAAATAGCCTTCTATTCATCATGACTAATCAAACAGCCTCTATGTTTCCCATGGATGATAAATTTGGGAAGATGACACTTCATCAGTTATTATGACTCACAGTCACAGAGTGTCAAAATCTGTAAGAACCAACAATCATTTTTTGCTTATCAAATTTACAGGCTGTAATTATAAAGTTTGTCAAAGTATACTGTCAGAATGAGAAATGCACTGAGGAAGGCCCTGGTCTCTTGGGGGAGTTTAGTGGATGGGTGTTGATAGCCATTGCTTGCAGGAATAATTTGGCAATGGTACATAACTACATCATAGCACTGTACAGAAAGCTGGTGAAGAAGTAGACAATGCCAAGTGTTATACAAACATAATGATCCACTGAGCAACCATGCTTCATCTAGGCATGAACAATTATTTTAAAACACAAGTACTGAAATGGTTTGACTCTCACAGTGCTTTGGAATTATAAGCAATCCTGACACAGGGGCACCTTCTCCAATGAGGCTCACAGGCCCACTGCACCTGTAACCATGGTAACCCCTTACAGCTAACTGAATCCCCCATTCATAATGGGCAGGTCCATATCTGTCATTGGCCCCCATTGCTCACTGGGTTGCAGCACTGTGTTCAGAGGGGCAAGGAAAGTGGACAAGTGGACAAGTTGACACATGGACAAGTGGACAAGTGGACAAGAGTGCCATTTCACCAAAAATCTGTTTAAGCCCTCCTCTATTAACCGGCCTTTGGCCGGTTAAAAATGGAAATTCTGATTTTGACAGTTTCAATAAATACAGATGTCCAGACAACAAATGCAACTGAAATTACGCAAAAGTTCCTATTATAACCCTGTAAACAACCTTGCCGATCTCACCTTTACAGTTAAAATTATTAAGAGTTTATTTCCTTTTTCTGCCATTTTCCGAAAACTGCGAATTTTAGTGACTTTGAGTGCTTACAAAAAATTCATCTCAAAAACCGCTGAAGGTATCATAATGAATTTCGGCATACTGCTTACTGACAAGTTTGCGTCCGCAATAAGGCTATTTTCAGAACTGTATTTGGATTAAAGGCCGAGGGACAGCGATTCAAACCTGAAAGATAGTGAATTAGCTCCATAGTCCCATGTTCGCGAACCCAGAAAAACCCTATAAAAACATATTTTTAGTCTGAAAATAGTCTTATTGCGGATCCGAATACCTCAAATTATGAAAATAAATCAGTTCTGATTATTCTGATAGCTCAGTCTTGAGATGAATTTTTTGTAAGGCAGAATACTTAAAAATATGTAAAATTCATCGTTGCCATGGCAACCGTAACCATGGCAACTTAAAATTTCACAGAGGGTCATAATTTGGTGCCCTGAAGACCTGTGTAAAATTTCATAGCTCTAGCTGCAACAGTTTCTTCTGGACAGCATACACACATTTTTCGACCAGCATGTGCCCTTAAGATACTTGAACTTAAATAATCAATTAAGTTAAAGAAATACCATCACTGAATTGCAATAAAGAATCAAACTGCTGTTTTGCCAATGTTGCAAAATTAGACAACTTCAGTTTTAAAATAACTTCCACGGCACAATATATTTTCAAGTTGTTTGTAACTCATGCAAAGTTCCAAAGTTTCACAAGAAACATTAAATTCTTTTCTAGGAAAACCCCACAGCTAATTATAGCTGTATATATTAGTGCCTATATGCAAAATACACATATGTATGTATCCTTCTATCACTTCTTTGTTCCCAAGGTCTGTTTACATCCTAACATTTGATTTACCCACAGTTTGGCACACACTCAAGTGCAGCAAGAAGGGTGCCAAACACACAGGTCAATACTAAGTAAACTGACTACTCAACACTTAAACCTAGCATCCAAAAGCCATTTTACTGCTTGCATACTGAATAACTGACAAGAATGTGTCACATTAGTTGGATGGATGATTGGGACTTCACATCCTGTATTTATGCACTCGGGCAGCCCAATTAAGGACATGATGATTGGAATTTATGCACTTGGTAGGCAAATTAGGACAGGAGGAGGACACGGCAATGAGGTGAAGGATGACTGAAACAGCCGTCCAACATAGGCCCAGGTGACCCGGCAAGAGCTGGATTCGAACCCTAGACCCAGCCAGGGGCGTATCTAGGAATGGCCTGAGGGGGGGGGCCATTACATGGGGTGAATAGGGGGCGCTCCGAACCGTTTTCCTATCTTTTCAATGTTAATTTTGGGCCTGAGGGGGGGGGGGCCATGAAAGTGTTAAAAACTTGCCATTGAGGACTGCACTAGCCAAAATTAGTTGTTGTTTCAGATGATCAGGTCTGCAGTCTGCATCATAAATTTAATCTAAGTGAAAAGCCATTTTGTTGTTTACATCGAAGCACCTGTCAAATTGCGTGTTTACATTGCACTGAAGATTTTGAAGATCCTCAAGCTTTAACCTTTGACTACCATCTATAGTAATCAATTACGAACCATTCTTGAAGTAACACTATATTATCATAAATGATCCCTCTGCTCATCTAACACCAGTCCTACAACTTTCACTATTAGGTAAAATTGACGGTTAGGCGGTAAAATACAATGATAATATATCATATTCAAAATAAACTTCCTGCAAGTTGCTGGATTTCTAACTTCATAGATTTAATGTCAAATCCTGATAAAGCTATATTATGGAAGGAATTTTATCATTTGAATTTGATTCCCATATTGATGAATTATGCTGCACCAAAATGAAAGAGAAAAAAAATTATCGTAAGCTAGAATGTCACATGACATTTTCGTGGCACAATTTTCAGGTGATCAAGAAATTGAGAAACATCTAGGTTTGGTCTAATCATTTGATCTAATCTGCTATAAATCTATTATGGACACTCTATTAATAGATTTATCACATGTGGCAATGATATTGAGCAAATTTAATTTATAACCTCTTATTTGCGAGTTCACTCGCATTTGTGAGCGAACCAGTTAAATAAGGGGTAGTCAGAAATTTTGGATCGTTTGTGAGAGTCAAGGAAGCACTTATCAAAGTTTCTTTTTCATGAAATTAATGAAGAATAGGCTAACTTGAGGCGTCTTGCTTTTTTGTGTGTCTTTTGTGTCTTGTTTAATTACAATTTAAGTTTTTAGTTTCAACGAAATCACGGCAAAACAGGAAATATAAATATTGTTGTTATTGTTTTACTGGCCTCTGATTGGCCGAAACAGGTTCGATGTCTTACCGATAGTTTTTGAGCATTTCTATTGGGGCTAAAGGTACAATTGTAGGGTCATTAGAATCCTGATTTATCAATCTATATCAATTCGTTTTTTCATGAAGATATCTTTATTCCTTGCTGAGAATTCGTTGAAATTGTAGGCCTATATTTTTTTTTCTTTTTGAGGTAAAAAGTGTAATGCAGTGTTGATGCTGGTCTATTGTTTAGAAAAGGTGTGAAGTTGAAACTTGAATTGGATGACAGAGTTATTTTCATTTCATTAACCCCTAATTACAGAAAAGGTGTCAGGGTTAATTAGAATACTTGATGATGACACCCAAGTTGTGACACTTCAATGCCAATCTAAATATGCCTCAATATTAATTAGTCAGTTATTTAATACTTTTAAAATCAGGAATGTAAGTTTTAGCTAGATAAATTAACAATTGATTGATTGATTGATTGATTTTATTTAGATATTTTTACAGTCAATACATACATGTTTATAAAAAAGACACAAAGTATTAAGTGTAAAAAAATCTTGGATTACACACAAAAGTCTCACATGAGACTTATTTCCAGTGTGGTCCATCAAATCACAAAATGGTATCATGGTTCAAACATAACAATGTATAATTTATATATATATAGACAGTATGACTAGTTATACGAGTAAATAAATTAATTATAAATTAATGTAAATATTTATGTTATGCGGCTAAAGTTCTGAGGTGAGCTTTGACTTTCTTCTTGAATAACAGTCTATTATTTATGGATTTTATCCAGGAAGGTAACTCGTTCCATAATTTTGAACCATTATAATTGAAATTTCCATAGGTAACACCAATAGGCCGGGGAACCGTGTATATAATTATGACTGGAGCCTCTTGTTGAGTACTCATGTTGTACTGGAGTGAAATTTTGAGATAGATAGCTTGGAGCAAGGTCATTTTTGATATTAAAGATATGACCTAGTATCATTTGAATTGCACGGTGACGTGTGTCTAAAAGTCCAATTTTGTCCAGTTCCTGTTGGCCTATAGATGTTCTTGGACCAAGATTTAATATAAATCTGGCAATTTTATTTTGGGCTATTTGAAGTCTTTTCTTATTAGCATTTGATATCTATCTTGCTATCTATCTATCTATCTTGCTATCTATCTATCTATCTTGCTATCTATCTATCTATCTTGCTATATATCTTGCTATCTTGCTATATATCTTGCTATCTTGCTATATATCTTGCTATATATCTTGCTATCTTGCTATTTATCTTGCTATCTTGCTATCTTGCTATCTATCTTGCTATCTAACTATCTATCTCGCTATCTAACTATCTATCTCGCTATCTATCTATCTATCTTGCTATCTATCTATCTTGCTATCTATCTATCATGCTATCAAGCAATCCCCAACATCTCCCATGGAGCTTACAACAGAAACACATAATTATTTGTCCATCTAAACAATTAAATCTGTCTTTCTAAAATATCAGTTACTGGCTCACTGCCATCACAAGATGCGTTCTCGACTTCGCAAGTATGGAGCAAATTAACTAATGTCAAATAAAGTCAAGAGAACCAGCCAATCAGAGCACACTAGAACATATAATATTAAGTTGGCTGCTCCCTAGAACTTATCACAAGCATTTGCAAAATTTACCACAGTTTCAGTTTGTCTCAAGTTTATTTTGTCAGCTTTTTAAGCTCTATCTCTTTCTTCTTTAAACACACATAGATAGATAGATAGATAGATATGGTAGGTGCAGCCCTCTAAGCCCAGTTCTGGCGCTCACAAGGGTCGATTGATGAAATGGGAGAGAGAGCGGGAGTCCTCAACATGTTACACATTTACCCCATCTGAGGGATCTTTTACTTGCCCAGCATAGACACTGATACAATAGTCCGCCAATTTAATGTCTCATCCGAACGACATCCAGCTGGGATTTTCCTCATGAAGGTACACTGAAAATGTTGTCTGAAAGAATTTTTGAACATTGTACAATGTGCGACACATGACAGCTAGAGCTGTTGGTCGCGAAAAACAATTAGGGGAAATATCTTGGTGGTTTGCCCCCCCTTAAAAAAAATCCTGGATACGCCACTGGTGCTGGTTACCTTTTGGAAATTTTGTGGTGTTTTTTTGCAAATTTATATCATTTAGGGGCAGAAAAATGGGAAATAGTAAAGAAAAATGGGGAAATTGTGTGGAAAAAATGGGGAAATCTGTTAAAACTCTTCGTATAAATCCCCTTTTCTTTCAGTTTCTTTTTTCTGTTAATTTCCCACTTCTTTTTTACCATTTCCCCAATCTCTGACCATTTCTGCTATTTTTCTTACCATTTCCCCATTTTACTTATAATTTCCATATTTTGCTTACCATTTCCCCATTTTGCTCATAATTTCTCCATTCTTCTTACCATTTCCCCATTTTCCTTTCTAATTTTGCTAGTACATCTGCAGAAATTTCCCCAAAATCTGTTCAGGGGGCAAGTTATCCCCCCTGCCCTCTCACCCCCCCCCCCTAATGGCTATGCTACTGATCTCAATACCTTCTAGATCTGGCCTTCTTGCTATTGCCATAATTTGTTGTAAGCCGCTTGTACTTTTTTTTAGTTCCCCCCCCCCCCTCCTGGTGATACCACTGCTAAGTTTATTGTCTGTTCTATTTCTCTGATCATGTATGAAAATCTAGGCCCAAAATTCCACACCATTTTCCCCAAGAATCTACTCACAAAAATGGCAAAACAACATACGCATAGTGAACTCGCATGTGTTCCGCTTGCGACACAAATTCTAGTTGTTCAGGGAATGAGAACTACATGTCATGATGTCAGTGATCATGTCACTATAATCCTTTACTGCACTAACAGCTTTATATAAATAGGAAATGAGAATTGGACTTTTGATTGATGTCTCAATCCCATCAAAATTTCTTAACAGCAATTGACCAGTCCCCATGCATCAATGGTGATCAGCCAGTCTGACACCTTAGACAATTGACCAGTGCTTCTCTCAGCAGCTTCTGTTGTACCAACAATTATGTAAGGCATCTAGGTAAACAATACTGTTCAAGTGTCCATACTTCTTGATATGCATGTGGTATTAGAATCTAGTTTAAACAAACATAAGTCAAAGTACACAAGCAAAAACAGTCTGTAGTCAGTAGACTTGTTTTGACTCTTTTTTTTTTGACACATTCAAAATGATCATTAGCCCCACAAAAAATCCATGTCAAATCATGACAGATCATATTCAAATTTAGATAATTTGCAAGCAAGGTTAGTTGACTATAAGACGAAGTAGTAAGTCAATTTCTAGATCCCTTGAACAGCTGTCAATAAGGTTATGCATAGACCAGACTAGATTTTTTTTTTCATGAGATTGGGGAGTTTATTCAGCATTCAGTCTGTTGCTAAGTGGTTAGACTAACAAGAAAGGTTGAAAAACAACCATTCTGTTCACCACCCACACTGACATCCAGAGAACAATAGTTCTTCTACCATACTGACTTACACTTAGCAACCTGTATGTTGTTAAATAGTGTTCTTGAGTCACTGGTAAAAATAATTTTTGACATTGTTTGTCCAGTGTTTGTCTGCGGTCAATGCAGCTGTCAAATGTCAAATTTATTTCCCAGGTGTCAAGGGTTGTAATAGAACATAGAAGCACAATAAGCAGGCAAATAGTAAAGGAAGGGTCGAGCTTGTTAAATTCACAAACACAATGAACATGGACATGTTTTGGGGGCGGTATGTTAGCAGAGAAGTTGCGTCGAAATCATCAAATTTTGTTCTCTCATGTCAAACATGGCCGCCACCATGAATGCGATTTCCTCAATCTTACCTTCATGACGAGACATCCTAAGTCAACTAGAGCAATTTCTGGCCTATCTATCAGAACGACGGCGTTCCTTGGTTTCTGAGGAACAATCATGCATGAAATCAACACCAATAGATCAGTCTGCAAAAACTTTTTCCAGTTCTCAGTGACGAATTCCAAGCAATTTTCGTCGTCCGAGCAAGCCCATCGTGACGTCAGGTGCTCCACGGAAATTCTCGATCGAATGAGAGTGTCTCGAATTATTTAACGTCCATTTATTACGGCATCGACTCTTTAAAGATTGTGACACAAGTAATCAAAATGTAAAAATATTATGGGAAAATTTTATTTGGTGAAAATGATCACATGATCATGTCCATTTGTTATTTCCGGTTTGGCAGAAGATCAAAAATGGCAGGCAGTCCGCGTGTGTTGGTTTATGGAGGTCGTGGAGCTTTGGGATCGGCTATTGTAAAGTATTTCAAGGGTCAAAACAAAGTAAGAGACATTGATTATGTATCTAAACCTAATTTTGGGCAATCGCCGTCTTTCTGATGGCGTGTGCAGCAGATGAAGTTTGACAGCTCATTTGACAGGTCCATTTGACAGCTGTCAAAATTGTGGATTCCAATATTTCCACTCACTCTCTGCCTGGTCTGGATCATGGATTTCTGTAACGACTTTAACTGAATGTGAGGATGGACAAATAGATAATGCTTTTGCGATTTTATCAAAAAGCACTTTTCTATTTTAAGACCTTATAATGTGTGAATGTAAAAGGGGGCGTGTCCCCAAGTTCTGACTGTCACTCCTCATTCATCAACCATATGGAGACACATGGAAATCCGATCTCGTCTTATCTTCTTTTTTTCAACTGGCCTACATCTGAATGTCATTTTCATGTGACAATATAGGTCAATTTAATGTCACCCTTCACTTAATTCAGCCTTATTTGATAAATATCTCCATTATTGTGCCTATCTATAATATCTATATCAACCTGGTATTGCATCACACATTATTCATACCAATTGTGACGCCATCCTTAACTGACAGTATCCTGGATGCAAAAAAAGGAAGTCTTTGTAATATTTAAATTTAACCAAAGTATAATGCCTAATGGATGAAACCAGTTTTCAGAATTGTTTTATCAAATTCGATTAATCAAATACTAGCCTATCTCAATATATGTGCATGTTAGCAGCATGTATAGCCCTTAATTTAAGTCCCAGCTTTCACCATTTCTATTGTTTCATTTCAGTGGGTTGCATCCATAGATATGGGACCCAATGATGAGGCTGATGCCAATATTTTAGTCGAGCCAACAGAATCATGGACAGCACAAGAAACTTTGGTGAGAATTAATTTAGTTTACAATTGATCTGTTATAAAATTTTACTATCTTTATATTTGTATGACTTCCATTATTATATATATATATAAGTTCCACAGCAGTACAACTTTCTTGGAATATGCTATGTCTAAAATAAAGCTTCCTGAATGGTGTGTTTGTATACCAGATACAGACTGATACAGTCATGCTATTACTGAGAAAGAGCAAAGTTTAACATTGCAGAGTCATGCAGACTGGAGATCTACACTTCATTTTTAAAAATTTAGAATGCTACTTCTTATTAGTCTTTATTTATTCTTTTTTCTCTTTTATTAGGTGTGCAAAAAGGTCGAGGAAGTCCTTGGAGAAGAGAAGGTTGAAGGAATATTTTGTGTGGCTGGAGGATGGGCAGGAGGAAATGCCGCCTCAGCTGGTAAAAATTAAAAAATATATACAGTGTTTTTTTTTTAAATCTGTTAACTGCCTGCAACATTTCATATATAGCAGTAGAACTCTATCAAGGCAATTGGTTGCTTTATGTAAGAATGTTTAGTAGGCCTGTTTATATTTATGGCATGTGACTTAAATTGAGTATATCCTTAAATGAGGAATGTGCCTTGATGCACCTTCAAGAGTAAAATAAAGTTTATTTTTTTAAATAGAAGCTTTGACTGAGCTAAATGCATTAAGCTGTGTTATATATTTGAGTACTGGTTAATGTCAAACCAATAGTATCTCTGGTAGTATTAGAAAATATTTTTAATCCACCTATAATGGTACATGTCAGTGCACGAGAAAGTGTTAGCAAATCTTGAAATGCATTACAAATAAAGAAATAATTATTGTATTTATTTCTAATATCTTAAGAGTAAGACTTATCATAAATAATATAGGAAATTCAATGTCATCTATATATATCTATATATATACATTCAAACAACCACTTTTTTTCATAGACTTGATCAAGAATGCAGACCTCATGTGGAAACAAAGTGTTTGGACATCGGTCATTGCTGGACACTTGGCTTCAAAATACCTGAAGGAAGGAGGTGTATTGACTCTTACAGGTGCTAAGCCTGCACTTGCTGGCACTCCAGGTACTTAAGCATTTTCATTCTTCCATTCATGAGAAGTGCATTTTGAGGAAGTTTTTTTTTAATTTTTTACTTTCATTATTTAAATTATCCTTTTTCTGATTCAGAGTTTTTTTAAAGTTAAATGTAGGTCCATGGTCCAATCAGAACATTTTTCTGTAGCAAAAATGTAATAAAGAGTCAGCAGGCCATATTAATTACTAAATTATACCACAGCACCGAATCCAGCCCAAAAACAGGATGGGAAACACTATATAAACTGGCAAGTAGTCTATCTTTTTGAAGGCTTAATTGCCATCCATAAACCATGGAATAATCAACAGTTGACATTTGCTTCATAATTTAAGTTTTCTGGCCCCTGGTGATATTATCATACAACTTTTTTTTTGTGGACATCAAAAGGGAGAAAACACAATGTGCAGAATACAAATATTGTGCCATTTTCTTTGTTCCTTCAGGGCATGTTAGAGTCATTTTTTCCCACAAAAGACATTTGTTGATAGCTGCTGAGTCATGGTATCACTTCAAATGTTGCAATCCAGTTTTCAGCAAAGTGATTTAATAATAACACCAAAAAAAAAATTGAATGGGCTATTTGGTTTATAATTAACGTCATTTGTACCAGCAACATCAAACTATCCATTTGAAGTAAAAAGTCAAATCGAAAGTGCCTAAAACGTTTAATTTATAGCCTTCATTTTTAATTTGTTTAGGTATGATTGGTTATGGTATGGCTAAGGCAGCTGTGCACCAACTGGTTAAGAGTTTGGCTGCAAACAAATCTGGACTGCCGGAGGGAGCTTATATTGCTGCCATTTTGCCGTAAGTATACAAAAAAGACTGAAAAAGTGCTCATATGTATAATTGCTCTTTGGCCATATTTCTGCATAGAAGTAGGCCTACCTCTATTTTTTTTTTCAAATCTGTCTCATTGTTTTGATGTTTCATACTTCAAATTAATATTAAATTAATTTTTTGCAAGAAAATGTGACACAGACATTCGGGATCAATGTCGAAAATTAATGACATTAATGAAATTCTGAAGCAAAATACTTTTTAATTTAAAATAGGATCACACTGGACACACCAATGAACAGAAAATTCATGCCCAAAGCAGACCATTCCACCTGGACCCCACTGGAGTTTGTGGCTGAGTGAGTACTTTATCAATAATCAGATTATCCAGGGTAAAATGATCCCGTGCATGGAAGCAGAGTTAACCTTGCAGTGGACCTAACACTAACAGTATTGTCATCTCATCTTTAAGTCTGTCTCCCTCAGCTGGTTATTAAAGTTGAGCTTCAGCTTACATTGTAGCAGGCGTGGGACAATTCAATACAATACACCACAATAGTTTTAAGTTCTAAAGTATTGATTGCAATTCAGAACTAATTATCTCCAAAATATAATGTCTTGCAGAATATATATAGATGATAGTGTCATCAAATTAATTAAATTAAAATTTTAACATTTATCAAAGGCCCATTGGCATTGCACCAGATAATTTGACTTATAAATTATTGCAATTTCAAATTTTCATTGCAACTTATTCTTTATTTTCATTAAGGCCATACATATTTAATTTTTAGCTTCTCAGATCAACCGACCCAACAGATTTTCTGCCAACAGAGGGAAAAAAACCTTATACCCAAATTTTTTACCAAATTGACATGAAAAATTTATAGAAAAAGTACCTTGGGAAGATCCGAGAAGTTAAAGATTGATTATGTCAAGCATAAGAGTCATCACATGATTCACATCATATTTTGAATGCCTCTAATTAATTCCAAATTTTACAGATTGTTCCAGAAATGGCTGCAAGGAACAGAACGCCCTGAAAATGGAAGTTTGGTTCAACTGGTCACCAAAGACAACGTCACAGAGCTCATCACGACTGAGTGATTGGAATAGGCCTAATGTGAATTACAGGCAATACTGGATGGTAGAAATTGGTTGTGTATGTGTAATATTATGTGTTTGATTCATGACATGCCTGACTGAGATGATTTGCTTATATGCGTTTCCTGAATAGCTCAGAATACTGGTAGGTCTTGAATTTCGCGAAATGTTATCAAGCGATAAGAAAAACAGAAGTACTGACTGCTGAGTGTTTAAGTCAAAAGTTTAATAATGCTGAAGAGAATAACTAACTTTTTGAACAGCAGGAGTATAGCAATTTGAAAGTATGGCTCTGTGTTGAGCCTGTTGACCTTTGGTCAGTTTAAACTAAGAACTGAGATAAACGGTCAGTTCTTGGCCCATTTCTTCAAATTGAGGAATATGAAGTCCCTCTTAATGAATCAGAAACTGTTTCTTTTCAGGCATTTTATCAATCAAATGCAATAATGAAGTAGATAGATTGTTTCAGTAAAGCTTGACATGAATTGTATGGTGATAGAGAATAGCCTGATAGGAGATGATATGGGAAGTGAATTGTGGTCAAAATTAGTCGTTGTAGTAGGGTATGTCACAAAAAAGGATGTATATTTATATCTAATTTGAAAATATCACTTTTTCTTTCTCAGGTTCATATGAAATCCTGTTACAATGCATTATTTTTTTTTTAAATAATTATTTGTTAAATAATTAAAATTGAGAATGTCAGTCAGAATTAGGTACACATGTTATGAATTACCAAATTAAAGTAGATTCTGAGATTTATGACATTTTAAAATTTTTAGAAAATCCTGTGCAGATTTAAAATATTTTGAGAATCTACTGCTAGCTGTTCTCTTTGTTAATTTTTAGTCATGAACACTTTACCTGTGTCATTGTGAATGTTGAATAATTTGTCTTAATTGTGCTAATATAAAGAATTGAATATGAAGGCTGTGAAATTACTGAGACTCAATCGCTATGGTGATGATACTTAAAAAAGTTTTACAAAATAATATACAGGCCTATGCTTGACAATTGAAATGGCTGTGAGCAATTGAGAATTTTAATGTTCTTCCATACTTATCCGTATTCTTTTTAGCCACAGTTTTATGGTGTATTTTTAACATCTAAAGGTTTACGTTTACTGAAAGGTATTATTTGACAAGAGCTTTTTAAAGTGCTGCTGGTCCATGATAATGTGTTCTTTTTAGGGGCAGATCTAGGAAAGAGGGGAGGGTCATATTAAATATCAATGAATGTTTTATTTTATTTGGCCAATCATGAAGTTACACAAAAAGTTTGCATAAAAACAAACTACGCTCTTTGTTGAAGCCTATTTACAGTATGTTATATAGGTTACGTATGCCCCCCCCCCCCTCCCACAACTTTGAAAAATCTGAGATCCGCCCCTGGAACTTGTAATAATTTTGTTACAGTATAATTTTGTTACAGTATTAATGGCTGCATTATAGTGAGTGACTTTTATTGTTACTGTTAATCCCTTTATTACTGTTAAATACTCAATCATGTTTTCGTAGTCAATTTATGTATGAAGTTTGTTATTCTTCTATTCATGTAGAATTCTTTCACTGTCAATTTTATCACTATTTTCCACCGCGTATACCACTGTATTAAAAGGCTTGACTACATTTGTCAGAACAATCTTTTAATTTGTTGAAGTTCAAACTAATTGTTTCAAATTTGTTTGTTCCTATGATATTATAACATAGGCCTATGTCATCTAAAATTTGTATTATCTAAGCATGTTATATATATATGACAATTAAATATGGTTATATTATAGAGGCATGCATTTACACAAGTATGTCACTGTTCTAAGCCTGTGAAATATATTACCGTACATTGATATTTTTATTAAACGCTCTGCTAAAAAATATATATTATATTAATGCAAATATATTGGGTTAGCCTTAGCAGGTAAAGGTGTACAATTTGAAGTTATAAGGCTGTGGTTTTATAGATATTTACCAAAGGTTAATATATTTAGTCATTCAAGTCTGGTCAGATGCTATTATACATTGTAAACTGGTCATATTTAGAATAGTAAAGCATTCAACAAAACAATGTCTTGTGTTTTTCTTTCTTAATTAAAAAAAAATGCATTTATTGTTTGGTCTATATACATGTAAATGATGTTTCTTTGATTAATAAATCTGTGCTGTTATTTAATAACATACTCGAATAATGTTTAATTAAAAAAAAAAAAAAGATATAAAAGTTTTTCCGAAATACTATAAAGGGTAATTATTATAAACTTTATTCCAGACATCTCGGTCCATATAAAAACTACATACATGTAACGATAATATAGCACCATGTAACAGTTACATAGCACCACACAAAAACAAAAAGGTTCATGCAAACAAATTATATAGCACCTGAGTATAATAACTTGAGCCAGTGACTCCTAATTCTAGACACATAAACAATGCTTGTATTAAGTAAATCTTGAATAATACCATTTGAGGATTTCTCAAGGCGTCCCATAAATTTATAGACATAGTTTCTAACTAAAGCAGCACAACTTCTAATATTAGTGACAGTGCAGACAAGGCTGCTACTTTCATATTTAGACAGGCCTACAAGTAATTTCAAAACATTGTGATAAGCAGTGTTCAATTTCCTCCAGCTGTATTTACAAAAATTCCACCATAGATGCGGGGTATACATTGGAGAGCAATATGTCTGAAACAGTCACAATTTAACCTCAATACTACACATATGAAATTTCCTAAGTAACACATTTCCTTGAACATACAGTTGACGGTACTGTCGACTCATATCAAGGTCATCAGATAAATCATTACTAATACGATGTCCCAAATACTTAGTGTTTGACACCACTTTAAGAGATTCACCATTCAAGTAAACAGAGCTAGCAATTTTATAATTGCTGTTTTTCGGGCGGAAAATCATACAAGCACTTTTAAGTGGATTAAACATAACATCATTGTTTTCAGCAAATATAGCACAATTGTCTAACAATAATTGCAGACCAATAAGCGATGGTGCAAATACTACTAAATCATCTGCATACATCAAGTGGTTCATTATGACATTGTTTAAGATACACCCACACTTAATATGGTTAAGCTTGGAACTCAGATCATCAAAGTAGACATTAAACAATACTGGTGATAAGATTCCACCTTGTCTCACACCGTTAGTAACAGTAAAAGGAGCAGAGACACTTGAGCCCCATCTGACACAAAATGTTTGATTACAATACCAATACATCAACAACTTCATAATATAAGTAGGAACACCTCTTTTTGACAGTTTTTCGAACAATTTGTCATGACTAATTCGATCAAAGGCCTTGCTGGCATCCAGAAAACATACAAACATTGATCCATTAAGAACCCTGTAATAATCAATAACTTCTTTTAACAAATATATGGGTGAGAATCTGAAGGTGCTCCAAGAGGACTCTAAATATCACTGTCCATGGATGACTTTAATGTTAATACCAGTTCATACATATTGCCTCTGCCTAGTATTTGCCATAAAACCAGTCAAAATAAATGAAAATTTCATATATTTTTTCAACTTTTAGACTTCCAAAAAAGTGTAACAGAGTTGTCCGCTTTTAACACTTTTCTTGGTATAACTGAAAAACTATTGCCCTTAGCCACATGAAAATTAGTATGCATATAGAATAATGATTGCTTTAAATAATGAACCAAGGATTACCCATAATACACCAGTAGAATCTTTGTTACATGTTGTCTCACAAAACAGCGTTTTTTGGACTATTTTGACCATTAAAACTGCAATAACTTAAGTAGGGCACATGGTACCACTAAACCAAAGGTACCATTAAATTCCCCAGCAAAAAAGATAGTTTACTAAAAAAAAGTAAGCCTGAATCAGATATTTTTTAGCTTGTGAGGCGTCACACCAGTTTTGGTTGTCCACACAGTTGTCCGCAAAACATTACATGAAGAAGACTGTGGAAGGAGTCCGGACAATGCGGACAACTAAACGGACAATGCAGACAATTGAATGGACAATGCGGAAAACTGAACGGACAATGCGGACAACTGAACGGACAATGCGGACAACTGAGCGGACAATGCGGACAACTAAGCTTACAACTCAGCATATAGGCACTAGGCCCATGCAAAGGTTGACTAAAGGTGTCCAACTGGCAATGGTACAGAGTGAAGCAGATTCCAGAAGGATTTATTTTTAGAATGGTCATTAAAGTTTGTTTATATCTGGCTAACCCAAGTCCCCCACTTATGGAGATTTGCCTCATATAACAGGCAGGGGCCTGGCAACTTGTAAATACTTGGTGGTTACAGATCCATGTTTACAACATATCCCTTTGCTGTTATTATTGTTATCCAGGGAAAATTTTTACCAAATGCTGCTATCACATATGGGTAAGGATGTGACAAGCAGTTGTAAACTAAACATGTCATTTAATCACCCTCTTTGGTTGGACCAGCCATCCCGGAGATGGCCATGTGGGGGTAAAATCTGAGGCTTAAAATAGATTCTACTGGAATCTGCGTATCACACAGGGTATTGCAGGAGTTGGACACCTTTAATCATCAACCTTTGGCCTATGTTATAACTGTAATCAGATACAGACCATTACATCAAATTCAGATGTGCAGTTGTTAATGCCCTGCATTTAAGGCATATGTTCCACATGTTATAGAAAGGAAAGAGGTTGAGTCCAAACAAAGAGGAAGGGCTTAGCCGACGCAAAATGTGGGGCATCAATCCAGAACTGTCATTAAAAGGACAACATGAAATGTAACAACAGTCCCATAAACTATAACGGAAGAGCTTCCCAGACCAAATTTGGCAGGAATGATAAAAAAATCACTCATCTAATTATGGTCTGTTGTTGACTCCTATCTAAAATGAAAAATAATATTTGCCTTTTCACAAAAGAAAACATTTCTATAACTATATATATACTATTTGTTAAAGAATATAAACCATGACAACAAAAAGAACTAGGTCAGCATGTTTCAACACCAAAATAGTAGTAAAGTACCCAAGGTACAAGTTTTTCAGAAAAACCGGGCATGGACACAATTCATCATGAACTGACAGAACTGTAGATGACAATTGTCAAGGCAAAGAAGAAAAAGAATCAATAAGACTCTCCCAGTCGAAATACCAAATGCATCTAAAACATTAATCTTTTCTCAGATCTGATGAAATTCACAGGTGACAAACCTTTTGATAAGTATTAATCTTTTCTCAGATCTGATGAAATTCACAGGTGACACACCTTTTGATTAATCAAACTTCGAAGTTACAAGTATGTGCAGTGAACACAGGTATCACATATGAGGGTAGAGCACATACGATCTTGTTGCAACCCCATCTTGCAACATGGTCGACGCAATTTGTTGATACCACACTTTTTATTAATTGGGGTATTTTAATGTATAAACAAGCAAGGCTTCCACCTCTGTTCACCCATGGTTTAAGCCTGCGAAGATGTCGCAAGCCAGTGCACACTGGAGAAATCCCCAAAAAAACCTTGTAAAAGCTGTGCTGGGCTCGCAGAATATCTAGCCCTGCTTGTAAGTCAATTAAACACCCTTGCAAGTTGGTGCACACTAGGGAAATTGGGGTTGCAACAGCCTCGCATGCGATTGCAGACAAATACAAATGTGCATAGGGCATTAATCATAATGAGAATTAAAACTGTGACAGTCATTGAGTCAATCTTAGTAATTTGACAGAAGGCAAATTAAAACCATGAAAACACTAGGCCTCTTCAAACTTCAAAATGTTTTATTGATTTAAAAATAAAACATTACTGTGCAATTTGAAAGCAAAAAAAAACTAACTTATTGCTATACATTTTTTTAATTTAGGCTTTGGTACTTGATACCAATACCAGGCAGGCAAGTGATGTGTTAAAACAATACATGTATCAGAACCCACTGAGGTTCTCACAGACCTCTTGAAAAACTTGTTCACAATCTAACAAGGCTTTTGTACCATACCTTTCTATCAGACCTGACAGCAACCTGTGTTGTAAAATGAAACTTGCTTGCGGAAAATTCAGCTGCTTTAGTTAAAATCTCAACTTGCGCTTAAGCTTGAGCAATTGCAACTACAGCTTTTTCAGAGAATCCCTTACTTTTTTTAACTTAAAAGCTTTATCAATTGACATTTGGCCTCAAGTTTGCAATAACTACAATTTCTGGGGAGGATAACAGGACTGGAAGGTGACCATTTGGCATTTATATAATTTGGCATTTATTCTGTGTTGGGAGGCATTTTTTAGCCAGCTTTTCTTACTTTATAATTCTAAAGAAAATACCATTAAGTTGGACTTCACTCTACTTGGACAAAACATGACTTGCTGGTTAGTTGTAAACTTTTTAAAATAAACTAAAACTCAAATTGAGAAATATGGCTGTCAATCTATCTATCGATCTATATTCCATCAAATTAACAATTTTCTTATGTACAACTAAAAATGTTTGTTATACTGCTCCTGCATGACTTCTATGCACAACCCCGGGTGCACAACAAAGTTCCAATGGCCAATTCATGTTCCAATTGGCTTATTCAAAATGATGTCTTTTTCTAATGTGAATCCTGCTATGAATGCCGACATGGTGATTTACACAGCACGGTGGGCAATGACCACACTTGTGCGTTGTGCATTGTGTCCTGACTCAATGTCAATTTTGGCTGGTTGGCTTTGATGGCTTGAAATTGAACGAGGAACAATGTGTATCCATGCTGGATCTTCTATAAAACAGCCCCAGCTTCAGTAGCTTAAGGATCCACAGTCACCCACATACTTGATCAGTGCTCTGCAACAAAGATACACAAAACATCACACTTAATTAAAATTAATATCAAAATCATAAAAGTATCAACAAAAGGCATGATTAGATGGTCATGAAATCAATTATGACTTGAGAAATTTTAACATTATGCATGCACCAAAATTCTCCAGACTCTCAAATAAAAAATTGAAAGATATAGATTTATTCAACTTTCTTAACACATTTTGTTGACAAAAAGTAGATCTCTAAAATATGACACTTTTACATCAATACATTGCTTATTTTATAAATATACTGGTGATGTACAAATGTAAATGATACAGAATTGAAAAAAAAAAGGAATAACTTCCATATTTTCATTACACAGTTGACTTACTCTTAAAGAGTTTCCCTATGAGATATCATAAACGGTAAAGCCTCAGAAATTTGGAAGGTCTGCAATGACATTGATGATGTCTTGGAGGCCAGCACTGAAGTCTCTCTCAATACGGACTGACAGATCAGCTGGGAGTTCCCTTATAGCCTGTTGTGGGCTCCTGGTGTTGAACCATCATCTCACCATGCTGAGGCTTCACCACCTGCAACAAGTTTCACCACCTGCAACAATAGGAATAAACTGTCTCTGTTCGGGACTGTCAAGTGGAAGCAGAATGCTGACAGTCCCTGGAAAATCGAATTGGGTCAACAATAATTTGATCTGTTTTGGACAGATCACCAGATCAGGTCGAACAACAGCTGTCCATATTACTACGCCAAACTACTTTCACAAAGCATGGTTGCTGGCTTCTTCTTCTTCTTCTTCTTCTTTTTAAATCCTGCCTCTCTTAGGCAAACCTCCTCTTCGGAGTAGCTTTAAAATCCATAGTGTTCAGTAAAATCAGTTTCGGGTAAAATGTGCATGGTTAAAAACAGTCTAAGAACATGTCTAAGAACATGGTTAAAAGCAACTAAAAGCCGTGACAACACTACTGTTAATTAATCTATCACTATAGCCCTCCTTTGGTCCAATCTCCCGCAGAAGTTCGAGCAGATGTGGTTCCCTTGGGCGACTGTAGATGATAAGGAGATTATCCCATTCTCCCTTGGGTAGTTTCCTCCGTTGAGTAGGGCCCAGCACCACTGTTCAGGGTTTGTTGGACTTGGGATTCTGTCTGTCTGATAGAGAACTTCTAGCTTCGCCAGTGCTTCCTCGCGGATGTCTCTTGTTGCTGGACAGAGTGCAATTAAGTGGAGGGTGTCTTCTTCTGTATGGCCGCAAAGGCTGCATTCCTTTGTACTATCTATCGAGAATTTGGCCTTTAAGGATTGTGTTTGATATCTGCCAATTAGCATTTTTGCTCTGATACTCGCACTTCTTAGGCTGAAGGTGTCTGAACAGCTGGACCAGATCGGATGTGTACACGGGCTCCTGTTGTCTGGAATGAGTAACCATCTCAGTGAGGATTTGGACTTTGCCTGTTCACGAAGACTGGATAAGGCGAAGCTGTTTATTTCAGACTTGATGTGCCTCTTCCATAGAGGTTTAGGCCATGGATAGAGTAGTTGCCTGTGGGCATCAATCCCGTAGACTTCGGCTGTTCTAGTCACCAGTGTGAACCAGCTGGACGGATTATTCTCCCTGGTGGCGAGCTGGCGTCTTGCGAGTTGGTGCAGTTTGCTGTCAGCTGGAAGCCTACATATACTACCGAATAGAGTCAGGATCTTAATGTCCAGAAGGTATCTGACTGGAATGGCACCTATCAGTATATATATAGCTGCAGTAGCGGTTGATTCCGGGAAAGCTTGGACTTGGCGAAGTAACTTTTTATGGAAGGTGTTAAGATCAACTTCTTGGTTTCTGCGGAGGATCGTTGCTTCCAGTCCATAAAGCAGTCTTGGGGTGATATATGTATTGATTAGCCTGAAGGAAGTCTTTGGGCCGAGACCTTCTACACCATGGAGACCAATTTTCATGAGTGCAAACGCTGCCCTTCTGGCACTCTTAACATGATTGCTAACATCCGGACAGCTTGTGCATTGAGTCCACTCTAAACCGAGGTGTGTGAGCTTATCACTGATGCTCAACTCAGCCACTCCGAGTTTCCATGAAGGGGTATTCACGTAGAGGTTTTTCCTTTTCTTGACAAGCTGAGTGACGACAGACTTTTGGGGATGTAACTGGTATCGGTGTTCCTGCGAGTATTCGTTAGCCACGTCTAACATTCCCTGCAGGCCTTGTTGGTGTTGGGACAGTAGCAATACGTCGTCAGCACACGTTGGGCTGCCCAAGTAGATTGTTCCTATGGAGAATCCGAGATCTGCATTCTCTAAAGACTTGAGTAAGTCGTTAATGTAAATCTTGTAGAGGGTTGGAGAGATGATACTGCCCTGTTTGACGCCTTGCTGAACCGGGAAAGGACGGCTGTCTATCCCTTGCCAGCGTATTACTTCTTTTGATTCCGAGTAGATGTTGTTTATTGTGCTCCAGAGGCAGCCACTGACTCCCATATCTGCAAGCTTTTTCATTAGTATTGGCTGGCAGACCACGTCGAAAGCTTTTCTTGCATCGAGACTCCCTGCGAAGAGATCCTTCTTCTCGAATGCAGCTTCTGCGATGCATTCCGTGATTACCAGGCTTGCCATGCTCGGGGATCTATTGCTCGTGAAGCCCACCTGCAGGTCGCTGCAAGTCCCTTCAATAATTCCTGACAGCTCCGTGCGAAGGCATATTTCTTCTAAAACTTTTAGTATGATGGAAGATACAGTGATGCCTCTGTAGTTGTCTCTAATTCTTGGGTCCTTGCCTTTCTTGGGAATAGGTAGCTTGTATGATGTTTTGATGCATTCCGGAACTTCTCTGGATGCCATGATGGAGTTTAGGATGTTTCTCAGGACTTCCTTTGCTCTTGGGGTGAAAAGGTGGAGTTGTTCTGCGTAGAGACCATCGCGATCTTTAGCCTTCCCTGTAGCCAATTTCTTAATGGAGATGTCCAGGATCTCGGGGCTGACATTTATACTTTCGTGTTCCAGGGCATAACTCTTTTCCATCAGCTTCCTAATTTTATGTAGACATGCTGGCTCTTCCTTCGGGTTTGTCAGTTCCTCGTAATAGTCGGCCCAGGCATCTCTGATGGATTCCTGATCCGTGATTGGAACGTCGTTCACGAGAATGGAAGATGCTTCAACTTCTGTCCTCTGCTTCTTTCTAATAAGTTTGTGAAATAGTTGACTGTCGTTCTCCGCGGCCCTATCAATCTCGCGCATCAATCGAAAGCGTTCTTCTGCCGTCTGCCTGCGCTGGGTGGACCTGACTACTTTCGTTCTCTTCTTCTTGTCTAACCAGAGTGGGTGGTCTCCCTTCGGGCGCCCTCCTACTTTCCACTGGTGGTGAGCTTCTTTCGAGGATTTCACAGCTGTCTGGAGTTCAGGGGACCAGATGACCTTCGTCTTTGCAGGTTTACGCCCCGACGAGAGTTTTGATGGCGTAGAATCGAGCATGGCTGTATTTATAATTGACTGTAGGGCCATGATAGCAGATCCAGGGTCCAGATAGTCAAGGTTAAATGATGACAGTTCCTGGTCCAAGGTTTCTTTGAATAATTCCGGTGAAGTCTCTTTCCGCTGGTAGACTCTGACTCTGCTCCTTTTCTGCTTTTCGTTCCCTTTAGCTTTATTCTTCCTCCATGGGGTGCTCAGGGATACAGTGATCGGGTGGTGGTATGAGGAGTTCAGTACTGAGAGATCGTCTTCGGTGTGGGCAATGGCAACTGGGTTCCACTCCAGCCTTCGATATGTTCTCTTCACAAGTGCCTGATCGATATGTGAGAAGTGCCCTAGATGAGGGTTGGCATACGTGGCTTTATGGGAACAGTTGACCCCAAGGTCTACCAGTTTCAGTTCACCAATGAGGTCGATGAGTGCCTTCTCCTTCTTCGAGTTTCGCTTGTAATGGTCTTCGTTGAAGTCACCCATCACGAGTACCTCGTGAGTAGGTGAGTATTTGGTGACAGTTTCGTAGATCAAGTCTGAGTCTTCCAGGAAGTTGTCCACTGCCTTTTTAGAGTTACCTGAGGGTAAATAGCAATTGATGATACAGACTGGATTGTCCGGGAGATTAATTGTGGCAACTAGGATTCTGTTATTGCAGCCCTGCTCCGCTGGGTATAGGGTTTGGGAGAGCTCCTCCCTCCACATGGTAGCCACTCCTCCGCCAGGGGTGGGTCGCTTTACGAAGTCCTGGTCCTCCTTATTCTCATCCTTGCAAACAATTTGATGTAACCAGCCAGGGAAAAGTTCACTCATTACTTCTGTTTCATTACTTGACAGCCAGTGCTCCTGGATGAGGATGATGTCGTAGCTTTTGGAGATACTTTGCAGGAAAGCGTAGTTTTGTCTGATGCCCTGTACATTGAGAGAAGCTATCCTAAGTTGCCTTCGGGGTGTATGTCATACTCTGTCCTCTTCTGCTATCGCCTCTTGTGGCGGGAAGGAGACATTTAGTTCCTGGAGCTTCTGTAGTTCCTGTTGCCATTTGCTTGGGCTGGTAACCTCTTCTTGCTCTTTTCCATCCTTTCTGTTATACTGTCGTATGCGTGTGGGTGCGGGAGCTTCCTCCATTTCCTCTTGGGCTTGTGCCGCGTTAGTTTGCTCAGGTCTGGATGAGTGTCCCCCAAGTTGGGGTTCGCGGGGCGGGTCCCGCATGTAAGATGGACGGCTCCTCCAGTTTTGGTCCTTACTGGCCCTTGACAAGAAGGTTGCACCATCGGCTCTGCCGGCTGGTCGGATATCGTTTCTCATGTGTTCTCGATTGTCCCCGTTTAATTTTGACTCTGAACGGGCCCTGGAGTTGGGTGCTCTCTGTTGGTTCCGCGGGTTAGTTTGAGACGTCTCTGCTTCTCTCCAATCACTACTCGCCCCGTTTTTGGTGGGACCCACAGGAGCCCCCCAGGGGAACACAATGGGTGCTGGAAATGGGTTGAAGTTGACACTGGGTGGTATACTTCTTTCGTACAGGATGCTGAAGTGGTGGGAGGCCTGCTGGGAGATGCGACCCTCCATCTCGTACATTCGATCCTTCATTTTAATCTCCAGTTCTTTGAGTCTCAGTTCTTCCCTTAGTGTGTTGGCCTCAGTGACATGATTTGGTGTGGGAGCTGGTGGGTTCTTAGGGCAGGGCTGAGTCTGAGTTGTTCCAGCAGCATCGTTGATCTGTTGGAGTAGTCGGTTAGTAGCTGTCAGCTCCTTTACCTGTCTTTCCAGTCCGGCTATTACTGCTTTCTGTGTTTCAAGCTGAAGTTGGTGCTTCTCCACTTCCCTTTCTCTTTGTCTCAGTATCTTCTCCGATGACTGAAGCTTCCTCTCTCTCGATTGGATGTCCCTGCATAGCTTTTCCATTTCGTTGGACAGGTGTGTGCAGTTCGGGCATGGTTCACTCCCTCTGGCCTCTAGCGTTGTCGGGACTTGTGTCGGCGAGTTGTTTGGTTGGACTTCACTTCTAGCCGGCAGGTCATTCGCAGGAGGAGGAGGGGTGGAAGTGTTATCCTTGCTTCTAGGCTGAGGCAGCTGCAGGAGATTCTGGGGCCGGGGGTGGGATGGGGTGCGACCTTGGCTGTTGGTGACTTGTAGCACTCGTGGTTGTGGGTGGACTTCTGGCGCCCGGCGTGCACAGTCCAGGGCCATGGGAGCGCTGGGATGTGTTGTCGTACCACCGATGTCTTGGCTTCCAGTCAACTCCAAAAGATTTTGATCTATGGATCCTCTTCCTGGTTCCAGTGCGGCACTCGGCACCCCATCTGTTTCTTTTGGCCTGAGCTGATTGCTGTGGGCGAGTGTCTGGGGTGAGTCCGGCGAGTCTTGAGGGGGCAGTTGCTGAGCCTTTTGTTGAGGTTGAGGTTGTTTGTCGTAGCTAATCTTCCCATTTTTTAGGTCAAAGGCTATGTCTTGGAGGTGAGCTTTCATCTCATGGTTGAGATGTTGGTGAGAAGCCTCAGGATACATACTTTCGTGTGCATCGATCAGTTCGCACAGTGCGGGCCAGTCAGTGTTTATGAAGTGGTGAGCAGCACGCCCGTTTATTAGGACAGCTGACTTGGTGTGGTACAGGTTGATAGTATAGGCCGTGGGGCCTCTCCCTTTTTCTGAAATCTTGTAGTTAGTTTGGACCACCAAGTTGGAGGCCTTCTCCCTCAGGGTGGTAATATGGGCATCATATTTGTGACTTCTCAGGTGGATGTAATAGTAGAATGCAGCCCTGCGCACAAATTCGTACAAACCCGCCTGGAATTGACACATTATTGATTTGCCATTTTTGTCTGTGAATTTAAGTGAGTATATGTCTTCCCGATTGCTTGCGGCCAGTTTTTTAATCGCAGCCTTTTCTTTGTTTAGGGAGTATTTGACGGTCTTCATTTCGATATTGCAGTTGGCAACCTCCTCCAGGCGATCGCTGGCTGTTGTGAATACCCAATCCAGGTTTATTTTCCGTGAGGAGGCCATTACATCTTGACTGTGAATAGGGCTGTCATTGTAGTCTCTCGACGGGCCACGTCTCCGGGTTCTTCTTGGGGACGGTTGATATGGGGCAATTTGGTGCTCTGGAACCCTAAGGCCATCTTCCTGCCACCTGAGTTGCTTGGGAGATGCCGCCGGGTCCATTATATGCACTTGCCCCATCCGCCGTCCACTAAGAGCGTGACGTGGATGGTCTAGGAGAGTCTGGGTCAGAGGGTCCCGATGGGTCGTTGCGTACAACATGTCGCTTATAATCCCAGGCCTCTGCCTCATCAGTCTCAGTTCCGGAGCTGGAGAGATTGAGGGCCCATGCAGAAATGATGCTGGCGAATCTGGAGAACCACTTGTGCTTGAGGGTTGAGTTTCCGTGTACTCCATCAGTGAAGAGATCATGGAGCAACACCTTTCGTCTTCTTTCAGAGTTTGGGCGGCCCTTCTTCTTTGCGTCTAATACTGTATTGAAGCAGCAGGCATGGAGATTGATGACTTGTATATCTGAGGCTTTGTTTAGGGTGGTGATGGTCTGGTTGAGATCTTCAATATCATGAAGCAAATCCCTCTGTTGTTGGTCCAAATATTTGGGTGGCTCTTTGCTCTTGTTGTAATGACTGAAGGCTTTCTTTAGACTCGCTGGCGGGATGGTGGTGATGCTAAGTTTCCCTTGGAGTTTTCCAGCAATATTTGTTAGTGAGTCCTTTAGTTGTACAAGTCTTTCTTCGTTTCTTTTGTATGTAAGAGACTTGCCCCTTCCACCTCTTGTGAACGTAGTTAAACTACATATACCACCACTTAATATTACTAGATCAATGCTATCATCTAGCTGCGGTTCGATGCGCTTTATCAAGGATTCAAGAGAGGCACCTGGCCTGTCGTCTACGTGGGTGTGTATGAACTGAGGGAGTTGAGAATCAAGGAAGGGTTGTAGTTCCTTCCCTCTCGAGTCTGTTAGTATTAGTACTTTTCTTTTGGACACTGACATTAGTTAAGATATACTCAAGACACATGCACCTGCCACCCTGAGGTTGCTGGTAGCGATGTAGAATATAAGTATAATCAACCGACTAGCGACACAATCACTACTGTCAATATATCTGACAGGAGGGTCACATGCACCTGCCACTCTGAAGTTGCGGGTAGCGATGTGATTGCCACCTGTGTAATTCAATTTACCCGTGTCAGTATAGGCTTATTTGTGTTGGCTCACGGACCTCACCGTATACTACCATATACTACAACTAGTATAACTACGAGCCTAGGCTACAGGTTAAGCACAGACAGTGACAGAGTCCGCTATCATACACCAGAGCAAGTTATTTGAGGTAGCAGATAATTGAAGCACTTAATTGAAGCGGCAACAGCAGAAGACAAAAGAAAGTTCTGACTTATCGTTCTCCTTAGGCTCATACAGTTGATTATCTCCAATCTCTTCTCCACGTTGGTCGGCCCTTCACGTTGGTTTGCGAAAATTCAATATGGCGGCCTCCTTGCTTCACCACCGGGAGCGTGGCCTGGAAATTTTCCAACTTCTTTTCCACTTTTCCTAGGTTTCCTCTGCTCGAAATTCTCTCGGACGTCGCTCTGCAAGTCCAGTGATGCCTTGGCGTAGTAAAGAGACCCACAGAGTCTACACAGAGTCTACTTGCTGATAACTAATAACTATAAAAACTCTTAAAAATCATGGAGCTAAAAACTATCGACTTCTTCAACGGACGAACCGGAAGCACAAATATCCAGTCCAGTGCTTTGAATGAAAATGTTTGGAAATCATGAGACAAAAAGAAAGTTTTGAAACTTTAGCATACACTTTGCCTGTGAAAGGGATGATTTTACTCATCAGAAGTTAGATGGTATTCAATCCACTTATGCCATTTAGTGCATGTTAAATTGTGGTCACAAAAGGGTCCAAAAAGAATGCATTCTCACTTATTCACATGTCCATACAAAGCCGATGTTTTTGCTTTGTTATATCAAAAAGGCTTAATTGTATTTATTCTATTACGTTATGGAGATTTATGAACTAGGACAACAACATAATTCACAATTTCATAAAAGCTGTGTTACACTCAGCGAAATGTCTTGTCCATGCCACAAGTGGCCCCCTCTATACTGGCAATATATGTGAACTACAATGTATACATCCTCCATGATAGAAAATAGTTCAAACTTATTCTGGTATTTACAAGCTGTTTGCTTGAAATTGAAGCCAACCAAAGTCAGATTAGACACTTGCAGAGTTTTTGGAAATAAACTAGACCATCACTAAATGATGGAACTGTCCTGGTTTCTTCCACACTGTCCTGGTTTCTTCCACTGATCCAAATTCTGTTGACCGCTCACAGGAGCTCGCGAATTTTGCACCCTAGGTGGCAGTAAATGGCGGTCAACTTGTAGACAGAGGAATAAATTGATCTATAGAGGATAGCTATATAACGAGATAAACAAATATCTGTTTGATTCACTGAGTCAAAGTGGCTAACACCATGCACTTTATGAGTCATAGCTTTAGGGTTATTCACTGTCATTAATTTCCGGGTTTTTTTTTTTTTTCACTTAAAATTTAATGTTGCTTAACAATATGCAGACATCCTGAAGTTTAGGGCTTCAGGCCTGTAGCTACACAGCACTACCCCCCCCCCCCCACATCAGCCCTACACATAGCTATTAAATTAGAAGACTTAAGGCCTACAATTTGTGGACAATTATGTGGACAATACGGACAACTGTGTAGAAAACCACCAACAGGGGAAATATTACAAACAGTAGTCAGTGAATTCATGTACATGTAGCTCCTGCAATTATTTCAGATATTCTGTAGCAGTGAAATGACTCACTGGGAAAAATGGTGAAAGGATCGTCCATCTGGACCTCCAAACAATAAAATTAAGTTGACTGATTTTTAAAGCAGGACAAATGTGTGAACAACGCAGGCTACAGTTTGGCAAATTGGGGGGGGGGGGAAGGAGGGGGGGGGGGTTGTGTACAGGAGTGCGATCTGACAAAAAGAAGCACAAAATGCCAAGGCTTCTCAACTCCTTTCTCATCAGACAGAAAATCTGACAAAAAATGTACAAAATAGCAAAATCTTGATGACATGAAAATGTGATAAGCAATAGAAATAGGTGTACCCCTTGGACAACATTGGACAACTGTGTGGACTACTTGATAACTGTGGGGACAATATGGATAAATGTCGCAGACTATGTGATTTCAACCGAGTTTATTGTCCAAAATGCAAGGGACCATTGATGAAAGACGAAAATGATAGTCTCTGTTAGGCAAATTGAAGGAAAACACATATTCTGAGGTAATATTGAGCCAAAATTTACAATCCACACTCCTAAAACTTCACCTGAACATGCGTAGTCATCAGTGTTATCGATACAACACTTAAACTACTGTTCCTTGTTCATAAAATAAGACATAAACAGCGATTCTAACACTGTCAGCGGACAACTTTTGGACAATAAACAACAAAACATGCAATAATTCACTCACCAACGTCGTCTTCTCAATGAAAATAGGTCAGCTGGGCTGCAGTCCCAGCACGGATCTGCATACAAAACGGTTTTAAAATCCATCCACTGGTTTTTATTTGACAGCCACTTGAAAATGTGACGTTTTCGGACAACTCTCGAATTTTAGATTTTAGTTCTTTTGCCAGAAAAAAAAAATGTTTATAACACAGCTACAAGACCAGAACATAAAATGAAATAGAGAGGTGAGCTTTATTTAAAAAAATGTCCGGCACTTCAATATTTGGAACCACCGTTTCGCTTTCATTAAAAATACGAAATCCGTATTTCGGTGCCAACCCGTGACGCTCTCAGGGAGGGAAAGTTGTGATTTATAAAAACATGAGTTTTAAGACTTCTGAAAACTGCAAATACAGGCAGAATATTTAAAATCTGCTCTTTCCAACGGGATATGACATGTGTGGAAACGATTGGAAACCATTTTGCTAAATAGCTAAACTGACAAGCTGTTCTTGACAAGCCAGTTTGTCCGCAAAATTAGGTGCGTAACATCGTCATTCGACCAAGGCCCATGAACTGGTTTTTCAATGGATATTACCATGAATTATTTTGCAAAAAGGTATGTTTCTGCTTGTTCTGTTGCTGTTTAAATTATTCTAATATGACTGGTAGTTTTTATTCTACACCTTGTCAACCTCTGTGAAGTCATGAGAGTTGTCCGCAGGACCACCTTCAGATTCTCACCCATATACACTGATCAGTTCCATGATTCTTTTTGAAACCAAATTGATTTGCATGCGTATAAAGATTTTCCTCAATGCGATTTAAAATAATTTTCTCAATAACTTTGCTCACAACATTTGCAAGAGCAATAGGCCTATAGTTGTTCTTACAGTTAATACTAGCACCTTTGTCTTTAATTATAGGAACAAGTACAACAGACATCAGGTTCTTTGGCAAGAATGAATGAACAAAAAGACTAGAAATACATTGACTAAGTAACAAATTAAGCACCTTTGAAGAATACTGCATATGTTCAACACTGAGACTATCTGAACCACAACTTTTTCTACTGGGCAAGTCTTTGATTATTTTCTCAATTTCCACAGGAGAGACCACAACATCATCTAATAGGTCCTCTGTCGTAGCAAATTCTTCAGAATTGTCCCGAGGCAAAATGTTAAAAATCGTTTGGAAGTGGGACCGCCACATATTGGCAATCTCATCACTACCTGACACACCCTCGACAGTCACTGGTAATGGGGTATGACTGTTGTTAATAAGTTTAATTTCTTTCCAGAACTGGTCCTGGTTGAGATCACACAGCTTTTTTGCTAGAGAGTCCCTTCGTAGTGCATCTTCATTTTTCTTGATAAACCTTAACGAGCGTTTGAATTGCGCCTTAATCCGTAAATGATTGTCCAATAAAGGACCAGATCTCGGACTTCCAGCTCTAAGCCAAAGATTCCTTGCCTCTCGAGATTCAGCGTAAATGTCAGCAACATAGTCCGACCATCCTGGCCTAGAGTGACTGTTACTACCATGACAGGTGAAAACAGTATTACCACAGGAAACTAAAGTATGAACAATATTATCATACAATTCCTCAATGGCATGTCTGTGTCGTATATCTTCACAATTGAGATTCGTACATGCTAGTGCCTCGTGTGGCATCTCAATTTTCTGCAATTCAATGTGAGTCATATCGCAATATTTTTGCAACTGTTGTGAGGAGAGGTTTTGCCAGCAAATTTTATTGGATTCAATTGAGTTGACGGCACTGATGACAGCTGGAAGACTGTCAACGTTAACCTTAAGAGCCACTGGTATGTGATCCTCATCAGTAACATCATATACTGTATGTTATTAATGCAATATTAAAACCCATTTGCACAAGGAAATTAATTATTTAATCAGTCAGTCAAACAATTAATTAAGCAATCATTCAATCATCAGATCAGTCAATCAAACCACCCTGGTTTTATACCAGGTTGCCACCCTTTAACTTCTGATAAAAACGAGAAATTTGGCTGAATCTGTGATAAGTGATAACACATGGAAAGAGACCTTTTTTTATTTAAAAAATCTGTTTAAGTCAGTTTAAGGATTCCATTAACGCAGCGATAAATGCAATTGATGTCGGGGAAAATATGACTGATGAAGCAGGAACAATCACGGAAAAACAGAGAATTCTATGTATGCATAGATCTATCAATCTATCTATCTGTATATATCTATCTATCTATCTACATGTGTCTATCTATCTATCTATCTATCTATCTATCTATCTATCTATCTATCTATCTATCTATCTCTCTATCTATCTATCTATCTATCTATCCATTTATCTATCTATCCATTTATCTAGTCTTAGCTATTCTTATCATAAATTACAAATATGGAATATGGGTCTAAAAACATAAATTATAGATAAGATGTCTCCAACCAAAACCATTGTAAATAGTAAGACTAAAACAAGGTTTATGCCAGTATATATGTATCTTTTAAGACCAAGCAAGTTGCTAGTTAATACAAAGGTTAAATGCTGGTCAAACTTTGAAGAAAAACAATAGCTGTACAGAAAAACAAAACAAAAGAAACATGTCCCAACTCAGTGTACAGCCTGTATGGGTTACAAAAAGTCAAATCTCAGCACCTACTTGGCCTAATTTTTTTTATTCAAATTGGAAACTTCTTTATTTGTTCAATATAAAACTACAAAGTTGGTGTCAATGCAGTTTGGACATATTTCTAAGAAAAAAGAAAATTTGTTAAAAAGCTGAGGGTGCTGTGCACTGCTTTTGTGCTCCTTTGCTCCTAGCTTTGGTCACTGGAGAGGATTAGTGACACAATGTTACATAACATGAATGTAGAGCCCGGAACTGAGTCAGCCACCTTTGGTCAGCTGACTTGAAGAAATTGTGGCTGACTTTTTCAGCTAGCTGCATTTTGTTGGCTGCAACTTGAGCTGACTTAAGTCAGCTGACTTGAAGCATTATTTTCATGAAATTTTCGCAGTTATATGTCAAAGGTGTAAATTGCAATCAGATTGCACACTGTAACTGTCAACGTGAGAAATAAAAGCAGAGACCTTCCCTTCTTCCTTAATTGCAATTATGAAAGTTCTATTGATTCCCTTGTTAGCTGGACCTCAATTGCTGTTTAGGCAACGGCTTTAATTGGCTTCAAGTTGGCTTTTCAACTCAGCTGACTTGAAGCAATGTCAGCTGCTGGACTGACTAAACATGGCTCACTTCTGCTGATAGGAAAGTCAGCTCGCGGCGGCGCCAAAAGTCGGCGGTTCCGGGCTCTACATGAATGGCTGGAGGGGAGGGGTACAATGCAGCACAGACACAGTGTCTCCACTTTTACCCCCTAAACAATATTTCTTTAAAATGCTAAAAATACAATTGGAGTGAATTTTAAAATGAATTAAAAGACAGATTTATCCAATAATGTCTTAAGATGTAAAATAACACACTGAAATTTGTAGAAATGGGGTTTGCAAGGCAAGTAATTTTCTTTAATAACCCTCTATATATACATAGTGGTCTTATTGTCATTCTGTCTTATATGTTCATATTTAATTTTCATTAAATACCAAAATAAAAGTAAGCTGACAGTACTTCATATGTTAAAATGTACATAACTGAGGTTAGATTTAAACCATTAAGTTAGAATTGAGAGTTTAAGATTTCTTGTCAAATGATTAGCAGGGAAGACAATTACCCTGTGACATAACATTACATAATCAAGTGCTCCATTCAACAAAAGCCAATCTGATTCATTCACATTTAATTTTCATGCAAACAACTAAATAAAAGGGGCTGACATTAATTTATCTTCTAAAATTTACATCACTGAGTTTAGATATTAACCATAAAGTTATAATAATTGGGAGTTAAAGATTTAGTGTCAACATTTTAAAATATTAACACACAAATGCATGTTTTTGAATATATTTAATTAATGCTTTGAAAATCCACATAATTATATATAAAATTTATATATTTCCTCTTGATAATATTTCATGAGGAGAGGTAGAAAAAGTCAAATTTAGACATTATTGTGGCAAATTTGATTGACCAGGGCCAATATTTACAGACATATGATTATATGAAAATCCTTAATATTTATCTAATTTTGTTAATATTGACCTCTGCTGCGAATAAAAATTTTTATATTGCTCAAAATCAGCATGATGATGATGTGAAACATGTCAGCTTTATTTTGACAAAAAAATGTCAACAACTGGTATGACATCAGAAGGAAATGGAGAGTATATAGACATTTTAATGATTTTTTGCATTTTTTCAATCATACATTTCAATGGAAAAAATTGCAGCAACTCATGCAATGGCTGTGAATATTAGTCAATAGTGTGTCTAACTACAATAAGACCTAAAGTTAACTAACTTACCCATTACCATTTGGCTTTTCACGCAGAAATGTTGGAAAATTGTGTTTTTTTCTCATTTTTGGGCTTTTATAAAAATGTATAGGACCAACATTCCAACTGATTAGAGATGTTTAAAGAGGCATAAATTAGACACCTACTTGGAAAATTTCATAGATTTAACTTCAAAATTGACTGAATCATACTAGTTTAAAATAATAGTATTTTTTCATATTTTTGGTAAATTGTCGTCCGTTCAACTTTCTCAGAGCATTTAGACCCACAAAAAACACATCTTAGGTATTTAATACATACAATATGTAAATTTCAGTGTCAAAAGTACTGCAGTTTTTAATTCTGTCCCAGAAACAAACAAAAAAACGATTTTTAACATTTTTCAATGATTGAGAGAAAAGTATTAATGTCATGGGGATTAGACCTATGAAAGGCTCAACTGGGATAAAAGATACCATATTTACCCAAAAATGATGAACATGCATGCCATAGTTTTGGCTAAACACCCAATACACAAAATAATATTTTTTCACATTTTTCAATAATTGTGAGAAAAGTATTAATCTCATGTGGATTAAACCCCTAAAAGGCACAACTAGGATGAAAGATATAATAATGTCCCAAAAATAGAAAGTATACATTCCATAGTTTTGGCATTACTCCCAATACACAAGTGGGACGCCCGTTATCCGGACGCCTGCCCGCCCGCCCGCCCGTCCGCCCGTCCGCCCGCCCGCCCGCCCGCCCGCCCGCCCGCCGGACGGACAAATTTTCCCAAAGTAACTACAATACCCGTCGGCAATGTATACATTGCCGAGGGTAAAAAGTTTTGAAGACAGGACATAAACTAGTGCTACTAATAAGAAACTGGAAAGCTCGAATAATTTCTCAACTGTCCACCAGAGGGCACTGTTGTACCATCAGTTGCATGGCGGTGACCCTAGTGGATACATCAAACAAATTAGGATATTCCTCTAAAAATGATGTCTTTTTATTTTGCTAAGATTTAGAGCACACACAGGTTGAGGAAATAAGAATTTCAAGGTAATAAAAAAAGAGGGAAAACTCCCCCCCCGCGCCCTGGTTAGAAACAACATTTCTCAAACACATAATTATATGGCCACTTTGATTATGGTATCACATAAATCATAGGCCTAGGATGTTTCTGAACATTTTGTGCAATGACTTTTTTTTTTTGTTCAGCAGATGAAAAAAGTTTGTTTATAAATAGGTCGGGCACCTGACATTAAAATTGTAAGAA
This sequence comes from Platynereis dumerilii, assembly GCA_026936325.1. Taxonomy (NCBI): domain Eukaryota; kingdom Metazoa; phylum Annelida; class Polychaeta; order Phyllodocida; family Nereididae; genus Platynereis; species Platynereis dumerilii. The sequence goes on from JAPTHN010000005.1 coordinate 48,818,754, forward strand.
AACCATTGGTGGTGCAAAAAAACCCGGCTACAGCCTGCAAGTGCAACATAGCGCCACTCAGTGCGGATATATTTTTATTATCACAATTTTAAAAAAAATTTATGAGGTGGATGGGGGATATATCCCCCCAAATCCTCCCCTTAGGCCTGCCGGGGGGGGGGGGGGGGGGTATATTTTCTGGCAATGCTGAACTGGGACAGTGTGGGGTGGCCAGGGGCTAATTTTCAGGGAAATTGTAGTAAAGAGTCACGCAGTCAGAATTGGCGGACGATTCCGCGAATAATTGAGTCAGTCTTTTTTACCTCTTGCATTCCGAAGTTTTGTACTGCATCGAAACCAGCTGAAGCAGAAAGCCTTTCAGAAAGGGGGGGGGACAAATCAATGCCCTATCAAATTGAGCCCAAGCCAAGGGCCATTACAAAAACAGTGACACCACTTTTTTTTTCACACAAAAAAGTGGGGGGGGGGGAATTTCATATTTTGTCCCCCCGGCGTCAATAAATGGGGGGGGGGTCGGGACATGGCCCCAAATTACGCCCATGGATGGCCTCAAGGTTTCAACAGCTCATTGCCATCGCCTCATAACTTGACAATTTCACAATTGACGCAATAGCTTTTTAGGAAATTACCTGTAAACCCTCTCAACATGATGAAGCAGTTTTCGCGCCAAGGGAAATGCCTTGACTTTGGGGAACTTCAGACCAATGAGGATTCCCCTAAATGATGGCCAGGGATGTCTCCCTCTAGGCCAATCAGAGAGGAGGACACAGAAAATCCGTGACGTCACTTTATGGCCAGCCGGGTCTCCCAAGATGGCTGTTGTTGTCAGTCGAGAGGAAGTTGGGCTGCAATTTCTGTGGATTTTACCCTGGATTTGAGATGCTTCATGGAAATTACCCTTTCAGAATTGTAGTAAGTATAGTTTTGCATCATACTGCAGCAGAAATCGGCGGAGAATTCCTTGGATAATTTCATAAACAGAGTCTTAGACTTGGAGATAGAGGGCTCTTTGATTCTTTTCACATGGCCTATGGGTTCAGCACTGTGCTGCTGAGACTCAGTGAGAGCTACTGAGCTGTCAGTGAGCTCTTCACTTTGTATTGACAGAAAGTTTAGCCTGCTGCACAGATTCTAAAATCTGCCTTAGAAGTTGGAAGGCTCTTTTATGGTGGGAGAACAATCAGGTATTCTGTCTTTGTGGTATTACTGTTGTACAAATGTATTGGCAATCCCAGCCAGGTAAATAAGTTGTTTTCTTTTGTTTTCAAATTAATTTTCACTTCCCAAGTTTTGATTGATTGTTCCAGGTTTAAATTACAAATTGCAAAACAAACATGGAGATCTATGAGTGAGTTTAGATTCAAATAAAAAACTCTAAGGACTTTGCAACAAATAATTAATCAATAGAAATAGTAACTGTTGTTGAGCTTTACTATGCTTGCCTCATCTATCTACCAGAATTTTATTTATGCTTCACATATTGTTGTACAAAAAATTTACTTCATGACAAGGTTTCTTTCTTTCTGTTTAAAGAATTGACAATTTAATTTTTGGAACCGGGAAGCAAAAACTTTGCATAAAAATTTTGCAATAATTTTTTAAAAGCTTGGTAGCTCTTGGTGTTCACCTTATTAAATTGCCTCAAGGTGCTCAATGTAGAATACGGATTGCTCCGAGTGTTGGGCTTAAGCCTTTAGAACTGGACAGTGATTGAGATAAATATATTACCACATGATCTGATTATAAGATAAATCATTTTAGCCAAATATTGAGTCATGAAATTACTTGTTCATTAGTTCACTCGCAGTCATACATGTCGTACTTGCAATGCTAATCAATGCAAAGTAATTTCATTTTTCATCCCCTTCCAATTGTTTCACACAGTGACTAAGCTGCTTAAAGCAAGTATTGCAAAACCAGCACCATATGTACATGCTTCATGGGGTACTGGCATACTGCTCAAACAATATCTTTTAAATTAATTTTGATGTTAAATTTCATAAGCTCGGTCATTGAAATCATCAAAGGGTTAAAACCTTTTAAATTTTGCCACACATATGTTTCAATATTTGCAAATGGTGATTGCTATTTGGTCTTATATTTGTTCTGGGAGTATATTCAACAAAGGAAGAATCAACATATGTGTAAATACAGTGTGTTATACGCATCTACATTGTGTAATATGTTATGTATATACGAAGCAGTTTAGTACCTTGTTCATAAGTGAAGAGTAAATAGGGACATTTTAAGCTGAGGGGAAAAAAGGGTAGTTTGCATATTGTAGGCTCGAAAAAGTTGAGTAAACAAAGTTGGGGGTGAAGCGCTTCTATTTATGTGTGATCTTTTAGTCATGGCCATAGCTACCATGAGAATGCATGTCACCTAGGGGTATCAAGACACTTCGTAGACACGCCAACTCGTAGACAAACCAACTGGTAGACAACCAACTAGTAGACAACCAACTCGTAGACATCATGTACTACCAACTGGTAGACATCAAATTGGCAGGGATCACCAAGTCGTAGACACAGATTTTTTGGTCAGTTTAAAATTACCAAGTCGTAGACACAGTAGTTTTTCTGCTTACCAAGTCGTAGACATATAAATTTCAGATGTTTACCAACCTGTAGACAGTGCAACTTTGGTAGGAAAGACGAGTCATAGACAAACATTAATTGTTGATGTTGTTTTTACCAACTTTAAAAAAAAAGCCTAATAAATCATAGTCAACAAGATATAAAAATGAATAAATTGATTAATTAATTTATAAAATATTCATTATATTTGTTTCATTCAGCTAATTTTGGTCAAGGAGGCAATGACTAAGTTGATTTTATGATGCTGTCGTCACTGCCCCTTTTGAAAATTCAACAATTATAGCAAATTAGCAATTAATAGCAAATTAGCAATTAATAGCAAATTAGCAATTAACTTTAAATATGACAGAAATATTGATAGCAATCCAAGTGTCAGAAATAAAATGGTGACAACAGAATTGCAATCAATTGCGTTGCTTCTTCTTTGTAGTTTACACACAATAGCAGCCCCAATTTTGTAATCAGTAATTCAATGAACTTGTGAATGTAATCATGTGTTCTTGGGATACTTTGAAGATTTATTGTCATTTGTGTTTAATGCCTTTTATTGTCTACGAGTTGGAAAACCTTGAAAAATAAATATATGCTGTGTACGAGTTGGTAGATCCTTAAAGAATGCTGTCTACGGGTTGGATGATGCAGTGTCTACGAGTTGGTTATTTAATTTTATTTTGTGTCTACGAGTGGGTTATAGCTTTTCTAAGTGAAAATGCTGTGTCTACGACTTGGGGGATAGCTATGAAATGTGTCTACGACTTGGTGTGTCTACGACTTGGCGTGTCTACGACTTGACTTGTATTCCACCTAGGCATTAGTAAATAGTAGGCAGGCTCCAATGTCAAGCGCTCTTCCTTCATGTCATAAAAAGATGCTCTAAAAAGCGTACTATAGATGTTCGGCTTCACGCGACATCAAAGAATCTTGTTAACACTGCTTAAGTATGCTAATTACAGAGTCCTCCTGCCCGTCCATTCATACAGCATGTACAGTGTGTATAGTAGCAGAGGACTCCTACCAGGAATTTCATAGACTACAGTAATATAGTCTGCAAGATCATGTAGATATAGGAGTATTTGCATTTTGAATTTTGAGCTATTTGCAGTCTGGAAAATTAGCTAAAAATCTTAAATTTTGCAGTTTGTTTGTCTGATTGATTAATTCATGATCACATTAATCAGGCTTATTGATAGTGCTCGGCGATTCCCGACATTAATCGATTTAATCAATCGGACAGGCTGTTACAATAGAATAATCGATTATGGGAAGGTGAGAATCGATTATTTTTGATGTAATGAACACAGTGTAGTAGTATCTGGTGAATTGCAATTGTATTTCCGAAGCATCAGATGCCAGTCAGACTTGAGAGAAGCCCTAATTGCAATTAGTGATTAGGAAACACACAGGGCTTTTCTTCACCTTTAAGGTGTGAATTGCAATTAACCAACTGAGGGGTATCTGGAACATTTGTTGGATCCTTGAAATATCAATCAGCAATCAATTAGGCTGTGACATAAATGACATACATGTAAGATTTGTTAAATAGACTAATTCAGATTATTGATTTTAGTTTGTGATCATTTAAAAAACATGGCCCATTATTATAAGGACGTTTTTAAATGTTGAATGCTGTCTAAGTAAGCTATGACATATGGAGATGAAAGTAGATCAAAAATCACATCTTAACTGGTTCTTCTGGTGCTTACACAATGTACTATTTCTAAACATCAAGTCAACTCTTTTTCATAAAATTGATCTGTGGTAACTCCCATTATATGCAGGCCTGGTTGTGAAATCAGCATTTCAAACAGGGATACAATATAAAGAGGAAATTCTGTTAATGTCATCTCTTAGACTTTTCAGAGACATTTTCCAGCAAAATGATTTAAACACGCGTAGGAAAATAATCGATTATTAATCGATAATCGATCGGTCAGGGTACCCGATTAATCGATTATGGATTTTCCAACCGATTCCTAGCACTACTTATTGATTAACAGCTTGTTAGCAGTTAGTAAGTCAATTGCTCAATACTCAGTAAATTAATTAAAAGAATGTTCATCTGTAAATAAAATAACTTTTTCTCATCTAAATTTTGAAAAGGTTTTTCATATTTCATTCATATGCATATTGTTAAAAGGAAAATAATTTTGAATATTATTTAAACAAAACTCTGCACTTGTTCCCTTTTAAAGATTCTTCAATGTTAAATCTTAAAACACAACGTATATGCCATAAATTAAGCTTTTCTAATTGTGCAATTTGAGTGAGCACTGAAGTAACCAAGCTCAATTATTATCATGCTAATATGTCTACAGTCTACTAAACTAAAGTACAATAAATACACGTACATAATTATTCTGCATGCATCATGTGCACACAAGTACATTTATAAAAATATATGAAATACATGTAGTACTTTAACAAGTTTCTTGTCCTTGCACTGAAAGAGCTTGCTTGTCTGAATAGACATTCTTGTGTTCATTTAGTGTAACAATGTCTACATTGTATCAAAAAGTTAGATTAAAATGAAGATAACATTTCTATGCATGTAAATCAACTTGTATATGAATGAATTGAATGATAATAAACAAGTGTAATATAAATCTTGTTCTTGGTACATTCATAGAGATGAACGGACTGCATTTCTTGAATAGATTGTTTTAGGAAGTGATAGGTAATTCTATATTTATATGATTATATCATGTGTTGTAATATTTATTAGCATGCATTGGAACATTGTTTCTACATTATAAAGGCTGGTTTTCTTCTAAACACTAAGTGAGCTGCTCAGTTTTATAAGTTTGTATAGAAATTGAAAATAACGGTTTTCTTATAAATTATCATTAATTGTTTCTTGAAATTATCATGATGATAGATTATCCTATTTGGTGTTATAATATTTATTGTCATGCATTTCAAAGTTGGTTTTGTTGCTTTCCAAGCAATAGAGATGCGTATTTATTGAATTAATTTTGTCATGTTCATAGAGTGTTTTGCGAGATTCTTTACAAAATTCTAAATTGAGGAAGGAAGCTAAGTTGAAAAGTTTGCACTGCTGATGATGTCATTTTGTCCAAGGTGGTTCGATCCTTGTGAAACTCTAAAAAGTGTAATTGATTTCACTTGCGCTTAATCACATTGATCTATGCAGAAAACTTTGCAGTTTTTGGCTTTTTGCAAAGCTTGTTTTATTTTAAATGAATTTTGATAGTTGAAAGATTGGCATATTGATTGTCAAAATATGTGATTGTGTCTATGTCGATGATTGTAGATCGGAAATTTTCGATGAAAACTGTACTAAATGTGCTTTATTAAATGAACCTAGTTACTGTCAACATGGTCAAGTATAGAACATTAAATTTTAAAAAGATGTTTCTTTTTCAATTTCAGACTGACCACTGTCGGATACCTTTGGTGGATCAGTTCGGACATCGTCACCAGCCCTTCTAGAGTCTATGTACTTTAAGCCAATTTGGATCATCTATCTATAGTATAGATATCTCAAGCTAGATAGATGTCTAGACAATTAACCATCTAGATAGATGCATCCATCTGCCTACATCATCAGATACATGGTGTACCAATTAGATGGTCAACCATGATTTTCCTGCTATTACGGTTACTCTTATTTGGATACCTATGGATACCAATATCGGCCTGCCCTCGACCCTGTACCTGTACTCAGATGGAGAAGGATTCGGACAACCCCGGAAAGAGGGTCCAGTGTGACAATCGCAGCCCTCAGGTCACGAATCTTACTCTTATCACAGGGGATCTGCCTGAACGCACCAAACGACTGTAAGTATAGGATATTGATTTTGATTACTGTCTGTTATTCTATATGAAACTTTCGTATTTTATTCTATAATTTAATCTTCAATCTCTATTTTAATATGAAGTAAACTTTTCAGTGAATAAGTGCATAAAACTATGAATTGTTTGATTCGGAGCCAGTGCTGATCAAGCCATCCATGGTGGCAAAGATGCAGGGTATTATCAGCTCTGATTATGGAATTTTGGCCTGCCCCTCTGAAAATTTCCCTTAGAAGGTCTGGAGTTTGAATCCCAGTCTGGCAGTCAGTAATGTCTTGAATTGACTCACTTTCCACAGATTCCAGGGCTTTGCTTATCATGTGTGAAATGCCTATGTTTATGAATTATGAAGTAACTTACATTTAGAATGTTTTGGAACATGTAAGTTACTTCATAATGTAGCTCAAAAACTAGCCACTTTGAATATTTAGCTCGAATGATCCTCCAGGTACCAATAATTTTTCCTGTCGGTGAAACTCCTGAATGCACATAACAAACCTCTATGCCCTTACAAATGAAAATTAATCTGAAATTGTAACAAAAACATCATAAAGACTTGAAATGAACCTGAGGCATTTGTGGTGGACAAAAGCATTTTACAAGGCATTTAACAAAGGCTGCCAATTGGCAGGAGTGGAGGTGTGTAACTTCAGAAGTTCAGAGTAGCTAGTAGCCCAGGTATGCTGAATATGCACCAATGAGTATTTTATTACTCTTAAAAGGAAGACTTGGCAAACTGGTCTTTTTGTAACAAAAAAATACTGGTATTTTTGCATTTTTTATGGTGTTTTTTACCTGTAGGTTAAAACAGTAACTTGTGTGAATGAATGCCTAAATAATATAAACACTGATATAGGCTACTAGGAACATCATGCACAGCATGACAAAGATTGCCGGTCTAAAGGTCCAGCAGTCCAGTAAAAAAAATTGCCATTGTAAACACGTTAAAATAGGAAATAGCTAAAATATCATTTTGGTATGGCATGGGATTTTGGATATCTTCGCAAAGACTGGTGAATTCTTCAGAAACATTTGTCATTTACCGTAATGCCTGCATGTGTCTCTGAATCATATTGAAAATATGTTATGCCCATTGTCAAGTTTGATGTCATATATATTAACATTTATTAAAGTAGTCTAAGAGCTCTGCAATGTTCAGCAAGCATGATAATCTACCATGTTGTGTATTTTTGCCACACTTTAACCCACATGGATCCACTGTTCAGTATTTGGGCCACATTCATTGGATTGCAATGCAACTATAGTGCTATACACAGCACAGTGTACATGCATAAATTCATGGAATATGTGGAAACACTGTCAACAAACACTTCCATGTGAGGATGTGGGACACTGGGACAGTACCTGGATTGTGATTCGTTTGAATAGCAATTTTAGCTCATTTTTAGGCTCATTTGATGATAATCTGATGGAAGACATTATCAGCTGATTGTGATGATGGGACCCCGGGCCCCCCCCCATATATATATATGTACTTTACAACTCTGGCTAAAATATACAATTATTATCAGACTATACTGGGTGCCCCCCCAGCATCATGTGCCCCGGGGTAGCCCCCCCGCTCGAGACCCCCCAGTTACGCTACTGGGGGGGGTGCTGCGCTGCGAATCGCTGGGTCCAAGGTTCAAATCCTCGTGTCCAAATTAGCCCACCAAGTGCATAAATACAGGAGCTAAACAAACAATGTTAAAGCCCCAATCATTCATTCATCTGTTGTATGTGTAGCAGTATCCCCCCCCCTCCCCAAAATGATTAAAAATCCAAGAAATCCCGGAAAACATGATCATTGACAGTTAATGAGGTTTAGCGAAATTTTTATGGTAAATTTTAAAGATCAGAAATTTCCTGAGTCCCGAGTCCTTCGCTAGAAAAAGAACAACAGATTATCAGGTTTGTACGTTGATGTATGCAAGTCTGTAATATTCTATTTGTTGAAAATTGTTTTTGTTTCTCAGTCTGCACTCTCTGACACAAGAATTATACACATCCTGACATAGCCTGCATTTTCTGAGTATCTGTATTTCCCTGCAAGGTGATCAGATGTAACTCTCTGAATATAACATTGCATAATCTGCATAGTTTTACCATAGATCATCAACTGATAACATTGCACCAGTCTGCCAGTATATACACTTCCAGGTATGAATGCACCTACAATCTAGTTGAATCCAGAAACCATTGTTATCCGTTTTGTATTTTAGATTAAAATGACATTATATTAGATTTTGGTATATTTTAATTATTTTTGTGTGGAATGTGGATTTGTAGTTTTCTTGGCAATAAGATCAGCTGATCGGATTTGTAAACTTCGCTGGGTTCAGTGGGTTGTAATAATATTAGAGAGGTTTTGCTACACGTTTCTGTGTGACGTGTACATGGGGGTTGCCATGACAACAATGTAATTAGATAGCACTTGTACACGTATACGTCACACGTGAACGTGTAGCAAAACCTCTCTATTAATAATTATCTAGTCATGACCCGAAGGCCTTGAGGAATTGTCTAAAATACGATAGTCATGGCCCTCATCGAATAGTTGTGAAATTTCGTCAATTGAAAAGATGCTCATGGAAATTTTCGCAAGATCTGTAATACTGTATTCAGTATTGCCCTGCCCTTCAGCATGTTCAGCATGTTCAGATTTGGTTTTTCTTCCAAAGCCAAGAAGTTCAAGAACCTTACTTATCTTCTTTAGCATTTTGTTTTCCACATTTTTGCCATTTTCGCATCAGTCACAAAGCCTGCTGTACTAGTGTTGTAGTATAGTCTGTGCAGTGTACAGGTCATTAGTCTGGGTCAATGGCGATAGCATGTTTGGCCGTGGGGTAAATAGGGCACAGAATGATGCAGAGGGCACTGTAGGTCCTAGAGGGACCTCTTTGGTCCTGAAGGTCATTTGATGACCTTTTCTGTCATCAGGGGTCACCAGAACAAGGGCATGTCACTCTGATGTCATCAGGGTCATTTCTCATTAGCATAAATGCCAAATATGGGCATATCATGGAACTGCCATGGTAATTATATGATGGTCATATCATATTCATATCATAGTCATTACCCAGTGTACACTGTTGATCTTACTGTGATGATAATACTATAGCTTCTTAGATTACATAGATGACTAGATCACCATAGTCCATTTGAAGTAAAGTTGTAGGCAGAGGAGGTATCAAGGAGTACATGTAGTCATAACCAGAAGAAAAACCACAGAGAACGAGAGGAAGCATCATGGGGTAAGGGTGTAGCCATAAGAGGCATCATGGAGTAAGGTTGTAGCCATAAGAGGCATCATGGAGTAAGGTTGTAGCCATATGAGCATCATGAAGTAAGGGTGTAGCCATAAGAGGCATCATGGAGTAAGGGTGTAGCCGTAAGAGGCATCATGGAGTAAGGTTGTAGCCATATGAGCCATCATGAAGTAAGGGTGTAGCCATAAGAGGCATCATGGAGTAAGGGTGTAGCCATAAGAGGCATCATGAAGTAAGGGTGTGGCCATAAGAGGCATCATGGGGTAAGGGTGTAGCCGTAAGAGGCATCATGGAAGGAGGGTGTAGCCATAAGAGGCATCATGGAGTAAGGGTGTAGCCATAAGAGGCATCATGGAGTAAGGTTGTAGCCATATGAGGCATCATGGAGTAAAGGTGTAGCCATATGAGGCATCATGGAGTAAGGTTGTAGCCATAAGAGGCATCATGGAGTAAGGTTGTAGCCATAAGAGGCATCATGGAGTAAGGGTGTAGCCATAAGAGGTATCATGGATTAAGGTTGTAGCCATAAGAGGCATAATGAAGTAAGGGTGTAGCCATAAGAGGCATCATGGAGTAAGGATGTAGCCAGAGGAGGCATCATGGAGGGAGGGTGTAGCCAGGGGAGGAATCATGGAGTAAAGGTTTAGCCTGAGGAGGCATCATGAAGTAAGGTGTAGGCAGAGGAGGTATCAAGGAGTAAGGGTGTAGCCATAAGAGGCATCATGGAGTAAGGATGTAGCCAGAGGAGGCATCATGGAGGGAGGGTGTAGCCAGGGGAGGAATCATGGAGTAAGGGTGTAGCCAGGGGAGGCATCATGGAGTAAGGGTGTAGCCAGAGGAGGTTTCATGGAGTAAGGTTGTAGCCATAGGAAGCAGTAGTCATAATCAGAGGGAGCATTATGGAGTTAAGTTGAAGCTTGAGGAGGCGTCGTGAAGTAGTCATAATCAACCAAAAGAAGCATCATCGATCACCGGAGGGTACAATGTATGTTATTGAGCCATCTATGATACAACTGGACATAGTCACCTCTGACTGTGTGATGAGTCTTTATGATGGCGTATGACGTATGTTCCATGATATGCCCATTATGGGAGATAATAGAAAATTGGAACTTTCTCTGTAAAATAATAGCAGAACAATTCTTGCTCAATGTGTCTTTTAAACTTTTAAACAAGGCTACCAACTTTTGGCCCTCCTTTCCTTCCCAGCTGCTCCCCAGAGTCAATACAGTTTTATTTTGTACACACATGCATGACAGACATAAAAAATAAACCCTTTCAAGAAAAGAAAAGAGAAAAAGTTAAAAAGAACATGAAACCCCAAAACACCTGAAATGCATTAGAACCCAACATCTGGAAAGTGAGGAGTTTGTGGGGTGTATGGGGGAGGCAGGCCTTGGCGGGGGTGTGTTGGTTTATTCACCTTCTACTCAGTGAAGTCATCTGTCTGTTTATCTACCTGTCTAGCTCTCATGCTGTCTAATTGTCTTGTCTTTCCATGGTGCCTTGATATATATACACATACGTGTGTTGTTACTGCTGTGGTGTATGATCAATATAGTTGTGATGTTGAATCTAATATGACATTGTTATCAGATCTTAGATCTATCTATCTGTCTATCTGTCTATCTATCTATCTATCTATCTATCTATCTATCTATCTATCTATCTATATATATATATATATATGTCTAGAGTGGGTTGGGATAGCTCAGTGGTGGAGTGCTGGTACGTTGTCTGTGGTGCTGGGCTTTCGCTGCCATGGGTCCAGGGTTCGAATCCAGCTCTTGCCGGGTCAGCTGGGCCTATGTTGGACTGCTGTTTCAATCACCTTTTGCCTTATTGCTGTGTCCTCCTCCTGTCCTACTTGGTGCATAAGTACATGAAGCCCCTGTCATCCATCCATTCTGTCTGTGTGTCTGTCTTTCTCACCTACCGACTTTGGCTGTAGTATACAAAGAAAGTTGTTGAAGTTCAATTGCAACCTAAGTTTCTTTTCCTTGGTAAGTTAGTTATCTTGGAGGATCAGGGTTGTTGGTCCTTGCTGGCAAATGAGGGAATTTAAGACAGGGTATAATCAAACACAGGTAGCCCACTAGCCCAAGTTAAGATATCGGATCCCTCATGTATAGGATCTAAGGGATCCACTGGTCATTAGGGTAATCTGGTAAAATTACCCTTGAACCCATCCGGCCAACACTCCCCCCAAACCAAACTAGCCACGAAGTCATCTGTTTCCTGGGGTAGCGCTGTAAATATGGAGGGTTAGCTCCGTGGCGGTGTGTACGACAACCAATCGCTGGATCCCGGGTTCGAATCCAGCTCTAGCCAGGTCACCTGGACTAATTTTGGACGGTTGTTTTAATCATCCTTCGCTCATTGCCTTGTTCTCGTCCTGTTCTAATCAGTGCTAATTAGCCTACCAACTATAGATAGATAGATCTACATAGTAACATAGACATACTGATAGATAGAGGCCTACAGATGGATCTGGTAGATCTACAGAGTCAGACATCATACATCTGTAGATAGATAGATAGATAGATAGATAGATAGATAGATAGATAGGTAGATAGGTAGATAGATAGATAGATAGAAAGCTGGAATGGTCAGATGTGTTTAAAGTAATATTGTAAAGAATTATTAATGAATTGTGATAGTTGTTGAATATAATTCCAGGGTAAAACCATTTGTAACCTGACCTGTCTGGGAGCTACAAGATCGTACCCCTTTTTCGTAAAATTTGTCCTCTATGTTTTTGTCCAAGAGAACACTGCATTTCCTGCAGGGCTCTCCCCAGCCTTCCTAGAATTATTGCACTGTGAACTTCTGTACTCAGACATTTCCTGGATTTGTAAATTCTTCAGGTTCTTGGAGGATTTCAGAACTTTTCTGGATTCTTCTGGTTTCTAGTATTTCGTGTTTACATAGTTGGAAGTTGTAGTTGAATTAATCTTGAGGGTAGGTGATACGACCTAAGTGGAATGAATATGAGAAATGAAAAGTTATAGAGATAAATCATTAAATGGTGATGAAATGGTGATGTGCAGATAGATTGCATGATTGCAGTTATATGTCCAGATCTCAGATTGAATGAAAGAAAGACGGAAGAAAGAAAGACAGATAGATAGATAGATAGATAGATAGATAGATAGATAGATAGATAGATAGATGGATAGATGGATAGATAGATAGACAAACATGTAGGTAGATATAGATAGATGGATAGATAGATGGACAGAAAGAAAGATAGATAAATTGATTGATTGATTGTTAGTTGTCAACATTGTTTGTTTACAGATACAATATCATGAAGGTTCTTTTAAATCTGTTTATGCAGTTAAAAAGCTCTATTCTGCAAACTGAGATTTCTGGTTTACAAATCATTGAACTCAAGTACACAAGTAGGTATACTACAGATCTAGGTAGGACAGGCCTATTCATTTGGCTTACAATAAAATGCTAATTTGGAAGATAGCTTTAGAAGTTCAGAATGATTTCGAAGTAATTCGCTCTGAGTCTGAGAATGGTTTCTATGGCAATTGATCAGTCCTGCACTTGGAACTTTATAATTAAACTTTAGAACTTGAACATGTTGAATATAGTTGCCATGGGAACAGATTATTGTGGCTTTATTCGAGAGTCTTGGGGCCCTTTTGAAACACAGGGGCATTGTGAAGACATACGCCTGATTTGACAGAGTTTAAAGAAAATTTAAAACTTTTTTTCCCTTTTGTTGTGGTGGAGTAGGTTGGGTTGCTCCAACCACTTGAAAAGGTTCAGGTCCTCAAACAGCTCCATAGAATTGTGGTCTCTGTGGTTGAATTTTGTGGGAACTGGAAAAATTCACATACTGTAGAATACTACTAGAATTTTAAAAGATTTAAGACCAAAGAATATGTGTCTTAAAAAGGGTAATGTGAAAAAAAATTATATATGTGTTAATGGTTAACATGCATATTATTATAGTCTGTAGATAGTCTGTACAGGATAAGATGTGCCTTTTACATTTTATATTGTCACATAATTTAAAATGTGCCAAATGTGATTTCTTTTGAATTTTAAATACACTCTTCTTGACTTCTATTTGGTATCTAGATGCATCACAGAACTGTTTTCAGCCCAACCTGCATCTAATGCTAAGTTCTCACGGCAGTGTTTTTGCGTCGACGAGGATGTCAGGGTGCCTGGAAGGGCTATTTCGGCGATTTAAGCCAATTTTGGACAGTTATATAATCAATTAAAGGTTCTACATCGTCGTGGGTGGATCCTAGGACTACGAGGCACTCTTTTTCCACGCCGAATCGCTCGTAAATTGCGCCGAAGCAACCCCAATGAGGAAGAAAATTGTGTCGGCGAATTGTGCAGGAGCCTCGGTGAAGTTTCATTGCTTCTATGTTAAACTAGCATCACCGAAGCAGCCTGTAGCCTCGCCCTGGCAGACTATAGCATCACCCAAGCAGACCACAGATCATGAACTACGCCCAAGCAAAGAGCTGTTTCGGTGAGGCAAAGAGCTGTCTCGGCGTTTCATCAGAATCTTTGCGTCGGCGAGTTGTGCAGTTGCGTCGCCGAAGTTGTATTGAAACAATGATAAAGTAGCATCGCCCAAGCAGTCTGTAGCCTCGCCCAGGCAATCTGTAGCTTCGCCCAAGCACTTTGGGGGTCTTTCAGGCCTTTTGCATCATGAGTCTTTGCTTCGTCAAGATTCAACAGGTTGATGAGGCATAATTCTTGCTTCACCAACTTGTCGCATGATTTCTAGGAACATTGATGAGGAATTTTAAGATGCGCCGTGGACGAAATTATCGTCGCCGACTTGTTGAAATGAGTTTAATCATCTCCTACTTTCCTGGAAAATGAAGAATCGCTGTGGCAAGAAACCCCTGAATCGTCATCGTGAGAACTAGGCATAATCCATGCCTGTACGTTGTTGCAACCACAACTGCACAATGGGACAAATTGGGTGGACTATTAGCTAAGTACCAGCCCCAGTACTGGCAGTAGGCCACACCATTAGTCCTACAGTCCATTATTCATTAGGATTATCATGAATATCTTTTTGTTGCCAGTATATCATATACACAGGGGCGTATCTAGAAATGGCTGCTGAGGGGAAGGGTCATAACATTGGGCGAATACGCCTCGTTCCACGGCTTTTCCAATCTCTCTCATGTAAATTTTGGGCAGGCCAATGAACCCCCCCCCCCCCCCCCCCAAAATACGCCACTGCATATATACACATTCAGTCTTTTGTGCAAGTTTTGCATTTATAGTCAGTCATTGCTTCGTGAAGATATGGCCCTTGGTAACCATTGGTTGCTATTGCAGGGTCCCCACCGGACAGGGAAAACAGGGAAAATGGTGAAAAAGAATTCCCTGCAGGGAAAACTCAGGGAATTTGAAATTTGACCTGAGATTCAGGGAAAACACAGGGAATTTGGTTTTACATGTGGTAATATGGGAAAAAAGCCCTCTATTTGAAGCAAAAATTCAAAATTCATTGTTTTTGGTTTCCGATTAGCGACAATATTGCCGCGATAACACAACGCGAAGCCCGAATAAGGTCAGGGAAAATGTCCTGTGAAACTGGGAAAATTCAGGGAAAATACAGGGAATTTCCTCGCCAAATTTCAGTGGGTACCCTGTATTGGCATAGAGCTATAAGGGATCCATGCTATTGGTAACCAACAACAATCTTCAAAACCTCGCTGCAGTTGACACGGAAACACTTGCATTACCCATGTTACCATGGCAGCAGGTGCAACAATTTGTTACTGAATTTTCTCTAACTGAATTTTCTCTAACTTTTCATGCAAGGAAGCTTCAGCATGTTCAGCAGTTGGTGTTGGTTGTCATTTGGTAGCCTTGGCCAACTTCGGATGCAGTTGAGTTGGTGTGGATAGGTGTTGGATAGGTATGAATAGTGTGGTAGACAGGTGTCAAGTACATGTGCAGGGAGGTTGATAGATAGATAGATATATAGATAGATAGATAGATAGATAGATAGAAAGATAGATAGGTATGAATAGTGTGGTTCAACCGTTGTGGACAGGTGTCAAGTACATGTGCAAGCCAAGGAGGTTGATAGATGGTAAAAATATACATTATACAATAATAATATTCAGAATGGAATTTTCTCTTGAATAGCAGTCACATCTGCTCAGACTTTCATAGAATTGATTTGCTTTTTGCTGCCAGAAAAGTTAGATAAATTGATATTTTCTTACTTCTTAGACACAGATGTTTCAAAAACTAACCAAGTTCTCTAAATTGGAAGGCAGTTTTTTCTATGCCAAACTCAAGACTTTCTCTTGTAATGAAGCACCAGGGACCATTGAAGTCTTCTATTTCAAGGAGCAACTTTGATCTTGTGTGTCACCAGACCTTCATTTCCTGAGTGATAGTTTTCCCAATATGGCATGCAAAAAGTTTGTCTTAGCTGGAAGAGGTGAAAAAAGAAAGAAATAGGAAAAGTATAAAGGAAATAGAAATCAAATAAAAAAATAATGGGAAGGATAGACGAAAAAACAACACAAGGATAGAGCTCATGTTCTATTGAATACTTTGCTTTAAAGGGTATTGTAAAGTCTGGAGTTTTTTAACCGGCCAAAGGCCAGTTATTAGAGGAGGGCTTAAACGGATTTTTGGTGAAATGGGACTCTTGTCCACTTGTCCATGTGTCAATGTGTCCTGTCCATGTCCATGTCCACTTTTTCACTTGCCTTGCCCCTCTGAACACAGTGCTGCAACCCAGTGAGCAATGGGGGCCAATGACAAATATGGACCTGCCCATTATGAATGGGGGATTCAGGTAGCTTTAAGGGGTTACCATGGTTACAGGTGAAATGAACAGCTGCAGCCAGCAGTGGGCCTGTGAGCCTCATTGGAGAAGGTGCCCCTGTGTCAGGATTGCTTATAATTCCAAAGCACTGTGAGAGTCAAACCATTTCAGTACTTTTGTTTTAAGATAATTGTTCATGCCTAGATGAAGCATGTTTGCTCAGTGGATCATTATGTTTGTATAACACTTGGCATTGTCTACTTCTTCACCAGCTTTCTGTACAGTGCTATGATGTAGTTATGTACCATTGCCAAATTATTCCTGCAAGCATTGTCTATCAACACCCATCCACTAAACTCCACCAAGAGACCAGAGCCTTTCTCAGTGCATTTCTCATTCTGACATAATATTTCGACAAACTTTATCGTTACAGCCTGTAAATTTGATATGCATAAAATGAGTGTTTGCATCCCACATATTTTGGCACTCTGTGACTGTGAGTCATAATAACTGATGAAGTGTCATTTCCCCAAATTTAACATCCATGGGAAACATAGAGGCTGTTTGATTAGTCATGATGAAGAGAAGGCTATTTGATTTGTCATGTATCTAATAGAGTAAAATTATCGTGACAAATCATCAATATGATGATTCACGAAGTACCATTTTCACAGTGCAACAGCCCACTCTGTTTGGATGGATATTAGTTTTACAGATTGTAAACTAAAGTGGTGTTTTAATTGCAGTCTGCAGAACTGGTTGCAAAAAGACGCTTGCCACCACACATAAACGGACCTGTAAAAATTCTGGCGGTCCGGTAAACCAGTTTTTACCGGCCCGCATGCCTTGTGAAAGGTCAGAGCGAGTTTAGAAGGCTGCTAGTATTTCACTTGGATTTATGAAATTTGGTGTAGGTATTCACTTTGCGGTCTCCCTCAAAATTTTTTGGAAACATCCAAGATGCCAGCCAAAATGGCCGCGATATTGTGAATTGCCTACTGTGACCTTAGTATACTGTATTTCACTTAGATTTATGAAATTTGGTACAGGGATTCACTTAGGGGTTCCCCTCAAAATTTTTTGGAAAAATCCAAGATGGCTGCCAAAATGGCCACCGTATTTTGAATTGCCCACTGTGACTTTATTATTTCACTTAGATTTATTAAACTTGGTACAGGGATTCACTTAGGGGTTCCCCTAAGAATTAAAAAAAAAAATCCCAGATGGCTGCCAAAATGGCCACCATATTTTGATTTGCCCACGGCGAATTTATTATTTGGTTTGGGGATTTGCTTAGGATTCCCTCATAAATTATGAGAAAATTTCCAAGATGACTTACAGTTCTGAAATATGGTATAGGCATTTGCTAAGAGGTTCGCCACAAAGTTTTTATGGCCTGCAGCAATCACTATCAGTCTGGCAATCACTGCTCAATACAAAACAGTCCATGTAATAATATGTAAATCACCCTCTTCAAGATTTCAATCCCGAATTTACAATCGCCAAAGGCCGGTTTTGAATCCATGGATTCTTGTTTTTTTTGCTCTCATGAAGTGTTCAGTGTGTCCGTAAAAAGTCGTTACATACTATCACATTGAAGCCTGTGTATCACTGCCAACCCAATGTTCCATCTTACTACTCTAATAACTCTAAACAATACACTGCATACTTTATCATTATATACTTGCATGGTAACATGCTTTACATTGATGATACTGACTTTAGGTAGACTGCAATTTTGAGGACATGGGGATGGCACACGGGCTTTAAATTAAAGCTATTTTATAGGTCATGGATGCCCGAAAACTGCCCACTCAACGCTGCTCAAAGGGCTGAGGGTCCCAGTCCATGTGTGTGCTGCTCAGGTATTGAATCCCCAGATTCGCGTTTTCCATAATAAAGCTATAATGGGCCAAGCTCTTATTGGTGCTTATTGGTATGGTGGAGAGGTAACCTGTCAATCATTAGTAGATAAGTAGTCCTACTTCTGAAACCATTTATAAGTTGAATTGAAAAATAGTAAACTCAAATATATCTTATACTTGTTTGTTAATTAGTTTTTCTTTGTATTTTCAGAGATCTGAGTAACAATGCTATTACCAGCATACCAAGAGGTGCTTTCAGCCAACTGCCTGATCTACAACAACTGTAAGTCATCTTTTATTGCCATCCATGTATTGTAAATGTGATTGCTTTTATGCAGAGTATTTTTCATCCACTTGTGCATTAGTTTATGACAATGATTGTCATTTATCACCATGGAAACTACAATATACAAAGGCTGCAGATTCTTAATGCATAATAAATACACATCAAGTGACAACAATTTGTGTCGGTGATGTACGGTATTATGGAATTTATGCATGCATTGTTGTGGGTTGAAATGCAGGGAAATAAATTGGTTGGTAATAGTGTGAATACCATGTATACATGGGCCCAGTGCTGATGCTGGCTGGACCACTTTGGACCGATGTGGTACTATACCGCATGCAGCCTCAAATTGAATGGTACGAGGTATAGTACCCCGACCGGTACCTCGGACTGATACCCTTGGATTTACCGGCTTGGTCCATGATTTTATTACGTGATCTCCCTGGAGAAAATTTTCAATTTTGGGTGCAGGTTTGATTCGGTCTTCATTACTGATGCACAGAATATGTATGGATAAATTGCTATAATGGCACTGTGTAATCAAGCAAAGTTATGCTAATAGCCTAATAATAAGATTCTTGTTAATGTTAAATTAGTGCAATGGTTTATTGCATGATGCATATACAATCTGAACATGGTGTTTTAGTGTACATTGTACAATATGCTATATAAAGGAACAACTCGCCCTATAATATTCTCTCTAGAACAACAACCTCCAGTACTGCAGTAGCTAGCACAGTAGTGCTGGTACAAGATCTTGTAGTCAAGAGCCTCAAAGGCCCCAGATCAAAGGTGGAGTAAGTTCTACAAGTTGGAGTAACCCTCTACAAGTTGGAGTCAGCCTGGAACACCTCCTTGACATGCTCTGGATTAATAGACAACTCACATAACAGAGAAATCCAGACCACCCACAAGTTACAGCTTCTTGCTTTCTGAGCTTCAATCCTAGTCTTTCTTTGTACTTATAAATGAGATAGGGAGTCTTGTCAATAATCGGAGTCGTATTTTCGAAGGGGGAATGAGTCGGGACTCGGAATCGGAGTTGGTGTCACTTTAGAATGACTCCGAAACCTCAAGACTCCATTAGTCCCTCTACTATTCTTGCCCATGACACTGCTAAAAGCCAGTTGTGTCTAAAATATTTCGGCATTAAGGTTTAATACGAAGTACCAGTGGAGGATGCAGACAAATTCTGTGAATGATTACAATACCTGTGAATACATAATATACAGAAGACGTGGATGTGAAATGTAAGTAGTTTTTACAGAAAGTCTGACTTGTGTTTACAATCTATGGGGTTTGCTTGGAAGTCTTCCTTGAAGAGGTTCTTGGTTCAGATTGCAAAGCAGGGTAAGGGTTGGTTTTTGTACAGGGTGGTCAAAAAAAAACTTTACACTTATGAATAATTTTTTGAATGACGCTAATTATAACAAATGCTTATTTTTCAATGCAAAAACAACTTTTATAGCAAAGAATAACTCTTCTAGAGACAATTTATTTATTCGGAGGTCCTTTTGGACTGATGACTTTTCTGCAGTGGGCCTAAATGATGCAGAGGTGTCAAAAATGTAACTTTGTGTCCGTTTTTCCCATACAAACGTAATGGTTGCCTTTATTGGGCAACTAAGGTCTGTGGTGTCTTGCAGGGATCTGCCTCTAAGTTTGCCCGTCCAGAATAATCACATTGATTGAGATCTTGTGATAACAGGGGCCATATTGTACCACTGAGAAACTTGACAGAGCGAACCTTGATCCATTTCTGGGCTTTCCAAGGGAGTGTGGCTGATGCCCTGTCTTGTTTGAAGATCAAATTATCTGTTGTACTGTATGTCTTATCTATCCAGGGCTTTAGATGCTCTTTCAAGATGTTAATATGTACTTTTCATGTGATTTCAACACCCTGATCATCCACCTTCAGACGACTTTGTTTTAAAATTTTATAATGGCCATAGTGAAGTCTGAACTTGCTCTAGCACCTTCTGGTTTGTGCTGAATTGTGCCCCTGTCTTCTCAATTTCATTTTATGTGGTATTTATTTTGTCTTGTGAAGCTCAGTAGCTTCAAAATTGCTGATGGGCCATGAACAACTCAAGAGTATTGAAAAAGCAGGCGCACTCCCTGCTTCTTTTTTGTCTGCTATCAAAAAAGTAATGAACCGTTTTGATTATTAACCAATTTTCCAAAGATCTAACATACTTGGCTTGTATACACAATAAGTAACCAGGCACTGACTCAATCATGGCAGCCTGGAAAATGAAATATCAACTGTAAAGTTTTTTTTTGACCACCCTGTACTTCCGGTTTGCTTAAAACAGTCTGGGAAACAACCATCGTATGAGGACTATTGCAATTCTAAGTCCTGGCCCTGACAGGGTGTTTGAGTGTGTGGGGTTGATCAGCCTAGTGTCAGTATAAAAAGTCTGACCTCTGTACAGTCATCCTCACCTCTGTCCAGCATGTCAGTAGTTGGACTGATTATGCGGTTTAAATGTATACCCCATGTCGCCGAGTCTTCAGCTCCTTGTGACAGTACCTTTGTTTTCTCTGGAGCCATCGGGTTCTTTTCCTGGTTAAGATATATTTGGAGAGGCCTGACAAAATTTACAGAGATAAATATTTAGTTTGTAGTTCGTACCCTGATACATCTCCCTGGAAAATTAGGCAGTGATATGAGTAACAGTCTTCTTTTAATAGCTTATCAAAGACGATACAAATGCTGAAACTGTCTTGGTCAGGCTAGGAACCTTGATAGGGTCTTGGGGTAGTGAGGACTGTACCGGAGCTGAAGACATTGGACATGGTTATTTCCCTGACTGTAAAATGCCAATACGAGTTCAGTGTCCTATTTATTTTATTGGATGACACTCCGGAGTCAAGAGTCGAAAGACATGACTTCAGTTTAGCCAAACTAAGAATTTATACACAAAATGTGATATCTGCAACAATTTATGCTCAAAATTGTAAACATAAAACTTTTCAACATAATATATGTACTTTCAAAAACATCTGTACAATCTTGGAAAAATAAGCACCATGTACTTATTCATCCAATGTACAATCATGAAGGCAGAAAACAAAACAGAATTCCTCACTGCATAGGCCAATGTATATACAGCCAACATACAAACTGATATAATCATACCCCAAATCTATGACGTGATCTGATGGTGCAGAGGATTTATGGGAAGTCCCATGTTGTCTCCCTGATTTAGGGGAATGGCGAGATTTCAGTGATAACAGCTGACCTATTGTCCCCATTGTAGTGTCACGTGCCCCACATAACAATGGGATGATCATACATAACAATACCATCTATTAAGATAATGTGATGTCATCAAGATAAAGCTCAGAGATCATGCTATGGTTGATGTCACCATACAAGCTCACTTGCTTTCAGGCCAGACCTATTTGATTTTCAGTTTTATGAGTGGCAATGTTTTCTTCGAAATAAAACTCAGAATTCTGAAACACAGTAACATGAATACGATTCCAATGATTCCCAGGCGCTCAAATAGCAGTTTTTTTCTTCGGCTGAAACTGAAAGCAGTTCAAGCGGTGAACGTTCAAAGTCAATGAAAGTCAAAAAGGTTTGATTGGTGCAAAATTATTGTATAGATGTTTTGGTTTCCTGTTGATCTACAGATTTACAAAATAAGGTAAACCTGTAATCCTGAAAAAAAGAAAAAAAAAATTGGCTTTCTCCTGATTTGCGAAATAACATATCTATATATGTAAAATATATAAATGACTATAATCCTGAAAAGTTACTGAATGCTTCAGCCTGTGTAGACTTATCTGTGAATCGTAGAATAAGATGGTCTGGCCTTAAGGTAATTCTCTTGTGAGCAACAGATGATATCTCTGTGGTCTGTAATATTTCACAAAACCAACTAGGGGTGTGACACATTCTAAATGGCATTGTAAATTATACACCATTTAAAGCTATTCACACTGCAAATATTTTGATATCAAATTCCTGTCAGTAGTATTAAATTCCAGATGACTTTCAAATTATCTTTGCAGTGGTGATGAAACGTTTCACCATATATATTTCAAGTAGATAGCTCTCTTGAAAACTACAGTAGCAGATGAATTGCCTTGGCATGTTGAAAAATACTAAAGTTGTTAACTTTATGAAATATTTTTAGATGTTGTAGAATTGTTTGGATCTTCACAAATCACAATCAAGTAACCACCTTTCTTGTACATAAACAGTTTTCCTCCTATTTTTCTGGGGGAAGGAGGGGGGGGGGGGGTAAACATGCAGTGGTAGCGTGCTGAGCTGCCAATCGCTGAGTCCCAGGTTCGAATCCAGCTCTTGCGGGGTCACCTGAATGCATGTTGGACAGTTCTTTAATATCATTCTTCGCCTCATTGCCGTGTCTTCCTCCTGTCCGAAAAAAGCCTCCCAAATGCATAAATACAGGACGTAGAGCCCCAATCATTCATCCATCCTCTAATTTTGCTAAATCAGCATTTTAATGAAGGATTACCATACACCAACAAATTCTAAACACCCAGAGATCATGCCTCCAATCCTACACAGTATATTCTCCACCATTCCTTTGTTTTGCCACCCAATTCTTCTTCTGCCTGTCTTCTTATCTTATCTGGGCAATTCATTTGCCCTTGATCTATGCTAAACCTACACAACCCCTTTTACCCTATGTTACCCTCTAAGCTTTTCTAGTATGTTAGGAGATAAGAGATGTTTTTTTCTCTTCTGCATTGTTCTCTGTGGGCTACAGTTGGGAGTAGGATGAAAGTTGAGTTAATCTGGTTCAGCATTTCGGTCCCTTGATAATGCTGATTCTGGTATTAATGTGGGGCAATCAAGACTCCATGAAGTTACTTTCCTAGTTTCCTTAGTCTAGTCTTGTCTCAGAGCTTCTTCAATAGTTGTCTAGAAATCGGTAATCAAAATCTCTAATTGATCTGTTTTGTGTGTTATCTGTCATACATTCTATCTATCTGTTATCGGTCATACATTCTATCTATCTGTCTATCTAACTCTATCTATCTATTTATTCTATCTATCTATCTATCTATCTTTCCATCTATCTATCCATCTATCTACTTATCCATCTATCTACCTATCCATCTACCTATCCATCTATCTATCTATATCTATCTATCTATCTATCTATCTATCTATCTATCTATCTATCTATCTATCTATGCATCCGTCTATCTATCTATCTATCTAACTATCTATCTATTTGGGGGGATGGTTGGTCTAGTGGTAGCGTGCTGGGCTGCCAATCGCTGGGTCCAGGGTTCGAATAGAGCTCTTGCCGGGTCACCTGGGCCTATGTTGGACGGCTGTTTCAATCATCCTTCGCCTCATTGCCGTGTCCTCCCCCTGTCCTAATTAGCCTACCAAGAGCATAAATACAGGACGTAAAGCCCAAATCATCCATCCATCCATCCATCTATCTATCTATATATTAGCTATCTATCCATCTTTCTATCGATCTATCTCTTGTTGTTTAGCAACCTGTTGAATTGGCCTGGTTCAGTGCCAGTGGTAGCACACTTGGCTGTTTAAAACCGCTATAACCTCCGAGACCGGTTCAAATGTTGGTCCGGCCTACCAATGTTAGACAGATGTTTCATCCTGTGCCAAGAGTGCACCTTACCTCATTACCATGGTCCCTGCCTGTCCTATTAAACCCAATCAGTGCCAAAATACAGGATGTCAAGTACTACAACCCACTCTTTCAAGTTATACAAGTTTCAGCCGTTTAGGACAATGAAGAAAGTAGGGAATTTGATGAAACACCTAGCTCCATTTGCATGGCAGCTTTCAATATCGGTGCATTGTGGCATTTTACTTGTTGGACAAGTGGTATTTCTGAATTTTCTGTGCTGTTTTGTGACTGTTTTGCCATAAATCAGCATGGTTGAGTAGGCAGCAGTTTGTCACCCTGAATGACAAAAATGACACTGATAATTACAGTGCTGAAATTTGCCATTGTTGTTGCTGTCGCAATAATTCATCTCCCTTAATGACTGTAATCTGGATTGATTTTTTGTGTGAAATTGTGACAAGAATACCCCTGAATGGTGATTATGGCTTTCATTTATGGTGTTGACAGCTTGTTAGAATATAAAGGACAGTAAACAATGTTAAAGGTTCGAATTGATCACGGGTAATCCTGGATCATTGGCTGATCATAGTGATTTTGGCCAATGTAGGATTGATTTTTTTTTGCAGTAAATTGATTTTATTATCTCATAAATCATCTTCAATTATTGTGATGTGAAATACTAGGATGGTTTTAGTGTGAATAATGTAATCTACCAAGCTATAACTATAACTTAAACGTGTGACTTACTTTTAGTTTTGCCATATAAAAACAGTGATTCAAATATTCTTATCTGTTTCAAATTCGGGTTGTTGTGGGCTATGGTAGACATATCCACACATTGGTACTAGTATAGGCATGGATCTATAACTAACTCTTTGGTATAGGTAAGACATTCTCGTGTGAAATCAAGACTTTCAATTCTCTGATTTAATATCAAACATTGGGAAAATCTTATATCCACATGTGTATGGACCTCTAATGAACAGAGGTTCCACAGGCAAATTGTCTCCTTGCTCCGTCCAGGTACCATCAACAGTGCTCCTATTCAATTTTATCTTTGAAATAAGATCTGCATAGTATAGGCAACATCCAACTAAATTTCCTACATATATCGTACCTAGGACTATATATTTGCATGGTGACACTGTTTAGTGTAAAATTACACATTGTTGAATTCTAAATTGTTAAGGTCACTGCATATTTGGTATTTTAATGATTTCCCTGACAAATTAAATTTGAAAATATATGTGGCATTTTTGTAAAGTGTATGGGCTGCATACTAAATATTCTGTGACACTGATAAATTGTGTTCACCAAGTTGTCATTAAAATTTACAAGGATGCCGCTGATTATATTATCTTACAAATTGCTCTATCTATCTATCTGGCTATCTTACTAATTGCTTTATCTATCCTATCTATCCTATCTATCCTATCTATCTATCTATCTATCTATCTATATATCTATCTATCTATCTGTCTAGCTGTCTATCTATCTATCTATCTGGCCTGAGTGGAGTTACTAACATCTTCTATCGGCGTAAAGTTCCTGATCTGGCAACCCGTGTTAGAGGGATGTTTCATCCTGTGCCAAGAGTGCAAAAATACAGGATGTAAAGCCAAAATCATCCACCCATCTTCGTTGAAGACTGATCTGTTGATAACTATTGGATACAAGACTACTGCTGTGGTAGGCCTATACTGATCTGCTGATGCTTCTAATGCCACACTAGTCTGATAGTCTATGCTACTTCTGCAACTGCAGTTGTTACCAGCATGCCCCATTGTGCTGCATCTTCTATAGATACTCATCAGGCCTCCCCTGATAGGCTGTGATCAGTGCTTTTCTCTCTCTCCTCTGTTTGCATGTTGACACGAGATGGGATGTTGTTTCAGGGACGTTCTGCAGTGCTCTGTGTTTTTGGGCCTTTCTCCAAATCTGATCAGACAATTGCAGACACAGCAGCAGGAAGAGATAGGAAATAAGAAAAGAGAGATAATATAGGCTGGGGAAAAAATGTCACAAAAGGAAATGAAGGGAAGGGCATGTCGGATAGTTATCTGGTTCACTTGGAGTTATTCGGTGTTATTCTATTGTTTATTTTTATGGTGGAATCAGGTGGATATGTATGTATACTGTTTGATGACCACTCTATTATATTCTGTTTTATGTAGGGAGTTAGCCCAGTTGATGGTGCTTTGGGTTTCCTATCATTGGGTCCAGGGTTCGAACCCAGCTCGCAGCATCTCCCATTCTGTCTGGGATGCAGCCGTTACGAAGATTTCAGGTCTAAAGGACCTGCAGATAATATTTATCAACCCGTCTGGCAGTTCAGTGGACACATGTTAAATTTTTGATAATGGTCAAAATGTCCATTTTATTCAGGCATGGACTGAAGGATGAGCTCCCCAAGTCCCCCGGACCTATTTGTTATGTTATACAGCAGTTTCAATCATTCTTCGCCTTCTTTGTCCTCTTCCTGTCCAAAATAACCTACCACAGTCCATAAATACAGGATGTAAAGCCCAATCATCAGATCATCCATCTCTCCAGCCTTCAAGACATGATTTTAGACATCTATTCAATGTTTTCTTGCACTATCCTTGATTCCTTGTATGCTTTTAAAATTACTTATATGTCATGAGTTATTCTGCAACTTATGATCCATATATGTCCACAATTTCATATTTCACCTGCAAGTTGCCACCCAATAATATCAAGGGACTTGCTCAGAAGTGTCTCTAACAACAAGCCTGCAGATACATCAGGTGTACATGTTGCATGTATTCCTAGGGCAATTCCATTAAAAGGGAGAGGAGTCATTAAAAAATTGCCAAATTAGCTGCCACTGCCTGCCAGTTGCTTCCTAGGGGCTATAGGAGTGAAGAACTTCATGTACAAGTCTCATTAAACTTATCTGTTTTCATCATGAAGTATCTAAAAGATGTGAACCATGTCATAAGGCTTCAACATGCTCAACTTCATCTTCGTTTTTACTGAACTTTTCTGCCAAGATTTTTCATCAGTCATGTTGAATGATATTTCGGGAGCTAAAACATGGCGAAGAACTTTTTCGAAGTTGGAACTTTTGATGAACATGATGAAGTCGTGTGTCATCCCGCCTCACAAAATGAATATATTCAAAGGATTTCGGAACATTTTTCACCGAGCCTTAGTCATCATGTGATTCAGATTTGAAAGTCAGATCGAAAAGAGAAATTTAAATTTCCAAATGTTGCATAAATTTTCATCAAAAATTGATATTTGTTTTCGCGAGCAGGGATGTCGTCAATGATCACGAAAAGCAGTGAAATCAATATACAAATGATTTGTAATGGAAATAATGACTGTGTGCTTTCGGAGATAAAATATTAAAAGATATTTTCAATTATTCCATCGATAAACATCGAATGGTCATTGACTTAGAATTTTGGTGTTATGGCCAAGCAGATAAGGTGTTCAACCCGTTGTGCATTATCGCGGGTTCGAACCCCTGAGTTGGCATGGCGAACCCAGCAGATCCATTGCTTCACTCCACCCGGTGTAAACGCCTATGTGGCAATATGCAGTGATGGAAATTGTAAAGCTTGACTAAGAAGAAGCACCATAATGTGCTGCACACTGTTGAATTCTCACCAAGGGACTGCGAAAGACTCAAGCTGTATCAGGCCTGCCAAGGATGCAAATTGTAGTGTCACCAGGGGACAGCAGACTGCATACAGGAAACCTGATATAGGCCTTTAATTCATAACAGTAAATTTCACTGAAAGTTACAGCTGCTCTTTACAGAGGACTGATATGGTAAATGGTTGCATCTGAGTCATTGCAAAACGGAATGTTAATTACCATGATAACAAATTCTCAGAGTCTAGGTCTAGTAAACCTTGTTATGACAATTTATATCAATTTTCATGAATTTCATCAGATTGTTTATAGCACCACCCATATTGCCCATGCCATATATTTCCCACTTGTTTACCACACATCTGGACCTCCCAGCTAGACCATTCCAGAATAATTGCTGCCAAATTACTCAAATCATGGCCAATTTATGGACAAATTATATTAGACAAATTATATTAGAATGATACGCAGCAACATATTAGTGGTTATACTGTCGTCTGGTTGCTGAAATTAGGTCAAACGAGGATCATGCAGTTAGAATGTCGATCAAGGTCATGGGTTTACATTAGAACTGCTCCTGATTGGCTAAAACTAGGTCAAGACAAGGTCACGACGTCGAGTTTGCAAGATTTACTTGAAAGCCTGTCTGTGATTGGCTAATTTAGTGTCATTAGTCTAATGGTGCGATTAGTGTTATTAGGCTGTCCAAATGCCTCAAGCTTTGTGTTGCAGCCTTGCCTAAATACTAGAGAAGGATTTTAGCCATTTAGGATTTGTCCATTCCAGGATTCCATTAGAGAACAGTCTGATTAGGATAGTAGCCTACTGGTTGTCGTCTTGAGGCTTTTTGGTCTTCATTTAGGGGGCAGCCATTAGATATCCAGGGGCGGGGGAGTAATTTCTTGCCCAGTTTTGGCGAAATAAATTAAATCTATCCTTTCAAGTTAGTCTTAGAAATACATGTTTTTTTCTATGGGTATTTCTTAACACAGTATGTTTGATTTAGAAACAACCCAGCAAACACAAACGGTTTTTCAACGGTTTTATAGCGGTCGGTGCTCAAACCGTTATTTGATAACGTTTTTTTAACCAAATTTTAACGTTAATGCAAAACGTTTCATTCCAACCGTTACAGTTTAACATATTTGAAACGTTTAATGAAAATGTTGAAAATGTGTTACCTGAAAATATGTTGCTGTAATGCATAAAATACATTATTCTGACATAATGAATGTGGGTAAAGTTTTAATGTCGATAAAACATTTGACTTTAGCATTGAAAAAATGTTTTTAAAAAATGTTAGAAATATGTTTTTTGAAAACGTATTTCTTTAACGGGGAAAAAACGTTTTATGAAAATGTTGAAAATACGTTTCCTGAAAATAAGTTTCTGTAATGCATAAAATACGTTATTCTGACATTATGAATGTTGATAAAGTTCTAATGTCTATTTAACATCTGGCTTTAGCATTGACAAAATGTTTCAAGAAAATGTTAGAAATATGTTTTTTGAAAACGTATTTCTTTAACGTGGAAAAAACGTTTAAAGAAGATGTTGAAAATACATTACCAGAAAATAAGTTTCTGTAAGGCATAAAATACATTATTCTGACATTATGAATATTGGTAAAGTTCTAATGTCGATTTAAAGTTGAATCCCACAGAGTACAGCTTCTCCACCTATTGTACTCCCTGTAACTAAACTGTTCAACAAAAATACCCCAGCTGGTGGTTCCCCCACTTGGTCAAATTGTTCATACGCATTGGAAAAGCCACAGATTTTTGAAAACAATGGTAGGCTTACTCGAAGGCTGCTGGGTCAGCCAAGAATAATGGCACTAAACTATAAATACACACATTTTGGGTCGATATACAGGCCTATAATTCAATTCAACTTTCATAAAAATCGGAGAAGGAATCTTTGAGATATTCAAGTTTATTTTACGAGGGACTTGTTTTTGTTGAACGGTTTTTCATAATTTTATCATATTGTACACCACGTAACTCTCAAAAAACATCGGTTACCCCCCTTCAAAAACTTGTTTTTCAATAAAGTGTATTTTCAGCTATCTTCCCTTAATTTTTCATAAATATCTCATGGATATTGTTCGAGTGACGCTCCTTTTCATTATAAATGCCATACTTTTTTAGTATTTTGCTGTATGTTTTAATGTAATGACATAAGATTTTGAAAAGATCATAGTTCAAAAATTATGTTGGATAGCCCGTCAATTTTTTTTTACGTTGGAAAGCTTTGGTTTTGAAGAACTTTTTGGCAAAGTTTCATGAATATCTCATGGATTTTAGATTTCTTGCCAAGTGTGGGATTCAACTTTAACAACTGGCTTTAGCGTTGAAAAAATGCTTATTTCAAAAGTGTTTCTGAACATAAACTTAAAAGCATCTTTAAAACGTTATCTATAATCCGTTTCAAAATGTTGAAATAAAACGTTTTTAAACTGAATTTTTGAGCTGACCAACAACATTAACCTGCTTACTCCATTTTTTAGCTAGCCAAAGGCGTAGCTATTGGAATGGGTGATGAGTATATGGGATTCTGAAACCATAAACAAACCATGTAACCATGTAACCATGTAACCATGTAACCATGAAACCATGTAACCATGTAACCATGAAACCATGTGAACCAAGAACAGGCTAGGTGGCAGCAGGTCCACTGTATGTATGAAAATAGCCCTCTGGTGGATAAGCCTTGCAGTATCTTGAGTTCATTCCCTGACAGGTCGGCCCCTAAATATAACCTTCCATAGGTCAGGATTAAGTTTACACAGTTGAATACAAGTGTTTTAAATTGGCATTGTGTGCTATGCCCAGTTTTAGCCTAGTTACAACTGACATTGGCATCAAACCATATTGAAACAGGAAATCCAATGCATTGTATTGTATCTAATTACACTCCTGAAAGGTAATCGCTGTTAGACCAGATGATATTTGGGGGGGGGGGCTATGGATATTTGGTGAAAAAAAAGATTGTTTCCCACTTTACACTGAAAAAAAAAGTTTGTTCAGCACATGGAAATAAAAAAAAGAGTTTGTTTCCACCTGTAGCTAGGGTACCGTAATGTTAAAATTCCAATAAAAAAGTTTGTCGCGAATGCGCATGCGAAAAAAATTGTTCGTCGACGCGTCGCGAATGAAAAAAAAAGTTCGTCCTGGGAGTAAAGTCCATAGCCCCCCCCCCCCAACTATCGTCTGGTCGGCCCCTTATAGTCAATCATCACACAAAGAGTGCCTCGGTGACAAAAATGTAGACCTTTGTGTGATGATTGGATATAAATACTTGTACTCAAATTTAACAATTCTGAATATAGACACTGCGAATGGTTGAATTGATAAGTGAGTCAAATGTAACATAGGCCTACAGGTGTAATGGTTATTAGGCATACTTATTACAATGCTGTGGTTTTGAAAATGATAATTAGCTCACCTGTTTAATATCAAGTTAGGATACCCCAGTGGTGCATTTAATCAGCCAATAGCCAGCTTCATAAAATAATATCGGGAAAGTCAGAGAGATAATTATAGTCTCAAGGTAGACAAAGTTTGGCCTAATTCAATATAATTTGTATGAAATTATATCATTGTCAGTTAGTTTTTAAATGCCATCAAAAACTGTTCATGACTGAATGCAAGTATACATAGCTACATGTATAGCTGAGAGACCTATGTGACTGTGAGACACCAGATGTAGACAAACAGATATGTAATATATATATGCATATTACACAGGTAGAGCCAGGTAGGTGGTGTCCCTTCATAATAGGAAACAAAATCATGATTTTGGATTCTCGTGATTTAGCATAGTTTCTCATATATGCCATGTGTGTGCCGTCCTTTTTTAGACGTGCTTGCTTTCATGCATTTTGTTTCCTATTTTACGACATCAACAATTGATTTTGTGGCTAATTTGCAAGCCACTCGGTGAAATGGGTTTATTCCTTAAATTTGTACTTCACTTGCAATAAAATGATAGCGTTCATATCATCTCAACTTATAATTAATGCCGGATCTTCCGATTTGTCATGTACATTCCTTCCTATTAAGACGGAAGCTCCCCCTTACAAGTCCGTCCACCTATCTATCTTATTTATTTATGTATCTGTCTTATTTCATTGTATTATATATTTTTTTCCTCCAATACACAGGCAGCTAGTTGCCTTTTATTTCGACGATTTCATGATATTATTCACATTCTTCAAATTGTTATTTACATGTCTTCAGTATGGATATACTATAGATTAGGTCAACATTGCTATCAACCCATTCCATGTTAATCACTGCCCCTTTAATATAATAGCAAATGGCTAGCTTTGAATCCGCGGATTCTTGTTAACGTTTCTAAACTGTTTCAAGAAAATGTTAGAAATATGCCTTTTGAAAACGTTTTTCTTTAACGTGGAAAAAACATCATTCCAATGTCGCGAAAATATGTAAAAAGATTAATGAAGCTTGTACATTTGACGTTATGGTCACAAAAACATTTTTCCAAGACTGTTTTAGAACATATTGAAAAGTGTCATTGAAGCATTGTAAATGATCAACTTAAAAACATTTTGAAGGAAATGTTTTTCAACTGAATTTTGAAACTGAATGACAATGTCAAACTTTTAACTTCATTGTTTAACGTTTCTAATATGTACAATGAAAACGTTAAAAATATGTTATTTAAGAATGTAATTCTGCAACATTGAAAATACATTATTCTTACATTGTAAATATATGGAAAGTGTATACAGCAAATGTCAAAAGGACTGATTCAAGCAAAATGTGTGCGGTTGAATACCTGAGGTTATCATAAAATAAATTGTTTTTAATGCTATGAAAAACCCATGTTTCTATTGTTGCTGAAGGCTAAAGAATAGACTAAGTAAAGCAAGCAATTGAGGCTCTCCTGGAGTTTTAAAATGAAGCCAATTAGATTAATTTTTCGTTTATTGGAAGTGTATGCTATACTTAATTATGTATCAATTTATAATCTTAAAACTGCAATAGAATTTTACATGAAATTGGCATAATATCAAACATTGCACAACAATTGTGAAAGAAAACTTTGAAGTTTTGGGTTATACTTATGACAGAATGGCTGTGTATATGCCTAGATCTATGAAAATACAAATTCACTGTTTCTTGTACCTCAATATAAAAAATCCAATTTCAAAATATTGAATCAATTTCAAAGTGATACAATCATAGAATGTTAATCCAAATTATTATGTTATATTATACAAATACGGCATGATATGAGTGCAATATGAAAATTTATTTGCACGAGGAAATTCATATTGAACGAGGGCGCAGCCCGAGTTCAATATGAATTTACGAGTGCAAATAAATTTTCATATTGCATGATAATAAGTGCCGTATTTGTTTTATTACATGACCACTATGCTTCCAATATAATGTTCCATTCTGAAAAAAAAAATTTTGAAAAAAACATTTTTTTTTCTTGTCAAAAAAACATTTTTGAAAAAAAAATAGTTTGGAAATTTTTTTAAATAAAAACTCATATTGCACTCTAACCATGCAATATGAAAAAATCTTAAAAAAAAAAAAAATTCTAAAATTTTTTTTTGTGGAAAAAATCTCATATTGCACTCGAACCATGCAATATGAGTTTTTATGATGTCGTCATGTGACTGATTTGGGCCAATCAGCATCACTCTAGCATAGTGGTCATGTAATAATATACAGTTATCGCACAGCACATATATATATACAGTTTTTATAGCACTAAGGTGACTAATATTGCAATTTGCATGAGGGCGAATTGTGTTTCTTTTGACTTGCATGTTAAAATGTATCTCGTCATCAATCAACAACTATTTCACCCACAAACTAATGTTTCACACTTTTGGAATCTACATACGATATACTTGATGATGGGTGTTGGTAAAATCGTTTTCCCAAAAATTTATAGCAAACTTTAGACCTCTAAGCAAAAAAAGGCACTAAATAATCGGAAAAAATGCCGTTTTTCTGCCACTTAATGCTTTATTATGAAGAAAAAAATAACACAACCAGGATAGAAAGCTTATATCCAGTTAGCCTGTAAATATGCGCATCTTTTGCACCAAAAATCATCTTCCTATCTACCTCCATTGCTGTGCTGTGAATTTTTTTACTAAAATTGAAAAGCACAACATTTTGTCTCTTGTGGCTGCAGCAGCACAAAACACATGGTGTTCCCTCTCAGGTCCGTCCAATCTTTCACATGTTAAAATGACAATGCAATATCATGCGCCCTAGAATTCTGAAGGCAGATGAAAGGTAGATTAGATAGATTAGATAGATAGATAGATTTTGAAATTGTGCAGACATTAGAAAAACAAATGATAGAAATATATATATATATATATTTGTGTATGTACAGTGTACATGATAATTATATAAGTAACTGCATTAAATTCTACAAAATAAAAAACAACTTGGTGCCCCAGTATGTGTTTCTAATCTTGTATACGGAAAACAGATCTATGCATCTATTGTCATTGGCTGAAGTACAACTTGATTTTGTTGTTTTGATCCTTTTATAACTTCCTAATAATCTAACCATCAAACCAACTGTTTAACAAACTAACAATAGACAGATAAACAGGTAAATAGATAGATAAAAATAGACAGATAGACAGATAGAAAGATAGATAGATAGATAGATAAATAGATAGATAGATAGATAGATATATAGATATATAGATATATAGATAGATAGATGGATGGATAGATGGATAGATGGATAGATAGATGCTTAGATAGATAGATAGATGCTTAGATAGATAGATAGATATTTAGATAGATATTTAGATAGATAGATAGATAGATAGATAGATAGATAGATAGATAGATAGATAGATAGATGGATCATTAGATAGATCACTACATTTAACTAGTTAGACAGCTAGATAGACAACTAAATGGATAACTAGACAGAAGAATAGATAACTAAACAACTAGATGACTAGATTACTAAATAGATGGATAGGTAGACAGGTCCAATTTGTGCATTTTTTTTATCTACATGTAACTAGATAGACAACTAAATAGATAACTAGATAGATAGCAAGACAGGTAACTAAATAGATAACAAGATAGATAAATAGATAACTAAATAGATAACTAGATAGTTAAGTAGACAGGTCAAATTTGTAAATAGTATAAATCTACATGTAACACAATATCATAATATAGGCATGCTATAATTATAACTATATTGTGGCATATTCCAAATAATAATCCAACATTTAAGTTTCTTCTTGCAAACTCTATTAATTAAATGCAATGCTAATTTAAGATTCAAATACACAGATATAAATATACAAGAATTTATTTTGCAATATAATTTGCTCATTGTAAAGCATAGTCGAATTACATTTCCAGAGTGGCTAATTACCCCCTATAATTTATGCAAGAAATTTTTACAACCTCCTTGGCTGAATGCACATGCTATATAGTAGATAGAATTAGAAGTGTCCAGATTTTGTCCAGGCAACATCATGCTGAAGAATCATAGGTGAGTTTTTCAATATTTCTTATCAATTAAGAAACATGCATTACATTATTTGGGTGGTAATATTTTGAAATATGTAAAGAACACTAATTGTATAACTTCACTTTTTCTTCCAGGATTTTTGTGCAGATACACAATAACTTGAGGAATTCTTGGCTGCAGCCTCCAGGTATTACTGGTATTATAATCTTGCTTATGCTAAACAAAATCAAAGTCTATCTATCTATCTATCTATCTATCTATCTATCTATCTATCTATCTATCTATCTATCTATCTATCTATCTAAAAAACAGTTTTCCCTTAATTAGGCCTAACCTCCTAGCATATGTTTTATATAGATCTATCTATCTATCTATCTATCTATCTATCTATCTATCTATCTATCTATCTATCTATCTATCCATCTATCTTTCTATCTTTTTCTCTATCATTCTATATATCTTTCTATCTGTCTATCCATCAATAGGTCCATCAAACCTATCAAATTGATAATGTCTATCTGATCTAATTCATCTAATCAATTTTATGTAACTTATCTATCTTTTCCTTCCTGTCATATCTTTTTAATATATTATACTTTCCACCTTATTCTCCTTTGACTAATCTACTTTGTCCTTGCAATGCATCTTATCTATTCTATCTTTCCTATCTGCAGTCGGGGAAATTACCAGCATATGAGGACAATTGAAGTTCCAGCCAAGTCCTGGCCCTGGCAGGATGATTGAGTGTGTGGGGTTGATCAGTTGGGTCTCAGAAGAAAGTCTGATCTCTTTGCAGCCATCCTCACCACACAGCAGCATGTCAGTTGTGGGACTTAATTCCACCCAATTTCACGAAATACTGCAAAGTCAGCAGCAGCTGATGACAATTTCCTAATTTCTCTGGAGCCTTCGGGTTCTTTTCCTCATTATGCAATGGATAGGTCTGCCAAAACTCATAGAGTTAGTTGACACTGTGATACAACTTTATACCAAGTTTGGAAATGATAGTTGCAGTAGTTCTTTTTAAATAGCCAGTCAAAGATGATTCTGAGCACTGCCAAAGTCATGGCTAGGCCATGACACTGTGAGAGTGTCATGGGAGGGTGATGACAGTGCTGCAGTGATTGTCATGTGGGGCTGAGGACATTGATTGTCATCAGCTGGTGATAATTTCCCTGACTGATCTGGCTCATCTACCTTATCCTTCCAGTCTTATGTTTTCTATCACATCCTGTCCTTCCTATCTTCCCCAGGGGTGGATCCAGAAAATGTCAGATTGGGGGGGGGGGGAGTTTACAAATGAAAATATACTAAAAATATGGGTATTTGAACAGTTTTTTACATTAAAATACTGAATACTCTAGTTCCCATTTGTATTTTTGTTTCTCTTTCCTTCAATGATGTTGTCTTCCTTTCTTATTTACCTGCCTTCTCTAAATCTCTGCTGGTTTGTTTTATTGTTTGGCTTATACCCTTATTTCTATGAGATTTATAACTTATTCACATATATAGGCCTATGTATTATTGACTTTTTGTATTTATCATGTAACTAGTGAATAACAATTTACTGATCACAAATACTTTCTTTGCAGTGGAAGAACACGATGAGGCCAGCAGTGACACAGGATCCTTTAGATGCAATAAAAAGAAAAATACAAACAACAAATCAAATGCATACAGCGCCGTCCCGACACCCCCACCATAATAAAAGCATTCCTCCTCCAATGTTGAAATGCAACTGTTGAAAAATGGTTTTCCCCACAACGTAATAAAAACGTTTCCCAAAAATGTTGAAAAAATGTTTCCTCAAAACGTAAAAATAACGCTTTCTCCATTACGTAATGAAAACATTTTCCAAATATGTCAAATAACGGTTTTCTCATAACGTAAAATAACCATTCTCCAAATAACGTTATAAAAGCATGCATTGGCAAACATTCTAAAAACATCTTTCTGATGCGTTGAATAAATGTTTGCCAAAAGAGTGAATTAAAAATGTTATATAAACAGAAAATAAATGATAAATTATAACCATGGGACAAAACATCAAAATAACGTTAAAAAAACGTTTTTGGAAAACCGTTAAAACCTAACGTAATTTTGCTGATTATTAGACGCAATTGGAAACAGTTTTTGGAAACATCGGCATGACATTATTCTAACCGTTTTTGTTAAACGTTAAAATCATGTTTTTTGGACCATCCAATTTAACATTATTTAAACGTAATGAAAAAACGGTTTTTCAACGGATTTTCGACCGTTTATAAACGTAATTTAAACGTAATTGTGTTTGTTGGGAAGTAGGCCTAAATCTGCTGAAGTGCTACGTATTTTTGGACGTCACATCAAAATAAATTATTACGTTTGGCATTTTATTTGAGGAAATAAATAATTGACTATAGCCAATTCAAAAACAAAATTTCAAGAGGGCCACCCAGAGAATCAGTGCTTGTGTGAATATGGCAAGAACATGTATTAGAATTGTATTCAATTTCGTATTCTATTGTGATTTCTACATTTTACTCCAGCTGGAAGATGTCTTCCAGATATCTACTAGACTTCTACCTTCTAGTCTAAATATTGACTGTAGCCAGCAGTGCAAGAAGCAAGAGCCAAACAGTTTCCAAACTGCTGCAGCAGCTTTTCTCCATCTCCTGTTATCCTCGATCTGCAGGCATTTTTCTTGCCCTCTGTGGTCTCCAGGAAGGAAAGCTTTGATGACCTTTGACCTAGAATGGTCTGGGATTGACCTCAGATGACCTACTTGTCTGACAAGATTTAGACCTCCTTATGTGAGTCACTCACACAGTCAAGAGTCAGCAGCAATGGTCTGTTGTTGGAGAGCTCTGTTGGTGACTGCAGGAGGTGGAGTTGGGAGATTTTGATGTCAGTAGTCAGAGCTGGAGAATTTAATTCAGGAGTTGAGGAATCAGTGGGTAGAGAGCTTGAAGCCAAGAGTTTGTTGTGTCGAGAGTCCGGATTCGAAAAAGCAAGGGTCACTATGCATACTATAGATGCTATAGGAGAGAGGTGGAGATTATGTTGCGCCTTAGTGCTGAATATTGATCCAGATTAAAGTCAAGAAAGAGAGAAACTTTCGATTTATTGAGGTGGAGGTTATTGAATGCTCGTATATATTCTCTGTTTCGACTCCTTGTGAATGAAATTCAGTTGATTTCACCAATTGCGATATTTTTACTACGAAAATTAAACATCAACACTTTGTGTTATGCCATTAAACTTATGACAATTTGAGGTTTTTGTTTGAAGCGAGAGCTTACGTCGTAAAATTTACCGGTAGTCATTAATCATTATCTAGGCATTTTCTGAAGCTGGAATCTATTGTAATTGCTGCTGTGAGCTGAGCTCATAGGTTCTGTAGGAGGCTAGGCCCAAGCTGGAGACTTAAGTACCAGGCTCAGCTCTCTGGAATCACAGAAACATGTTTGAGTATGAGAGAGTTGATCAATTGGAGATGGCAGTTATAGTGTTAGCCAATTGGGAGCAATTTGGGAAGCTGGTTCTACACAATCCCATGGTGAAGGACAGGTCCATTTATAATGGCCTGGCCCAGCATAAGCTCCTGCCTAATTGGATAACTCGATGGTACTGCTGTCTAACATTGTGCTGTGATGAACTGGGAGGGGAATGAGAAATATATTGCCAGGATAACAACATGTCTATTGCCTTGGTTTTCCTGTACACGCTGAAGGAATGGTGATTGGAGTCCGTGAGATGGGATATGTTCTGGTGTTGTGGTCGAAGCCGGGACCGAGGAATGAGCATGCGAGACCGAGTCCGAGGATTGGGCATCTGAGACCGAGGCCGTAAAGCTAGGATCTCGAGGACGGTCTCGAGACCTTGAGACCTCCAACTCTGATATTTTCTGTCTTACTGTCGCTGCCAAAGAGAGCCTGGATAAGAATTCCCTGAAGCATATACAAAACTGAGAAGCAGCCTTCTTTGTCTTAGTTTTATGCTTATTTTAATTTGGTGAAATCACTACCTGTAAGGACATTTCCTGAAAATGTTTTGTCTGATGTATATGTGGCATATATGTCTTCTTCTAAAACTTTACCTTTGAAGTTACAGGAACCCTGAGGAGCAGTTTTCATTATCCTTGAAATGTAGTTTTCATAAACCTGAGCGTATGTCTTAATTCTAATGCTGCTGGCAATTACTTTTATAACATTGCTCGCGATTATTTTTACAACAGCCACAGAAATATGGTAGAAGTAAAACGAGAATCAGCCTTATGTCGTATTAAAACATGCCAAATGTCACAAACCATCCGTTAAACAACAAGTTAAACCTAAGTAATGCTGCAAACAAATACTTGCAATTTGCTGTTTAGCAGTGTAATAAGCACCTTTAGATTGCCATGGAGTTGGTTATGTATCTTGCCATGGAGTTGGTTATGTATCTTGCAATATAAAAAGAGAATTTGCATTCTGTCGTATTGGCACAAACCAAATGTCACAAACCATCAGTTAATTTCGGGTTAAACAACAAGTTAAACCTAAGTAATGCTGCAAACAAATACTTGCAATTTACTGTTGAGCACCTTCAGATGCATGGCCAGTTGGGTTTCTGACTATGAGTCTTGCAATATAGGTACATGATATAAAGAGAGTAGAGCATCTGCATTCCGTCATATTAGCACGAACCACATGTCACAAACCATGAGTTAAACAACCAGTTAAACCAAAGCAATGCTGCAAACAAATACTTGCAATTTGCTGTTAAGCACCTTGAGATGGCCAGTTGGCAGTTCTGAACCAGCGGTTAAACAACCAGTTAAACATGTTAAATCAAAGCAATGCTGCAAACAAATACTTGCTATTTGCTGCTAAGCACCATGAGACAGCCAGTTGCCATTTCTGATTATGAATCTTGCAATATAAAGAGAGCATTTGCATACGGTCTTAAAGACACTAACCAAATGTCATAAACCACCTGTTAAACAACCAGTTAAACCAAAGCAATGCTGCAAACAAATACTTGCAATTTGCTGTTAAGCACCTTGAGATGGCCAGTTGGCATTTCTGCTGTCTCCTGCAATGGATCATGATTGATAAGGTTTCTATCTCTTAGATAACCTTCATAACGTCTTTGTTATCTGGCTGCTTCTCTTATCTACAAGGTCTCAAATAAGATTGATGGCAAAAGCATTGATTGGATGAGACAGCTAAGAATTATTAGAAACTGTGACAACTGATTGTAGAAGAAAATTAGGAGAGAAAATTATTGAATTGCTATAGTTTGTTTTAAAGCGTTGGTTCACCTGTAGATGAAGAATTAGAAGAACATTTTGAGAACTGCAGAAAAGAGTTATGTAAGAAGAGAAAATTATTGAATTGCTATATCTAAGAATTGGTTTACCCGCAGATTGTTGGAAAAGAAATAGAGATTTCAAATGTTTCAATTACTTCAGAGCATCACATGGTTTATCAGTAGATGAAGCATTACAAGAAAATGTTGAGGAAATAAGCATCATATGAAGCATGATAAGGAAAGAAATATTATTGAATAGCTAACAACAACAGAAAAGTTAAGAAATGGCTAAACTTTATTGAAATGCAAACAAATCGTTATATGAAATTTCACACATAAGACCAAGAGAAAGTGTAAGGAAAACAAATATTTCTGTCATGGGAATCTAATTATGGATCAATTATAAAGGAATCAAAAGATTGATTTGTCCAATATAATGTATATGCAAATTCATCAATGTAAAATATATTAGAAAAGCCCAGACAACCAGAACAGATATGCGGTGAGCTGAAACATGCAAGAATTAATATATACGGATCGTATAAGGGAAATATGCAGAGGTCTGACAAAGACAAACATGGATTGTAAAGAATCAAGAGTGCAAAATGTTCTTATGAACAAAATTTACAATGGATTTAAAATGGACATATTACGACAAATTGATAATGCCTAAATAACCAATGGACAGCAAGGATCAGAAGAATTAGTTATTTTATTATCACAAACAAATTGCACAAATTGTATCATACAAGATTCATAGATTTGAAAAAGGAAGATCTCACGACTTCCTGAAGGATTGACAATACGATTCAAGATTGCTTTTGACAGTTGATTAATTGCTGTTGTCTCAAAAAGGATATTTACAGAATTAATTGAATGATCTTGTCGTTATTGTCAAAATTGAAAGCGTTTAATCATCCTGTTAATCAGTAATGTTGAATTTCGTTGATAGATGGCATTTGAAACAATTACAGAAACCAAAAATTTCCTATTTCTGTGTCATGCTTGAGATTCCAATTTTCTGAATTTCTGTTTTTTCGAAATGTGATTTGCGGCATCAATCATGTTAATTGCCACCACAAACAAATAACGAAAAAGTAACCAGCAAAAATATAAAGAGATTCAATTAATTGCCTATTATCAACATTTGTTGCTTCTTGTACTTCCCTAGGTGTTTCAATGCTTTGCTGTGAATACAACAATTTTAGGGCTCTGGAGTCGAGATGCATAATTTTGGAGTTAAATGAATTTAAAAGTTGTTCCTGGACAGACTGACCACTGACCATTCAACATAGTCAAAGGAGTCAGGATTTCGAGTCACACATAAAAAATAATAAGCGATAATAGATCGCGCGAAGGTCATGATTTTCACTTAGACAAAAATTAGAGAAATTCTGGTATCGAGCAAAATCATGACCTTTCATGTGAAAATACAGAAAAGACACACTTCCTGTCTATGGACCAA
Organism: Platynereis dumerilii; assembly: GCA_026936325.1. Lineage (NCBI taxonomy): Eukaryota > Metazoa > Annelida > Polychaeta > Phyllodocida > Nereididae > Platynereis > Platynereis dumerilii. Next base: position 48,860,828 of record JAPTHN010000005.1, read on the forward strand.
TCAGATTGCAGGATTTGAGCTATCTTACTCTCAAGAAAGCCTCAATATCCATTGCTCGGCATGAAATAGAACAATTGTATTTTCTATGTCAGTCAATCTCTGCGATACCAGAATTCTGACTCCAAAATTTTTCCGGATAGTATTATGGAAGGTTTAACTGTATTACATTTCTGATAGTAAGGTAGATGTAACTCGAAATATTGAGCAGCTAGAAACTAAGATAGTTCCAGATGGTCTCACTTCAAATACCTCTAGCATCTGGTGACTGTCTCAGACTGAGAAGTGATAATTTACTACATAGTGGACAATCAATTACTCTGTTTTTCTGGACATTTCAAAACATTTCAAAAGAAGATTTCTGTAAGACATAAAAAATATTTTGAGAAGTAATGGAAATGAGTTGTTTCTAGGCAGCTGAACAGCTGAACAAATGAAAGGGCATTCCTGTCTCTTGGAAGAAAACCCTGAAGCAATCAGAAAAAGGTCTTGGGTAACAGACACCCCCTGCTTAACCCCATACTGATTGTGGCCTCTATTTGCTTAGGTACTGTAGTTCCCTTGGTACAGAATAAGCTTGATTATGAGCCAGACAGAACCAAAAGATCAGGTGACTTATGTTTCGGACGGGTCAAAGCATTTTGCTTAGACCTGTTAAATTTTATTGCTACTTGGATAGCTTCCTCGTTTTCGTTGCGGAGCGTTCAAGTTTTGGACTATTGTATTAATTTTTCATAAGCAACATGTGATTGTGAGTGTGATGCATGCATGTTGAATCTATAGTTGGTAGGTAGTTTTGCAAATCATTGTTAGTGAAACCTTACGACTCAAGTAACAAGGTATCTCTTCGTAAAGCACTCGTTAAATCTGAACACAATTTCTAATAAAATTTCAAATTATGTCTTTATAAATTAGCTTTAACTAATTAGTCACTAGTGTCTTAGTATAGTGAAAATACCAGCCTTCAATGTCAGGATCCCAATAAGACCAACTGGCAAACCAAGGCTTCATTTTGGGTCAATACAGTAGTAATAGTACACACTCTACCTCCTTGTGGGACCCCATACCTGCCTCTAAGGCATGCATGTTGCTTAGAAGCATTCTTAACCTTTGCCTGAAGAAGTCACCATGACAATCGAACATAAACAATTGCTAAAACACCAAAAATCTTTGTAGGTTGCCAAATATGCAAAGTGCAGCCCTCCATGGTATATTCTTGCTATTTTCGGATTTTTAATGCTGAAGAGATTTATGAAACAGTGAAGGCAATTGGATGAAATCAAAAGTATGTTAATGCGGATGGATTCTAGCTGTTATTTCAACTTATTTGACTTCTTTGATATCTCTTTGGCCTTTTAAAATTGGTTTAATTCATGTCAGAATTCAATATAATGTCTCTATTGTAACTTTATATTGTATCTGGCGATTCTCTGATGTTGACAAATGCCAAAGTGTTAAATCAGGTTTAGAATTTCATCGGTTACGTATGACATTCTGAGTTATAAATATAGAAATAGAAAGGCTTCAATGTAACATTGCGATGGAAGGATATAAATGGATTATTTTTTCACAGAGGAATAATCTTGTCAGGAAGCTGACTTCGACTGATATAACATGGAATGCCTTTGAAATGGAACATCAGTTGTAGCCAAGAAAGCCTTCGGAGTGCTAAAATATTAAAATTATGTAAGCATTTTGTCAAAGACAATATTTAAAATTTTATCAATTTCTTTGTATTATAACTTTTAAAAAATAAGCCTGTGTGCTAAGACAAAGTCAGTGGACAAGTTACCTTTTCTTTTTATGTGAAATCTTGAATGGTTTAGTAAAGCAACATGGCTTATCCGCTTATTACAAAAGGTCATTGGCATTGGCATTTTGATGTAGAACTTATGAATGATGTATTGTCATGATTATGAATAGTGTCTTCGATGTGCAATTCTGTGAACAGTGCTTCGATAGACGACAACAAGATACTGTTTATACAAAACAGCTAGTCGACTTATTAGAAAGTTCTTGGAAGTTAGAAATAAATCTGAGGACCCACCAAGCAAAGGGGCTGATTTCAGTTGTTTGCCGTTATAAAGGCTGCACCAACAACAAATTGGAGTAGAAGAAGAAGAAGAAATAAAGCTAGAAAGCTTCTCCTAACTCCTGGCCTTATGACTTGGTGCAGCCAGGATAATTTCAAAACTACCTATTCCAGAATGCCATGAATGCTGCGGACACCCTACTAGTAGACCCTTTACTCGGTGGCTTAGTGAGCAACCAAAGGCATGGACCTCTTAAATCAGAGGGTGATTGCAAGTTGTTAGGGCTCCTGGGTGTGATTACCCTGTCAAAAGTAATGTGGTAATTAGCCCCAGTGTTGTTTTTGGCCAGCTTTGAACATGTTCTGCTACTGTGTCATGTTCTCCTGTTATTCTGTAGCTTTTGACTCCTGTGTGGCTGGACCAGGTCAGCATGACTTACTAATACTGCTTGGGTGTGTGGTGTTGGTACAAAGTGTCACTGATGTAATTGCTAAGTATGGCTCAATTGAGGGTGATTATGTCTGACTGAAGATTTGAGTGCATAAACAGACTGTTTGCTGTTGTGTGATGTTTGGTATCACACAAAGAATGGGGTTGTGCAAAGTATACACATACAATGTAGATTGTATTGGGAATTTGGTGTCGCACGATGCAAATTCACTTCAGCAGAGCAAATTACGAAATGATCGATGATCAGACAATATTAAAAGATACGGGGATTCATTTGTTTGGTGCAAATGCTTGTAATCTGTTGTGGTGTCTGCCATTAGCCTAATGATTCTTAATTGTCAGTAGTTATGGCTTGATTTCCTGACAAACTAGTTGAGTTGCCATTATAATTCAGACAATTTAAAGATAGGAAGAAATTGGCTATTTTAGTTGCAATTATCATCGTTTGTCAAATTCGGCCCAAATTGTGACACAGAGAATGCCTTGACGACGTGCTGATATATATATTTTTTGCGATATGAATTAGAATGTACGTGTGATAAGGAACCATGTGTACGTGAGACAAAGAACCATGTATTTCCGTGGCAGATGATCGAGAACAGCCATCTAACGTGGGATGTAAGTTCCATTAAACAATATTCTGGAATTCATAATTCTCGCTAAAGTGTGGGAGGCATTTATGACTTTCTCTAGTTTGTCTCTGAACGCTGAGTAGAATTCTGTTGGAAAACCTTCGCTTTTAAAATTTGGAGAATTTCTAAGTGAAGTGCTTGATGATGGAAGCGATCATAATATTTCCAGTTCCAAAGGTCGTATTTTGGAAAAATGAATCTGTCAACAGTAATGCATCCGTTGAAAAGCAAAGATGAAAGAAATTGGCCACAGAACAAATATTACAGAAATCACAGAAAACTAGGGACTCATTGGGAGGGAAAATGAGCTAAGAAAATAACTACGGGAAATGTAACCCGAAAACCGAGCAAAGAAAATAACTACAGAAGCAAGACGACTAATACGAGTCATATAGAGAGAGAACGAAGAGACTGCCCAGGAGAATAGTCGAAAACCCTAAAGAAAGAAGAAAAGTCATGTCGAATGCAGAGCTACAGACTACAACACAGTAAAACACACTGCAGTTCGAATGAATTATTTGTCTTGGTCTGCATTTGGTAAACTCTGCCACAAGCTGCTTGAGGCAAATTGTGTGTGTGGAGTCCAAAGCACAGGGCAAGGGACCTGGCCTGTCTCTTTAAGACTTGACTTGTCTCTTGGACTTGACTTGTCTCTTTGAGACAAGACTTGTCTCTTTAGTCTTGTCTCAGGCTCTCTGTAATCCTGTAGGCTACAGCTCTGGGACTCCACAAACATTGTATTTCAAAGGTTTAAGGCTTCTTAGGCTCAGAGTTTTGACAGTAACATAAGTTGAACTTATATGAGTTGTTCTGCATTTCCATTAAAATTCTGATGATGCTGATGGTGTGTTGTCGTCAAACGGTGTTCCTTCTCTTTGTAAGGGACAGATGGCAATTATAGCTATGTTTCATCTCTATATTCTGATTCATGAGGCTAAAATATCCCAGAAGTGCCCTGACAATTTTCTGTTTCATAACTGTGGAGTGATACTGCGGCCACTGGTAAGGGGTGCAATGTTATATTTGGTGAAACGTCCATTAAGAATCCCTCAGGCATGCCTATGTTGTATATCTTAATCAATCGATGAACATTGCTTGTGACGCATGTGCCTTAATAAAATGGTCTGTTGTCAAAGATTCCGCCGCACGATCAAATTCCAGTCTCCCATGCCACATAGAGTATGAGGCTTGACTTTCGTCTATCGAGACTTCACTTTTTCGTGGTGTCCATTGGCTTTCAAAGGCGTTTTTCGCCTTTTGACAACATCCTTTTTCAAGGAGTGTAGGCTTCTTGTGCTTCAGGCATCCAGCTAAATGCTAAATAAGCTGCTGGGCACTGTGGGCATCTAAAATTGCTGAAATGCTCTTTGATAACACAGAGGCTCCAAGCGCTTGGTGGGTTGACGTACTATATATTATACATATACAGTGTACACAAGTAAGTGCGTTTGGAGTCTTCATGTTTGTTAGGTGAAACATGTGTCAAGAAATTGCAAGAATGATCCCTCGATAGGTGAAAATTCTTACATTTTCTTGCCTAAGAAGGATGTTTTGACAAATTTAGATGTTAAATTTTCTTTTTCTCCTTAGCAATAGTAAAGCCTAGTGGCTCAATGATAGCATGGAATAGGCTGCTAACCGCTGGGACCCGAGTTCAATTTCTGGTCTGTGCAACCTGTGTGTTAAAAGTGCACTTCATCACTTTGTCAGTGCAAAAATACAGAATATGAAACACTAGCACTCTGCATTACAGTTGTCATCTGAGATGAAACAGGATCCTAAGGAGTCGGAGGAGATTGCTTCTCCATATAAGACCATTTCATATACGAAGAAATGGCGGTTGCTCACTGCAGGGACCAGTGCATAAAATACTGCAAATTGAAAATCATATATGGCGTTCAACTTGCCATGATAGTTTATGCATAGACAGTCTTGCGTGGGACATGTTCAGTGAGAATCACACAGTGGCCCTTAGTGGCACTACACACTCACTGTTCAGTATAGAGGACTGCTCAGTGACAAACTGTTCACAAACATTGTATGCTCACGGTGTCCTCCCTCACACTACTGAAGTGTTCTACTCAACACTGTGAACCTACAGGGATGAAAGAAATCCTCTGGGAGTCTACTCTTTACTCTAGTATATACTCCTCTAGTGTCACTTTACTCCTCTACAATTGCAACTGAGAGGACTCTACATTACTCTGTGGGGTTCAGCCTTCATGTCCAAAAGCCAATTTGTCCCACACTTCTCGGGGAGTATCTATCTCTACAATGGGACATGTCGTGGAACAATGCCCCACGGACAAAAGGACTCCAGAAATCTATAGTGAACATACAGGACTACCAAAGGACTACTGAAGGACTACTGGGGTCCATTTCAGATGACATTTATTGAATGAGAAGTATCTTACACAATGTTACAGTCATGGAAATACAAGTGATTCGCTGAGGAAGGACACCTCCAGAAATACCAAGGGAAATTGATGGATGGATGATTGGGGCTTTACGTCCTGTATTTAAGCACTGGGTAGGCTAATTAGGACAGGAGGAGGACACGACAAAGAGGTGAAGGATAAAACAGCCATCCAACATAGGCCCAGGTGATCCAGCAAGGGCTGGATTCAAACCGTGGACACAGCGATTGGCAGTCCAGCACGCTACCAGTAGACCAACCCTCCCCACAATACCAAGGAAAAAGACAGACAACAAAAAAGTACAGTGATGTCAACCTTAAAAGCAATGAAGATGCTATCGACATTATCACAGCATGAGCACAATCGAACCTGGGTCTCCAGCTTAGGAGACCTGAGCGTTATCCGTTTTACATCAGAGTCACTCATTGGTGCGAGAAAAACTCCCTACCACTCGGATGACCGGGTAGCTGCAGGTACCAATAAAATATCTAAAATTCTACTTCCTACCTATAAGGCAGAATTTATTTGACAGAAAAATGCAATAGAGTCCTCTTTCCTGACATTATTGGTGTCAGATACCGCGGTTGTCCATATTTGTTGACATTTATTGGAAAGGATAGTACTGCAGTGTCGGCATTTTGTACAAAGAGCGCTGACATAGCTACAGATATGATAGAATACAAAATTGGAAGGAAAATGATATGTTGTACATCCATAGGACGACGTGGTATGTACAGAAGGCCCCATTGAGGTTGACGTTCATTGGACGGGAAAGTACAGTGCCTTGTAGAACATCAGTACAATGACATGAAAGGAAGCAAAGTAGTTGGAAAATGTGTGTCTAGAAAAATAATCTGCTGCCCATTTGTCTGACATCATGCATTGCTGTCTTGCTTTGATGTCTAAGGACATTGCTGACACCGCTTAGAGTTAATACCGAAGTCCCCATTTACGTTGACATATATTGGAAGGGAAAGTATTGTACCTTGCGGAACACCAGCACAATGATGTTTAAGGTCACAGAAATTTCATGAGGACTTGTGAGCTGCTATCCAAAGGAAACTGACATTATTGCCATCAGATAAAATTTGCATTGTGCAAAGATATAAAGAGAACTTCGTGTACATTGGTTCCTTTACATTTATTGAGTGAGCTTGTGAGGTGTGGGCGAGAAATGCATGCTAGAAAGGCTCTGTGCATTCTTTTTAGTCAATTTTGCTGCTGACATATATTAGATATAACAGAATGCTAAGTTGAGTCAGGTGACAGGAAAGTTATTAATAGGTTCTACAAATCCATTTTGGGCTGACATTTATTAGAATGGAAAAAGCTGCAGTAAACCAGAAATAAGCGATGGTCAAATTTCAGAACAATATCAATCGGATATTCAGACGACCAAATTGGATCAAAAGTTAAGTTGCCAAAAATGCATGCGTCATATATGAAGGAACTTGATGTCACAATATGTCTGATTGTCTGTTCCTTAGTGACAAATGTCATCTTCTGTTCGTGAGTGAAAAATATCCTCCCGCGCAATGGCAGCAATGCAGATATTGCTTGACGTGGTGACTTTGATGTGAAATATATAGAGGAATACAGAAACTTAGGGTTATGAAACCACACATACTGAATGTTTTTGGAATCGACAGGCCGACAGACCATTTAGTATACAGCATTCAGCTTCTTACCATCCTTCCGCTACATTGCACTCTTTTCTTTCATAGCCTTTTTCATTATAACAACTTCTTTGCTGAGTTTAAGCTAGTTTTCATCATGGCAAGTTGCCACACACACAGGGTCACATAGTGGCTAATAATGGCCAATATCCTTGAAGGGGCACTATAAAGGGTCTCCTATGAGAGCCCCCTCATTCCACCATCCTTCCTTCTTATTGCTGAGTATTGAATAGCTATTGATGACCTACCCTCTCCTAATGACCTGGCAAGCTTGCCTAACAGTGCAGAGGAAGGCTGAAATACTGTGAAATAGGAAGCTAGGTTGACCTAAGTTTGTGGAAGGCGCTGTGTGTAGAGCCGAAGCTCTCAAATATATATATACACAAGAAGTCAGTCACTGAGTGGCAGAGGGATCAATACTGTATGTAGAGACGCGCTGAAGTGTTAGGGACAGCGAAAAAAGTGCAAATACGACCAAAAAAAGTAGCGAAAACTCTGAAAAGAGTAGGAAATGCTCTAAAAGTAGGAAAAACTCCCAATATATTAGGAGCGGAAGTGCGAAAAGTAGTAGATACAACCAAAAAAAGCTGCAAAGGCTCGTAAATGAAGAGCAAATACAGTGAGGTTACGTCAGAGTACGTACTAAGAGTGATCGGCGACACTGACCCCAAATAGTGTTGTTAATCACTCTTCGCAAGATGTAAAGAAGTATTGATTGCAATGAAAGGTGGGTCAGTGACCCATGGCTGATTAGTGGTTAGCCCTGCTCCCTATGACATGACAAGGGTATGTATACAAATTTAGGGCAAAGGCCTGCACCGCTAAGGTGATGTTGACAATGTAATTGCTCTTTATCGATACATGTTTCAAATGTGTATCATGCCGGAATATGCAGATTTTATTGTGATTCTAAATCTAGAAATGTGATTCTCTGCACTGTTTAAGAAGTGTTTTCAATTTCCTGACGGAGCGCACATCGCAAAGATGTAATGTTAAAGATTGTATGTTCTCTTTCGCTGTTTTGTCGTATTGGAAGTGTGCATTGACTTTTCAATGAAAAGGACACGGTATAAAAAATATGTGCGGATGTGTTTATGCATATTTTTGTCATTTGAAGCAAACCCAAAATAAAAATACATTGCTTTCAGAGTGACATTCAATTGATTTTGTGCAGTTCTCATCCATCTCGTTGGCTCTATAAACAAGGTTTCTATTAAGAAGACAAATGGTTGGAGACCGGTGTCCATTGTCCAATAAGATTGATTCTAAGATGCTGGACACACAAGTTAACCGCGGTAAACCAGTTTAGCCTGGGCTTATGTTGCTGGGATTGCTTTCCTTGGGCACAAAATAACATTGACAGAGTAAATGCTACAGATCTTATGGAGGGCTTATGCCGGATGATGTAATATCCAGGGTCAGGGGCACACCCAACTGCTTCCTGAGGGTCAATTTTCTTCATGTAGTAACTTCCGGTTGGTGGCTGCAACCGGGGTTAGTGGCCCAAAAATGGCTGGTTTCAGAACTGATCCCTGCGGCAATCCATTTAGGCATATCTCTGTAATGTCTGAGGAGAAAAAAGAAAATAAGGAAGCTGCTCAACTATAAATGGCATAAATGACATAAGATAGAGCAAAAGAAATGGAAAGAGACTCAAGGAATGACATGGGATTGTGACTTAATGCTGAGAGGTCTTTAATGCTTTAAGTAATATCCACTCCGTAAGCTGGCTTATGCAGTGCTTCCCGGAAAGACTTCTTTCGGCTTACTGTATCCACTCGATTCCAAGCCAAATTCTTTTTACATGTTGGAAAACAGACCCGAACAAGCCATTTTGTGTTTTGGTAAATTTATTAGTTTTCATAAATCTGCAAATGCGAAGCAGGGCGTCAGCAACATCATGAAGGGAAAATTTTGAATATAATATTTGCGACTTTCTATTTGGTGGCATAGCTGCAAAAATGTGACTTTTGTCAGTCTCTGTAAGGCAAAGGTTTGTGTAACACAAGAACCTTAGAAGTCTTTTTGGCTTGTGTCTGCGTAAGTTCACAAGTTTGCTAGCAAGTGAATTTTTCATATCATATCTTGCAAATATGCACGATGTCATCGCCTGACCGAGTATGTGCCTGAATAGTTAAGGCTATCATATACATCCGGCCCAGTGTCACTGTGGGATTCTGGTGTCATTTCCAAAAAGTGCGCTGAATAAATTTTTTATGTCGTGTCCTCACGTCTATATGAATAGTGTGACTGAGAAGGCTTCTGACAGAAACTTTTCTTGACTTACATTGTAGCGCCTAACTTTTGTGTGCTATGGATAATTTGATATACTTTATATCATCTGTATTAAAAGAGAAATAAAAGGTTTGATGAATTGTTGAAAAGCTCTCCTTCTAAAGCCAAAATTATTGCAAAATGTAGGACCTAATCTGGTCTGAGAAAATGAAATATCCAAATGATGGCAAAATGTAGGAGCTAAACTGGTCTGTAAAATATCATCTGCAGTAGCCCGGCTGATGTGGATTCAAGGGAGTGGATACTGAAGCATAAACCAGCATAATACAGGATAAACCCTCTCGCCGCAGTCTCACGTCTTACATAAGCCGGCGTCTGGCGTATAAATGAGCAATTTGTCCTATTACTCGCGTTACACTGATGGCCAGACTTCTGTAAAAGATTGATGTTGGTGTAATGGAGACAAAATAGGGAAAGATAGGGAGCTATTACATGAGCTATTATCATAATCTAGAAGTAGAGGAATCCAATGAGAGCCCCAGGATGAGCGGTTTAAATCCTGAGGATTCATTCTGAAAAATGCCTTCTTCAACAATCAACATACTTTGAAGTTGCAATTGATTGTCATCATGAAACTATTAGGCAATGGATTGTGGCTTGAAGGCCTTGAGTAAGTCAGAATCTCTTTACGTAGTCGGTAAGTCACTAAACACTAAACAACAAAACCTTCTTGAAATTGTTTTTAACCCTATAGAAGGCAACTTTCATTATGCAGTGTCAATTCGTTTTTGTCTCCATGGATTACATACAAAACATTGCAAAGTTTTGGAAATGACAGGTTCAAAATACAATTTATTAAAAGAAACCTGAAAGCAGCCTTTATACAACACAATACTTACTAACTTTACTTACAGGAATCCTTGGCAAATGACATCACTTTTCTACAGGGTTACTCCGACTCACTGGCAAATAGTGCTGGAAATAAGTACTCGTTGTTGATGAAAGAAATAGTAATTTACAACTTGAAGACTTCAGAACATCTCATTACACCAGGAAATTAGAGACTATGGTGACGTAACTCCCAGAAAACCTGATGGTTCCTTTCCTCTTTGACTACCTCTGGTCCATTTAATGCCCTGAATTGCAAATTTTCATGTTTGTGTGCCATTTGTCAGTGGGGGAAATTGATGGTTTCTTTGATCACTATTTCTAAGCAAAATGTTTTTGCTTTATTTTCTCTTTCTGATGTTTTTTTATTTACTTATTCTACCGCAAGGTGTCGCATCGAAGAGTTCACGCGAGATCACAAGCGAGACTGCGCCGTCAATTCACTTCGAGCTGCCGTCTCGAGCACACGTGTATGCATTATCGCTCACGCTTTGCGCAACGAAACTACGTAATTTCGTCGGTTGTGGATGTCCAGGACGTCTCCTATTATGGACAAGGACGACAAGAAGGACGACAAGAGGGATTCCTCCCGTTCCCGGGCTAGAAAACCGGTCGCACCTGAGAAAATTCCGAAGAAATGCAGCGTGGAGGCGTCGAATTCTCAACAAGATGGCGACGGCCCGAAATCCACGTGCAACGTGCCCGACCTGTCAAACCCCCCCGCGGGTTTTATGGATGATTTTAACTCACTCCTGACGCAAAAACTCGATGAGTATTTTCAGTATCATGGGTCTCTCTTTGAGGAGGAAGATTTTCCCCCGCCTGGCCAGTTAGGCAGTGGGGATGTTGACGCTGTCAGCTTAGACATTGACCGTGAAATTGCTCAGGCCTTAGCCGATAATTTGGGTGCCGAGGGTGTCCCACCTGGTGAATCTGCTCAGGAAGATTTTTTGGAAGCTTATATGGCTGAGATTGCGCCCGAAGGGCGTACTGGTAAGGCTATTCTCCCCGGAATTAGCCAGATTGTTAACTCAGCTTTTCGCACTAAGATGTCAGATACTAAGAGAGAGGCTAAACTGAAGTTGTTTGAGGTGCCTGAGAATTGTCCAGGTCTGGATAAGGTTCGCACTAACCAGGCAATTTGGGACAAATTGCAGCCTCGTACACGTACAATGGACTCGAAATTGCAAGCTCTGCAATCCATGCTTGTGTCTTCTGGGGCAGGGATGTGTAAAGTGTTGTCTGCTCTGTACCAACTGAAGGCGCAGCCTGCTTCGTGTACTAAAGAGACTGTGGAATCGCTGATTAAAGACTCCTTGAATGTGCAAGTTCTGATTGGCCAGAGTAATGTGGACCTGAATGTCCGACGTAGAGAGCTGTTTAAGCCAGATCTGAATGAACAGTATCATCATCTTTGCTCGACGAGCACCCCCTTCACCGAATGGCTTTTTGGAGATGGTTTGTCTGACCAAGTGAAGGAGATTACCGAAGCGAACCGCCTGAGTGGTCGGTTGTTTCCAGGGCGAGGCAGAGCTCGTGGCCGAGGCCGTGGTTTTCGTGGTCGTGGATTCCAACCTCGTTATCAGCCGTACTCCGGGTACTCAGGGTACCAGGCAACACATGCCTATGGAATTGGCCGTGGACAGCAGTCCCAGAGAAGGGCTTCCAACCGTGGTTTTTTAGGCCGGGGCGCAGCTGCACCCAAGAAGTCAGAGTAGAGAAGGTGGGTATGCCTCCGGTTGGTGCAAGGTTGTCTGCATTTGTCCCCATTTGGCGTGAACTTACTAGTGATGAGTCACTTTTAGATTGTATTTCTGGCATTTCTCTTGATTTCATTGATGATCCCCAGGAGGTTCCGTCCTTCAAGGTGGCATTTCAGTCTGATAAGGAGCATGTAAATTTTGCTGCTGAATTGGAGAAATTATTGACAAAAGAAGTCATTGAGCCATGTGTGGCTGTTCCCGATCAAGTACTCTCCAAAATTTTCCTTATTCCTAAGCCAGATGGTAGCTTCAGAACCATATTTGATATGAAAGCGCTGAATGGGGTGATTCGTTATGTTCACTTTAAGATGGATACATTGCAGACAGCCTTGTCACTCATGCGTAAAGATTGGTTTATGGCATCTGTTGACCTGAAAGATGCCTATTTTTCCCTGCCGGTTAAGCAGGAGTTTCGTAAATATTTAAGATTTCAATACAAATCTGATTTGTATCAATTTCGTGCCATGCCGCAGGGTCTGTCTTCAGCCCCGAGAATCTTTACGAAAATTATGAAACCAGTTATGGCTACTCTGAGACGTAAGGGCATTGTGGTCATGAATTATCTGGATGATCTGTTTCTTGCTGCCCCTTCGGTTGAGGCCTGTCAGGTCGCCCTAGATGAAGCTATGGCCCTCTTGAAGAAACTGGGGTTTCTGTTGAATTTAGAGAAATCTCATTTGACACCATCTAAGGATCTGGTGTATCTAGGCTTTTGGCTTCACTCGGAATCCATGTCGGTGACTTTACCCCAGGATAAAATTGACAAAATGCAAGGGGTATGTTCTAAATTGTTAGAGCGTCATTCCATTTCGATTTTCGAACTGGCCCAGGCCATTGGGCTCATTATTTCTTATTGCAATGCGTCCGACCAGGGCTTATTACACTATCGTCACCTAGAAAGTCAGAAAATTTCAGCTCTGAGATGTAATGCAGGGAACTTCAAAGCCCAGGTTGTTTTATCTGATGCTTCCAAGGCGGAACTTCAGTGGTGGCTGCAGTGTGCGCCCATGCTTAGGCATACTATTGCCCATGGTAATGCAGACTGGGTGCTTCATAGTGATGCATCTCAATTAGGCTGGGGAGCCTTTTGTGTGTCGAATGGGGAGCGTACTTCTGGTTATTGGTCGGAAGAAGAAAGTTTTTGGTCTATTAATGCGAAAGAGTTGAAAGCAGCGTTTCTGGGCCTTCAGGCTTTGGGCTCTCATTTAGCAAATATTCATGTTCAACTCAGATCCGACAATACCACCACTGTCGCTTACATTAACAATATGGGAGGCATTAAGTCTCCGCTATGTGACCAACTTGCCCGTGAATTATTGGCTTGGGCTATAGAACGGTCTCTCTGGGTCTCCTCTACGCATATTCCAGGTCATTTGAATACAGAGGCCGATGCTGAAAGTCGGCTTGGGGATGATGATAAAGAATGGGAACTCAATTCTGAGGTCTTTGACTCCCTTACGTCCCTCTGGGGTACGCCTGAGTTGGATTTATTTGCCAGTCGTTTGAATCACAAATTGCCAGAGTATGTCTCGTTTAAACCAGACCCCGCGGCTTGTCACGTTAATGCTTTTACTTTGTCATGGTATGACAGATTCACTTATGCTTTTCCTCCTTTCAGTGTAGTTGGAAGAGTACTCCAGAAGTTAACGGAGGATCAAGGCTTGATGATACTGGTGGTCCCGGAGTGGCCGACAGCACCGTGGTTCAGTCTACTAACCCCTTTGATGGTCGATTTCCCAGTGCGTCTTCCCAAGATGCAGCATCTGTTGCGCCGCGGCGCAGATCTACACCCCCTACGGCACAAGCTTCAGCTACTCGCTTGTCTCCTGTCCGGCGATCCTTGTCAAGTCGCCATATTTCAGCAAAGGCTCAGAAATTTATCTTGGCGGCCTGGCGGCCGTCTACGCAGAGGCAATATGACTGTTATCTACGGAAATGGACCAAATTTTGTGCGCAGCGGGGTGCTGATCCCATTGCTGCATCTTTAGACATTGCCTTAGATTTTTTAGTTTCACTGTTTGAGGCCGGGCTAGAGTATAGCGCTATTAATTCTGCCAGATGTATGTTGTCTGGGCTGTTAGGGGTATTTGAAAATATGCCATTTGGGAAACACCCCTTAGTTACTAGATTTATGAAAGGTATGTTTAATTCACGGCCGCCCCGAGCCAGGTATCAAGCCACTTGGGATGTTGATGTAGTTTTAAGGTGGTTGCGACGGTTGTCGCCTGTTCGATTTTTGTCCCTTAAGGACCTCACACTTAAGCTTGTTATGTTACTAGCTCTCACTACTGGCCAGCGGGGCCAGACGTTACACTTGTTGGACTTGGCCAACTTGGCTAAGGGTAAAGATTATAAGTTTGGATTTACTGCACCCCTCAAACATTCCAGGGCTTCTGCCCCTCTTCCTGTAGTGACTCTGCGACCTTTTCCCCCAGATCGTCGCTTATGTATCCTCACTGTCATCAAGGAGTATATTAAGCGCACTGCGGTGCGCCGAAAGTCAGAAACTCGGCTGCTTATCAGTTATGTACGGCCTCACTCCAGGGTGTCGCGGGACACCATAGGCCGTTGGATCAAGGTTGGCCTGATCCGTAGTGGTGTTGACATTAGACTTTACGGGCCACACAGTACTCGCATGGCCTCCACGTCTAAAGCCCGAGATAATGCGGTCTCAGTCAAGACCATTCTTGAGTCCGCAGGATGGTCTAATGTTGGAACTTTTAAGAAGTTTTATTACCGCGCCCCTGAAAAGACTTTTCAGGAGGGTGTTTTGACTGTTTGACTTGTTAGATGTCAAAAAAGGGGGGGGGGCGTGTCTTTTGGGGCACTGCCAGTGCCAGAATGAGGACATTGACATTGTTTTTTCTGTTTAATCCGGGTTTATTGTTATTTGCCAGGTTCTGGCTGGGTTATTACTAATTTTTCATATGATGTGACCTGTAAGGTCTGTATTCTGAGGTTGTGTTTTGGCCTCCTGTCATTTACCTGTTCCTGTCTGGAATAAATGCATAATGCATTTTGACTGTTACTTTGCTTTTGGAGTTATTTCATGTGGGCTCTAAAGTCTCGCGTGAACTCTTCGATGCGACACCTTGCGGTAGAATTGATGGTTATGCGAAACTTACCTGGAAGTTGAAGTATAACCGGAGTTCTACCGCAAGGTGTACAGCATCGAGAGTTTAAGCGCCCACCCAACTCCAGCTTCCACTCCCTTAAGGCCATTATGGCTTGTTAGGGGTGTACATCCACATTCATAACTCTTTAAAAATTGACGGCGCAGTCTCGCTTGTGATCTCGCTTAAACTCTCGATGCTGTACACCTTGCGGTAGAACTCCGGTTATACTTCAACTTCCAGGTAAGTTTCGCATAACCATCAATTTTACTTTTTCCTAGTCCTGTACTTATTCTGGGCATGTGGATTCCTGGATGTAGGCAAAAATATCTTTCATAGTAGGACTGCTACTGGAGAGTACATCACAAGAACATTGATGAGGGTGAATAGCAGAAATTTTCAGTGGAAATTGCAGGAACTCTGGTTATATTGCTATAGTTCAGCCAAGTTATTAGGTCCTGCATTTTCTTGTAGGTATAGTTGTGGTTGGTATTCCCGATTCCTGTGAGTCTGTGACTTTTCTCATTTTGATGACCTAGACCTAGGTTCTATAGAAATGACTATTATTGTGGTAAGAAAAAATTGTCATGCTGTTGACTCCCAGTATTTGTTCAAATCCAGCTCTTGCCGGGTCACCTGGGCCTATGTTGGACGGCTGTTTCAATCATCCTTCACCTCATTGCCGTGTCCTCCCCTTTTCCTAACTAGCCTACCAAGTGCATAGATATAGGACGTTAAGCCCAATCATCCATTCATCCATCCATCCCAGTATCCCAGTATTTGTATCACTCATCATCTTGTGGTGGTAACCAACATTGGAGGTTGCTGTGGCTTTGGGAACCTTGGGCAATGTTACCTTTTCTTTGCTTATAGTTTTTGCCATGAGTGCTGCTCCTTGGCTGCCCGGAGCTGCATCGGGAAGGCCCACCACAAATTTCATGGCGGCTTGATGGTACCTGACCAGTTCGCACTAAAAAATCCCAATATTGTGACAAGATATCTTTGGTCGGACTTTTCCTGCGGGAGGCCGGAATTCAGGTAACATTTAGGTGTTGTAGGAGTGATGGTTAAATCCAAGGATCCACCATGCAGTGGCACTTATTTCAGTGGTTCGCCTTAACATGCTTAATGAAGGCAGTGCAACAGGAAGATGAAATAAAGCAAGAAAGAGCATCTCTACTACTGTTCTTATGACTTGGTGCAGCCAGGATAATTTCAAAACTACCTATTCCAGAATGCCATGAATGCTGCGGACACCCTACTAGTAGACCCTTTACTCGGTGGCTTAGTGAGCAACTTAGGCTTGGACCTCTTAAATCAGAGGGTGATTGCAAGTTGTTAGGGCTCCTGGGTGTGATTACCCTGTCAAAAGTAATGTGGTAATTAGCCCCAGTGTTGTTTTTGGCCAGCTTTGAACATGTTCTGCTACTGTGTCATGTTCTCCTGTTATTCTGTAGCTTTTGACTCCTGTGTGGCTGGACCAGATCTGTGTGACTTACTAAATACAGCTTGGGTGTGTGGACTATTTGGTGTTGGTACAAAGTGTCACTGATGTAATTGCAAAGTATGGCTCAATTGAGGGTGATTATATCTTATTTATCTACATGAGGGTGATTATGTGCAGTGACTGAAGACTTGAGTGCATAAACAGACTGTTTGCTGTTGTGTGATGTTTATACCATACAAGGAATGGGGTGCAAAGTACATGTACATTGAATTGGGAATTTTCAATTTTGTGTCAAACGATGAAAATGACTCGATAATTATAATCGATTATTGGCAGATTAAGATATGGGGATTCATTTGTTTGGTGCAAATGCTTGTAATCTGTTGTGGTGTCTGCCATTAGCCTAATGATTCTTAATTGTCAGTAGTTATGGCTTGATTTCCTGACAAACTAGTTGAGTTGCCATTATAATTCAGACAATTTAAAGATAAGAAGAAATAGGCTATTTTAGTTGCAATTATCATCTTTTGTCAAATTCGGCCCAAATTGTGACACAGAGAATGGCTTGACGACGTGCTGATACAGCCTTATTTCGGTGATTGGAAATCCGGAAGATGTGAATTAGAGTGTACGTGTGATAAGGAACCATGGTCCATGGATACGTGAGATAAAGAACCATGAATTTCTGTGATAGATGATCGAGAACAGCCATCTAACGTGGGATGTAAGTTCCATTAAACAATATTCTGGAATTGAGTTATTCTTGCAAAATAAAAGTGTAGGAGGCAATTATGACTTTCTCTAGTTTGTCTGAGTAGAAGTCTGTTGGAAAAACCTTCGCTTTTCAAATTTGGAGAACTTTCTAAGTGAAGTGCTTGATGATGGAAGCGATCATAATATTTCCAGTTGCGAAGGTCGTATTTTGGAAAAGTGAATCTGTCAACAGTAATGCATCCGTTGAAAAGCAAAGATGAAAGAAATTGGCCACAGAACAAATATTACAGAAATCACAGAAAACTAGGGACTCGTTGGGAGGGAAAATGAGCTAAGAAAATAACTACGAGAAACGTAACCCGAAAACCGAGCAAAAAAAATAACTACAGAAACAAGACGACTAATACGAATCATATAGAGAGAGAACGAAGAGACTGCCCAGGAGAATAGTCGAAAACCCTAAAGAAAGAAGAAAAGTCATGTCGAATGCAGAGCTACAGACTACGACACAGTAAAACACACTGTGGTAGAATGAATTATTTGTCTTGGTCTGCATTTGGTAAACTCTGCCACAAGCTGCTTGAGGCAAATTGTGTGTGTGGAGTCCAAAGCAGAGGGCAAGGGACTTGGCCTGTCTCTTTGAGACTTGACTTGTCTCTTTAGTCTTGTCTCCTGGCTCTCTGTAATCCTAGGCTACGGCTCTGGGACTCCACAAACATTGTATTTCTAAGGTTTAAGGCTTCTTAGGCTTCAGAGTTTTGACAGTAACATAAGTTGAACTTATATGAGTTGTTCTGCATTTCCATTAAAATTCTGATGATGTGCTGCCGTCGAACAATGTTTCTTCTCTTTGTTAGGGATAGACATCTATTATAGCTATGCTTTATCTTCATATCCTGATGTATGTGGCTGAAATATCTGGAAATTATATATCCGACAAGTTCACTTTTTGCAGAAGTGTTTGCAGAAGTGTTGCCTTAGCAGTTTAGAAAATTGAGATTTACAAAGTCTTGGTTTGTTGGGTGACATTTGGGTCAGCAGTAAGGGTAAGGTGGAGGTTGACAAAGTTATTTCCTAATTAGGATATCTCAATCAACCGATGTTGCCTGATAATGCATGTGCCTTAATAAAATGGTCTGTTATCAAAGATTCCGCCACACGATCAAATTCCAGTGTCCCATACCACAAAGAGTATGAGGCTTGACTTTTGTCTATCGAGACTTCACTTGCCTTTTCAGTGGTGTCCATTGGTTTCTAAGTTGTTTTTTGCCTTTTGACAACATCCTTTTTCAAAGAGAGCAGGCTTCTAAGGCTTCAGGTATCTGTTCAACTATATAAGCTGTTGGGTACTGTGGGCATCTAAAATTGCTGAAATGCTCTTTGTTAGGTGAAACATGTGTCGAGAAATTGCAAGAATGATCCCTCGATAGGTGAAAATTCTTACATTTTCTTGCCTAAGAAGGATGTTTTGACAAATTTAGATGTTAAATTTTCTTTTTCTCCTCAGCAATAGTAAAGCCTAGTGGCTCAATGATAGCATGGAATAGGCTGCTAACCGCTGGGACCCGAGTTCAATTCCTGGTCTGTGCAACCCGTGTGTTAAAAGTGCACTTCATCTCTTTGTCAGTGCAAAAATACAGAATGTGAAACACTAGCACTCTGCATTACAGTTGTCATCTGAGATGAAACAGGATCCTAAGGAGTCGGAGGAGATTGCTTCTCCATATAAGACCATTTCATATACGAAGAAATGGCGGTTGCTCACTGCAGGGACCAGTGCATAAAATACTGCAAATTGAAAATCATATATGGCATTCAACTTGCTATGATAGTTTATGCATAGACAGTCCTGTGTGGGACATGTACAGTGAGAATCACACAGTGACCCTCAGTGGCACTACACAGTACACACTCACTGTTCAGTATAGAGGACTGCTCAGTGACAAAATGTTCACAAACATTGTATGCTCTGGGTGTCCTCCCTCACACTACTGATATGCATAGACAGTCCTGTGTGGGACATGTTCAGTGAGAATCACACAGTGGCCCTTAGTGGCACTACACACTCACTGTTCAGTATAGAGGACTGCTCAGTGACAAACTGTTCACAAACATTGTATGCTCAGGGTGTCCTCCCTCACACTACTGAAGTGTTCTACTCCACACTGTGAACCTACAGGGATGAAACAAATCCTCTGGGAGTCCACTCTTTACTCTAGTATATACTCCTCTAGTGTCATTTTACTCCTCTACAATTGCAACTGAGAGGACTCTGTACTACTCTGTGGGGTTCAGCCTTCATGTCCAAAAGCCAATTTGTCCCACACTTCTAGGGGAGTATCTCTCTCCACAATGGGACATGTCGTGGAACAATGCTCCAGGGACAAAGGGACTGCTGAAATCTATAGTGAACATACAGGACTACCAAAGGACTACTGAAGGACTACTGAGGGCTTACTGGGGTCCATTTCAGATTACTTTTATTGAATGAGAAGTATCTTACACAATGTTACAGTCATGGAAATACAAGTGATTCGTTGAGGAAGGACACCTCCAGAAATACCAAGGGAAATTGATGGATGGATGATTGGGGCTTTACGTCCTGTATTTAAGCACTGGGTAGGCTAATTAGGACAGGAGGAGGACACGACAAAGAGGTGAAGGATGATTGAAACAGCCGTCCAACATAGGCCCAGGTGATCCAGCAAGGGCTGGATTCAAACCCTGGACCCAGCGATTGACAGTCCAGCACGCTACCAATATACCAACCCTTCCCCCCCAATACCAAGGGAAAAGACACACACCGAAAAAGTACAGTGATATCAACCTTAAAAGCAATGAAGCTGCTGTCGGCATTATCACAGCATGAGTGCAATCGAACCTGTGTCTGCTGCTTAGGAGACAGGGCGTTATCCGAGTCACTCATTGGTGCGAGAAAAACTCCCTACCGCTCGGAGACCGGGTAGTCGCGGGTACCAATAAAATATCTAAAATTCTACTTCCTACTTATAAGGCAGAATTTATTTGACAGAAAAATGCAATAGAGTCCTGTTTTCTGACATTATTGGTGTCAGATACCGTGGTTGTCCAATGTCCATATTTGTTGACATTTATTGGAAAGGATAGTATGGCAGTGTCGGCATTTTGTACAAAGAGCGCTGACAATCCTGACATAGCTACAGATATGATAGAATACAAAATTGGAAGGAAAATGATATGTTGTACATCCATAGGACGACGTGGTATGTACAGAAGGCCCCATTGAGGTTGACGTTCATTGGACGGGAAAGTACAGTGCCTTGTAGAACATCAGTACAATGACATGGAAGGAAGCAAAGTAGTTGGAAAATGTGTGTCTGGAAAAATAATCTGCTGCCCATTTGTCTGACATCATGCATTGCTGTCTTGCTTTCATGTCTAAGGACATTGCTGACACCTCTTAGAGGTACTATCGAAGTCCCCATTTACGTTGACAAGGGAAAGTATTGTACCTTGCGGAACACCAGCACAATGATGTTTAAGGTCATAGAAATTTTGTGAGGTACTTGTGAGCTGCTATCCAAAGGAAACTGACATTATTGCCATCAGATAAAATTTGCATTGTGCAAAGATATAAAGAGAACTTAGTGTACATTGGTTCCTTTACAATTATTGAGTGAGCTTGTGAGGTGTGGGCGAGAAATGCATGCTAGAGGCTCTGTGCATTCTTTGTAGTCAATTTTGCTGCTGACATATATTAGATATAACAGAATGCTAAGTTGAGTCAGTTGACAGGAAAGTTATTAATAGGTTCCACAGATCCATTTTGGGCTGACATTTATTAGAAAGGAAAGAGCTGCAGTGAACCTGAAATATGCAATGGTCAAATTTCAGAGCATATTCATTGGACATGCAGACGACCAAATTGGATCAAAAGTTAAGTCACCAAAAAAAAAAGCATCCTCATATATTATATGTAGGAACTTGAGGTCATGGTAGGTCTGTACGCGAGTGACAAATATCTTTCCATGCAGTGGTAGCAATGCAGATATTGCTTGTCGCGGTGACTGTGATGTGAAATATATGTGCAAGAACACAAATTGCTCAATGTTGTTGGAATCGACAGGCCGACAGACCATTTAGTATACAGCATTCAGCTTCTTACCATCCTTCCGCTACATTGCACTCTTTTCTTTCATAGCTACTTTTCATTATAACAACTTCTTTGCTGGGTTGAAGCTAGTTTTCATCATGGCAAGTTGGCTACACACACAGGGTCACATAGTGGCTAATAATGGCCAATATCCTTGAAGGGGCCCTATAAAGGGTCTCCTATGAGGGCCCCCTCATTCCACCATCCTTCCTTCCTTCCACTTATTGCTGAGTATTGAATAGCTATTGATGACCTACCCTCTCCTAATGACCTGGCAAGCTTGCCTAGCAGTGCAGAGGAAGGCTGAAATACTGTGAAATAGGAAGCCAGGTTGACCTAAGTCTGTGGAAGGCGCTGTGTGTAGTGCCGAAGCTCTCAAATATATATATTATATATATACGCAAGAAGTCAGTCACTGAGTGGCAGAGGGATCAATACTGTATATAGAGACGCGCTGAAGTGTTAGAGATGCGAAAAAAGTAGCAAATACGACCAAAAAAAGTAGCGAAAACTCTGAAAAGAGTAGGAAGTGCTCTAAAAGTAGGAAAAACTGCAATATATTAGGAGCGGAGGTGCGAAAAGTAGTAGATACAACCGAAAAAAGCTGCAAAGGCTCATAAATGGAGAGCAAATACAGTGAGGTTACGTCAGAGTACGTACTGAGAGTGATCGGCGACACTGACCCCAAATATTGTTGTTAATCACTCTTCGCAAGATGTAAAGAAGTATTGATTGCAATGAAAGGTGGGTCAGTGACCCATGGCTGATTAGTGGTTAGTTCTGCTCCCTATGACATGACAAGGGCATGTATATTAAAAAGCAGAGGCCTGGGCCTGGACCACCAATGTGAAATTGTGTGTGGATCTGTTCTTCATTGATACATGTTTCAAATGTGTATCATGCCGGAATATGCAAAATGTTATTCCGAATCTGAATCTGGAAAGGTGTTTCTCTGCACTGTTCAAGAAGTGTTTTCGATTTCCAGACAAATCGCACATCGCAAAAATGTCATTTTAAAGCTTCTGTGTTCTCATGCAGTCTTTTGTCATACGGAAGAGTGTATTGACTTTTTTATGAAAAGGACATTGAATAAGGAAAATTGCGCTGTCCAGATTTGTATAGACATTTTTATCGAAAGCAAAAGTTGAAATAAAAATACATTGCTTTCAGAGTGACATTCAATTGATTTTGTGCAGTTCTCATCCATCTCGTTGGCTCTATAAACAAGGTTTCTATTAAGAAGACAAATGGTTGGATTGTTCAATAAGATTGATTCCAAGATGCTGGACACACAAGTTAACTGCGGTAAACCAGTTTATCCAGTTTAGCCTGGGCTTATGTTGCTGGGATTGCTTTCCTTGGGTAGAAAATAACATTGACAGAGTAAATGCTACAGATCTTATGGAGGGCTTATGCTGGATGATGTAACATCCAGGGTCAGGGGCACACCCAACTGCTTCCTGAGGGTCAATTTTCTTCATGTAGTAACTTCCGGTTGGTGGCTGCAACCGGGGTTAGTGGCCCAAAAATGGCTGGTTTCAGAACTGATCCCTGCGGCAATCCATTTAGGCATATCTGTAATGTCTGAGGAGAAAAAAGAAAATAAGAAAGCTGCTCAACTATAAATGGCATAAATGACATAAGATAGAGCAAAAGAAATGGAAAGAGACTCAAGGAATGACATGGGATTGTGACTTAATGCTGAGAGGTCTTTAATGCTTTAAGTAATATCCACTCCGTAAGCTGGCTTATGCAGAGCTTCCCGGAAAGCAGGAAAAGACTTCTTTCGGCTTATTGTATCCACTCGATCGAAGCCGAGTTTTTTACATTTTGGAAAACTGACGCTGCAGAGACGCAACACAAGCCTTTTTTGTGTTTTGGTAAATTTATTAGTTCACAAAAATCTGCAATAAATCTGCAGTAGTCACGAAGGTCATTGGCAACATCGTAAAGGGAATTCATATTTGAGACTTTTTAGTTGGTTGCAAAGCCACAAAGGTGTGACTTTTGTCAGTCTCTGTAAGGCAAAGGTTTGTGTGACACCAGAACACTAATAAATCTTTTTTGGCTTGTGTCTGGGTTAGTTCATAAGATTTCTTAGCAAGTGAATTTTTCATATCATATCTTGCAAATATGCACAACGTCATCGTCTGACCGAGTGTATGCCTGAATCGTTAAGGCTATCATATACATCCGGTCCGCTGTCACTGTGGGATTCTGGTGTCACTTCCAAAAAGTGCGCTGAATAAATTTTTTATGTCGTGTCCTCACGTCTATATGAATAGTGTGACTGAGAAGGCTTCTGACAGAAACTTTTCTTACTTGACGCCTAATTTTTGGTTGCTATGGATAATTGATATACTTTATATCATCCTTATAAAGAGAAGTAAAAGGTTTGATGAATTGTTGAATCGCTCTCCTACCAAAGCCAAAATGATGGTAAGATTTAGGACCTAAACTGGTCTGTGAAGTGAAATATCCAAATGATGGCTAAATGTAGGAGCTAAACTGGTCTGAAAAATATCATCGGCAGTAGCCTGGCTGATGTGGAGTCAAGGGAGTGGATACAGAAGCATAAACCAGCATAATACAGGATAAACCCTCTCGCCGCAGTCTCAAGTCTTACATAAGCCGGCGTCTGGCGTATAAATGAGCAATTTGTCCTATTACTCGCGTTACACTGATGGCCAGACTTCTGTACAAGATTGATGTTGGTGTAATGGAGACAAAATAGGGAAAGATAGGGAGCTATTACATGAGCTATTATCATAATCTAGAAGTAGAGGAATCTGATGAGAGCTTTGAAGAGAGAAAAATGGAGCACATTAAGCTTAACGGTTTAAATCCTGAGCATTCATTCTGAAAAATGCTTTCTCCAACACAGCCTTCAAATAAGTTGCAATGGTCAACATGAAACAATCTGACAACAGATTTTCGGTTTGGAAGCCCTGAATCATCTTGACATATTCCCTGTCAGGATGAGGCTGTCAGGATGCCCTGAATAAGTGAGAAACTCTTTAGATACTCGTAAGTCACTAAACCAAACCTTCAATTGTTTATCACCTTTTAGAAGATAATTTTCATTTGTCAAATTTACCTTCTTTGTGGCTCCATGAGTTACATGCATTATATTGTAAAGTTTTGCAAATGACAGGTGCAAATTACTATTTATTAATAGAAACTGGAAAGCTCCTTTATACAACACAGTACTTTTCTACAGGTCACTCGTGAATAGTGCTGGAAATAATCTGGTATGAAAGTACTCGTTGTTGATGAAAGAAGTAGTAATTTACAACTTAAAGTACTCAGAACATCTCATTACACTAAGGAAATTAGAGACTATGGTGACATAACTCCCACAAAAACCTGAAGGTTCTTTTCCTCTGTGACTACCTCTGGTCCATTTAATGCCCTGAATTGCGAATTTTCATGTTTGTGTGCCATTTGTCAGTAAGGGAAATTGATGGTTTCTTTGATCACTATTTCTAAGCAAAATATTTTTGCTTTATTTTCTCTTTCTGGTATTTTTTTATTTACTTATTTTACTTTTTCCTGGTCCTGTACTTATTCTGGGCATGTGGCTTCCTGGATGTAGGCAAAAATATCTTTCATAGTATGACTGCTACTGGAGAGTACATCACAAGAACATTGATGAGGGTGAATAGCAGAAATTTTCAGTGGAAATTGCTGGAACTCTGGTTATATTGCTATGGTTCAGTAAAGTTATTGAGTCCTACATTTTCTGGTACCTATGGCCCTATACTCACTACTACTGTAGGTTGGTATTCCTCATCTTGGTACCCAGTCAGGATGTTATTTTCCTGTGACTATTCTCAGTTTTGTGAGCTGAGTTCTATAAAAAATTATTTCATTGTGGTAAGAATAAAATGTCAGGCTGTGGACTGCCATTATTTGTATCACTCAACCAATCATCATCTGCTGATGGTAACCAACATTCGAGTTTGCTGTCGCTTTGGGAACCTTGGGAATTGGGCAATGTTACCTTTGCTTTGCTTAGTTTTGGCCACGAGTTCTGTTCCTTGTTACTAAAGACCCACCACAAATTTCATGTCGGCTTGATGGCACCTAACCAGTGCGCATTAAAAAGTCCTAATATTGTGACAAGATATCTTTGGTCGGACTTTTCCTGCGGGAGGCCGGAATTCAGGTAACATTTAGGCATTTCAGGAGGAATGGTTGTAGTGTTGATGTCTGCTACATCATGCAGAATCCAAGGACCACCATACTTGCAACATTAATTTACTGTCTCTATCCTTTTCCCTTACAATAAATTACTACTAAGTTCTGTTTTGTGTCACAATATATCAGTGATATGTTTACTAAACAGTAAACATACAGTAATTGCCTAGAAATGCTTTGGCTTTCCCTTTTAGGAAAGATAAGAGCTCACTTACAAAGCAATATGTCTTCAGAAATATGTTACAAATTGATTATCTGTAGCCTAATCGACTAATAGCTTAGATAAGGTATCGGGCACTATAATGGAGTATGAATGATAAATTAATAGTAAGATTTATTGGGACAGGAATGTATATAAGCCTATCATTATCTATTCGCTAGCTGCAGTACATTGTTTCATAAATATCAGTGGTATGGATGTGATGTTAGCTCTGTTTATATTTATTGCTGATTCGTGCTGGTGGTATCTTAAATATATGGTCTACATGCATGACATGGGGATATGTGAGGCAGATTGCAGGTGCCAGCAATGCTGAGTTTGGCTGTTGGGGAAATCAGGGGAATACGGGTTGAGGTAGAGCAGTGTGGAAACCAATACAAAATTGTTGCAAATCAAATATTTTTATACTAACTTAATATACTTGATATATGTTGGTTTTGTCTGCTAATACCACTGAATACTGTGCTGCTGTTTTTGTGTAACCAGGGAAGAATACTGAATTTTTTTCAAACATGTTGTTATGAATATCGTGTGATACTGGTTTTGTGGCAAACATGTTGTAATACTGGTATTGTCACTTTCTTGGCAAACATGTTGTGATACTAGTATTCTGGCAAACATGTAGTTGTAATACTGGTAATGTGACAAACATGTTGTTATGGTACTGGTATTATGGCAAACATGTTAGTATTCTGGCAAACATGTTGTTGTGGTACTGGTATTGTGGGAAACATGTTGTTGTTGCAAACGTGTAAAGATACATGAAATTATTTTATTTGAAATGGAATTTGAGTCTCGGGAAAAGGGTCAAACTTCAAATCTATTCCATTTGAATATTACTGAAAAGAATCAGGTCTATAAAGCTGAGATTCTAGCTTCTATGCTAGATGCAATTATGGATGCTCTCTTCAGTCAATAGAATAGATTCTAAATCTTTATTTCAATGCAATTTGTCAAGAAACTGATTATGTTGTTGGAACCATGTTGGCACAAAAGCAATTTTCCTCAGACTTATGTTAGACTAACTGCAAAATGTAATGACCTTCATATGTGGGTCAAGCCGGAAGGTCATAGGGCATGACCCAATTTGGCAGAGGTCACTGAGGTCATTTACCAGAACCCCGATGAAAGTGGCTGTTCTGGTTGGTTGGCCAAAGTGGAGGTCATGCTGGTGGTCAAGTCTGCTTTTGATCATTCTGATCATGCCTGATCAAGTGTGGAATATTTATTTCAAAGGTTGCTGCTGTGTGGTTTATTAGGGGTTGCCAGTGAGAATTTTGCATCAGAGCGGGGGTGAGTCAAATATAGGCCTTAGGATCGAAAATGAAAGTTTTTGCTTCAGTCAAAAATGTATGTGCTTAAATAATAAATTTAAGAATGTTTGTTTGTTTGAGAATTAATTTATTTTCGTCACATAGGACTAAAACGTAACTACATTATATGTCTACATGCAAAATCATGACACATATCAGAAGTCCCGAAGTACACACGGGCTTACAAGTGAATTGTGAATTTACTGGATAACATAGTTAGAGTCCGGAAGAAGCTGCGATTTACAGTAAAATTTTGTCATATATATTTTTCGTGTGATTTGAAACAATTTTGTGTCGTTTGCTTTCACATCCTATGCTCTTTGATGTGAGCAATCAAACTGATTAAAGATTTTCAAAAATCGAGATTGGAACACTCCGTAAAAAGTAAATATTGAGGATTATTTGTGTTTGTGAGGCCTCTCTTCTTTTCTTTTATCTTTTAATAGGAAATGTAATTTAATTTAACAATTGAAATTCTCTTCAACATGTTCAACTCTCTGGTGGTCAAATGCCATTGTTTTGTGGAACTTTATTAGTTTGTGGCTGTTTAATTTCGTTTCCATGGTGACAAACAGGAACAGGAAAACCGACATCAAGGGGATTTCCGTTTTAATGAACCGATGTTTTTTATTCTCAAATTATTGGGACATGCTTGAAACAAATAAACATGCAAATGTGATTTAGTTAGATAAACTAATATGTTTTTTAATTCTTTAGCTACTACAATTTGTAAATTGATGGCGTCGTTTATTTTCATAACCATCACATTCCATAGATCTATCGACATGTAACTTGTTAGCGACAATTAAACTAAATTATGCAATTAAGAAATTTTGCTAATTGGTGACTATCATGTCATCACTGCATGTTTAGGATAATATTACATGTTGAGATTGAATTATATTTCTAACTTACTAGATGATGCTAATATGATGTCTAGACTCCAATTAATTTAACAATATTTATGTAAGAAGTGAATTTCCTGTAGAAGTGAGGGGGGAGGGTTGGTCTAGTGGTAGCGTTCTGGACTGCCAATCGCTGGGTCCAGGGTTCGAATCCAGCTCTTGCCCAGTCACCTGGGCCTATGTTGGACGGCTGTTTCAATCATCCTTTGCTTCATTGCCGTGTCCTTCTCCTATCCTAATTAGCCTACCAAGTGCATAAATACAGGACGTAAAGCCCCAATCATCCATCCATCCATCCTGTAGAAGTGATGAAATTTTTGGAAATTGTATGCCTTTGTCTGATGGGCAGAAGGTCTATCGCATTAAAAATTTCACATAAATTTTAGCGCCAAACGTTCAAGTACATGTAATGTGCAAAAATACAGCAGAAGTGTATGTTTTGTAACGTGCATTTCCAATCAAGTTTTGTCTGAATTTATGCGATAATTAATTAAAAACATACTATTGTTCTTATGATGTTCAAACAACTACAATGTACATGGATTGTATGAAAAAGCAACGACTTCGTGGAAAGATTCCTTCATGTCTAAAATTGGCAAATTCACATTTTATGTTTGCCATGATTTCATAATGGATTAGACTTGTACGCCTCGACATGTATTGAATTTAAAGTGATTTTGTGGTTGTAATTTACTTACGATAAAAGCAATGCTGTGTATATCATGTGGACATTTTGCATGATTTTAAATGGCTTTGCAAAAATTAAGGAACTTTTGCCTTGAGAAAAGGTCTGTCTATCTATCCATCTATCTTTCTGTCCTTTGCTTAAGTAGTGCTTGCTTCCTAGGTTGTGTGCAGGTGGCACTCGCCCTCTGGACCTCCAAATACTTTATCCAGGTTTCGATTCCAGCTTCCGCCGGGTCACCCAGACCAATGTTGGATAGCGGTTCCAATAAATCATCCTTCACCTCATTGATGTGTCCTCCTCCTGTTATACTTAGCCTACCAGCATGCATAAGTACTGGACGTAAAGCCCAGATCATCTACCCATCATCCTTCCTTCCTTCCTTCCTTCCTTCCTTCCTTCCTTCCTTCCTTCCTTCCTTCCTTCCTTCCTTCCTTCCTTCCTTCATTCCTTCCTTCCTTCCTTTCTTCCTTCCTTCCTTCCTTCCTTTTGCGCCATATCATGATATAGCCTGTTCCACTGGCCATAATCTAAGTGTATACTAGGGCTGTGGAACAGACTAATCATGATATGGAACGTACCTACTGTATTGTTGCATTTTCCAATTTGGTTCTTGCGTTTAATGTCTTTTGGACTGCATTTCTAAGACATTGCATGAAGTTTGAGGTTGCAGCTTCATCAACATGGCAATTTACTTTCATGTGGAGACATTGCTTTTCCTTTTTTGTACGGACTTCTATAGAGTCCCAGACTGCAGTAGCCTAATCCGGTTAGTCTAATCTGACTGACTTTCTTTTCTGTGCTGCAGACTTGATTAGATGAGGTCAGATGCCCTTTCCTGTGTGGCAGCTCAGAGGTCTTCTTGACCACAAGGGCCTCACAGTTCTTCTTAGAGGTCATTTTGTAGTCCTAGCAGGTCATTCCTGTACAAGAGTCACCACTGGGACCTGCCATGGACCTTTATAGTTGTAAATCACATCCTCTAAGGACCTCTTCTAATAAATTGTAGAATTTAGGTAGAATTTGATGCTGCATACATCTCACAATTGTGCAGGTTGAGGCTAACCCAAGATGTTTGCTCCATGGCTGCCTTCAATGGTGAAATGTTGTTTGAACCTAAGAATATCCACTAAGTATTCTCGCAACCGAAGGAGCACAATTCAAACCTATTTTTGTGCCCTAGCGTTATGACAGCAAGAATCTTCATAAGGAATATTTATGAACTGAGTGTGATTTCTTGAAAAATTGCAGAAGTTTCATTGTCAGTTTTCTTGTTGTGCCAAGAGTGCTGATCAACTCTCTGTCCCATTGAGCCTTGAATTACGGGACGTAAAGCCCCGTCATGCACCTAACATTTCAACAAGGACACATAAGTACATTAATCCTAGACAATGTTTGTGATTTTTCAATTCTTTTTCATATTGGGTGATCATGATTTAAATCAAATCAATCGATTTGAATTGAATAAATCATAATTTTACACCATATAAATCATGATTCGAATCAGCCAACCCTGATTCTTATCTGGGGAAAATTCTGATACTATAGTTGAACTGCAGAACTTCTACTGAACACGCTGAACTGTGAGGTAAGCTCTGTGGGATTGAGAAATATGTTGGGCTTCCAAAGCACTGGGCCTTTGTGTGATAGAATTAATGTCACTTTGGTATGGGTTCCTATGGACCTATGGTGTATAACATGCACATTGCCTATACTGCAGTTCTCGCTACAGTTTCTATGTTGAGCTGCATTTCACTTGTTCGTGAAGTTTAAGGTTATGAAGAGAAATAGGTGAGACAGAAAGGCAAATAGATAGTTAAATTACCAATGCACATTCATCCAAAAGCATGGTTGTGACCACAAATTGAACTGCAACCACAGTTGGTAATTTAAATCATGATTTCAATCAAATAAATCAACTAAATCATGATTATGATGCATTAAAAGCAAGATTGAAATTGTAATTCAAATCAACTTGGTACCTGTAAATCCACCAAACTTGCAACAGAGTTCCCCGTGGCCTAATTGGTAAGTGCGCTTGTCAACTGGCTTTGAGGGCGTGGGTTCAAATCTCACCCCGGTAACTCACTTTAGTCCGAGCCCATGGGACATTAAATGGAGGCGGGTTGTATCCAGTATTCTATGCTGGGGCAACTGAATGACCCTGGGTATCCCTGAATTAATAGGGTATGTGCCAGACTTTCAGTCTTCTCATCTCATCATCATACGGCGATCGCCTGCCTCGATATAGCCCACTTAGGTGCTGCAGAGGCGTAAACACAAACAAACAAACCAACGTGCAACAGTCCCACACATATTAAAACTGAGATGACACCACCTGTTTTAAAACGTGCCACTACAAACCGCATGCGGTCATGGCTTAGGCCTATACCGAGCTGCCTGACCAGGAGATAGCATAGCATTGTGCTCCATATCAAACAGGCAAGCAATTAGGTACATGCAAGAATCATGCAAAATCAACCAATGACAACCTTCGAAAGTGGCAATCGGACAATTCTCCAATTACAGCATGACATATTGCTTGCATGATAGCAGTGTGCCCCAAGCTGCTTGATTGCATCATGGCCATATGTGATTGCCTTGATTACATAAGGTTATGTAATGCTGTGAGGACAGTGTCAGGTCATGTGACATTCTTTACAAGTTCTAATGCCTCTTAAGGCAGATGCCAGGTTCTCGTCTGTTGTACTATAGTTTAGTATTTCTCTAGATTGTTTTCAGAGCATCCTGTACCGGCAACCGGTTAATGAAAGACACCAGTCTTGCTAATATAAATTTGACAAAACAGGCAAACATAAGCAAAGGGTAACGAAAAGGAGAACTATGCATACTTGTCGAACAAGCAAGCAATCAGGCTCACGCCAGAATCATGCAAAATCAACCAATGGCAATCATGCAGGGTAGCAGTCAAACAATACCGCAATTACACACATTGTCTGCTTATGGTTGCTTGACTGCATATTGTTATGTAATATAAGCCTTGAGGTGATGTCATGTTCTTTTGACGTTCCGGTGCCTCAGAACAGACGCCAGGTTGTCGCTTGTCAGATTTTCAGGAAAAAATAAATGAACCAAAAACAAAAAGGCCAAAAAGAGAGTCAAGAAAAAAATGAAAGTGTGGCAAAAAAAGAGAGAGAGGAGAAGCAAAATAGATTTACAGCATCTGTTTCAGAAGGCCATGCATATTCATTGCTCTGCACCAAAGTTGCCTCGCGAAGGCCCCACCTGAATCTTATATCAGACTCGCAGACTTTCAGGGAACATTTCCTGTCTTGGGGAATAAGGAAGATGAATGAGAAATTATGGTGAAGAGAAAAGAAATAGGAAAGAAAATTCGAGGGAGGGGTGGATAAGAAATATATAAAATATGGCACAACTTCGATGAAAATGCCATTTGATAGATTTGAGAGTCCGCAACAATTACTGACTGATTTGCTTATTCGCTGAAAAACCGCTAAGTGACTTTGACCCCCTCCGGTCTGGTTTTTTTTTGATGCATTCCCTCTGCAACCCATATATGGCTATGTCAGACACTCAGACTTCGTATAGATTACTAAGATTAGTTCCTGTAACCCTCATTTTTAGCACACAGTACTACCCACTCATCCTAACCCCTCTTATTCTCGGCCAAGATACTGGCTGATTGTGTTAAGATTAGGGTATGTGGCGGTGTGTGCCTTGTTGATGAAATGCCCTTCTGATGGCCCAAGATTTGCTCACCCCAAGCAAATGCCCTCTTGGCAAATATGCCCTCCTGCCCTCCTAGGTCAACTGCAGGGACCTTTGGACAATAAGAGGTTGCTAAGCAGATGGCCCCAAGTCATACAGCAAGAAGTTTAGGTCTGATATTACTGCTTTGTATTGTATTTCTCCGTATTGTGCAATATGTCGTTGCCTATGATGTATTGATTTGGGAGTTTTCTGAATATTTTAAGGCGCTATCAAACAATCGACCCCCTATTGTACAATGAGAATGTTTTGTCAAACGCATGATTACAAATTGAAATCTGCCAAAAAATTGCTCCTTAGCTTCAAGAAAAAACAGGTCCATCAAGCGACAATGCAACGTGAAGACAATGGACTGCGTAAAATCTTCCCCATCGATATGCCTTTCAGGGTTGGCAGATTTAAGTCAAAGCGATTTTAATTATGATTTTAATGCATCAAAATCATGATTTATTTGATTTTACTCATGACTTAAACCATGATTTGAAAAATTAAATCGCCAGCCGTGATGCCGTTGGATGCATAATATGGGATGAACTAGGTATTCTCCATAGATATGTCCACTACTGCGACTTTCAAAGAACAGCACGGCATAACCTACTGCACATCATTACGTCTTAGTCATTTTACAACTTACATTTGGCTAAATCTTTCCTTTATAAATGTCCCTTCAGCAAAGCTGAAAAAAAAGGAGCCAATTTCCATCAATGTGATCAAAAATTATCAAAATTCCTTCATACACCTATAACGACCTTTGAGGTATGTTGTTCTGATGGCTCCATTATGGGACATCTTGTCTCCTTAAAAAGAAAACACAAAAAAAAAAGACACAGAATTTTATAAAACAAAAAAGCAGCCCACACTTTTTCTTCAGTTCCACCATAAGCCCCCAGACTGCACCATGCACTTGAATGGGGGATTAGGATTATTTAGGGGGTAGCTGAGCAAATATCTTGACAAGGTGAAAAGTTGACATTAAACAAGGGAATTCAAAGGTCATCCCAGGTCATTTCAATGGCATTGACATGTGTCAATCACCCAAGAAGAGGCTTGGGAATAGGTGGAGACACAAGACCTTTTGAATATATATTCAATTCCAATTTATTCCAGGGTAAACAAACAACACTTGGATGTATAAATGTGGAGACTACTGAATTGGTTGATTTAGTTGTTAGCCTTGTAAAATATTTGGAGTCTTTTAAAATATGTAAGCCTTATGGGATATTTATAAGATCGAAAATATTAGTAACTTATATAGTTACATCATGCCATATATCAATATGCTCTCTGATAGACTAATTAGGACAGGAGGAGGACACGACAATGAGGAGAAGGATGATTGAATCTTCTGTCCAACATTGGTCCTTGTCCAGGTAACCCGACAATACCTGGAATAGAACCCGGGCCCAGAAGTTGGAAGTCAAGAGCGCTGCAGACTCGTCTGATAGCCCAATTCACTGAAGTGGATCTAGATTCAGTGAGATTTCTCCATGAAGGGCATTATCCATGATGAAGTGAGCTTGACGACAAGAAAACAACAACAAAAAAACAAGCACTCAAGATTAGATTCAATTGTAAAACTCACAAAGATAGATTATTTTGCAGGTACGATGTAAGTATATTCACATATTTATTGTATGTTTTACTTCAATATTGACTGGAGTAGGTCAAGGGGAATTTACCAAGATGAACAATACTCAGAGCTGGTGGTGGATATTATAATGCTACCAATCCTACCATCCTCAATGAAATACCCTATTAACTTTTCTTATTGGTATCAATGGTATGGGTATATATGATGCTCCACTATCCGGTGTATAAATACAGGAACAAAGCCCTATTACACACTGATTTAGTGTCACTGAAGCACTTTTAAATGCAATGGTAATTTTGCCCCCAGTTCTCTAAGGCAACTCCTTAAAGTTAATTCTTTCTTCTGTAACAAAGTGGGGAACTTTGCTTCAAACTTGAATAGAATTTGATTAATAGTTTATTGAGTTGAGTGAGTTCAGGCTTTAAGTGAAGAATTTCAAGTTTGGGAAAGAACTTTATGTGACCTTTGAAATAACTTTTTGAAAGAACTTTTTGAAAGGTTTGAAGAACTTTCAAATTTAACAGTTATTGCAACTCCAGAATTCTCAGCATGGCAGCTATGGGAGTGTGATAGATTTTCCAAAGTTAGTGAAATTTCATTGAAATTAGACGGTGCCAATATAACTATATTGCCCCAATTTAATTCACTTTCAATTTGAGAAGAACATTTGTTAAGGAATGGAGTGGAATCTGAAAGGAAAATTTAACAATGTTTAAGGAAATTTGTGAGAATATTTTCAAAATTGTAAGAAATTGGTTTGAATGAGAATTTAACAAAATAACACTGAACCTGAGAGGTTTATTGTATTGCCAGTAATTTAATTAAGTCTGCCCCTATGTGAACCTAAATCAATTTGAAAATGTGAGAAGAAAATGGGAAAAATATCAATTCCATATGGTAGAAATGTTGGATTTTCTTATTTGGCGAAATAGAAGAAAAGTATAGGCAGTCACAGAGAGGCAGATGAGGAGACAGAGATAGATTGATAACTTGATAGAGAGACAGATTCTGAGATCGGTAGATATCACTCAGTTGAAATATTGAAAAAAATAAAAAAAATAAAAAATAGGCAGAGACAAAGGTGGTAGGTAGATAGATAGACTGATAGGTTGACCCAGATAAATCAGATTAATTGATTGATTGATTAAGTGGAAATGAAAAAGAAGAGCTATATTTGAAAACTTTCCAAATTTAGAGATGATCAAAGTTCCTAAAAATATCTACTTTGTGAAATAATATCTGTTTGGCTTATAAATGTACACATCCATTGTTGTGTTGACTCAGAACAGAAGTCCAGTGTATAGCTAGACTTGAGCACACAGCAGGGAGCAGTATTGGGCTATGAGAAAAGTAAACTTAATGCCTTTATTTGTCTAAGTTTTAGGAAGTTTATGTGAAGTTTAGAATTGTGGTGTTATGCAAGCATTTCTGTATAAAACAAACAGAAGGGAATAAGAAAAATGTCATTATTTGTTGTTTTAACTTTTAAATAAACTGAACTTGAAGATGGTAGAATGAAGCCACTTGAATAATACAATGAGGTTTCACTTGAAAAATTGAATCATGATCCAATCTATCATAATGCAAATATTTTCATGTTTCATTAAAGCAAATAACAGAAATTAAAAAAAATCATTGAGAAAAGAGACTTTTTATTTACGAACTTGTATAAGACTAGCTTGCAACAGTTAAGATATAAGCATGATAAGACTAACAATAAACCTAAAGTACCAAGAATTGTTTTAAAAAATCCAATTAATATCCAAAATATCAAAGAAATTTAACTTTAAGCATGTGATTTAATGGAATTGAAAACCATTAGTTTCTGTTCAGAGTTGTTATGGTGAAGCGACTCAGGGGAGTCATTTGGGAAATGCCGCAAATCTGAATTAGTCGTGTAAATCAAGATTTTATGATTTCAAAATGGCCATCATCTTGCTTTTAGCGAACGAGAAAGTGATTTTGAAAAAATGTAATGTTAAAAACATGAATGTTAAAATAGTTTACTGCATTAAATCTGCTCATGAAATATCAGCACACATGCAATGCTTCCATTTGTGGGACATTTTAGGGAATTTTCTTAAAGAAGTTTAGAATTTGGTAAGAAACCTAAGAGAATGAAGAAATTTGAGAAGGATTTTGGAAATATCATGGAGTGTATTATAATTTACATGGCGGCCCATTTACATCTTCAGCAAGTAAGTGGCCTGCAATGTTGTTGATTCAGATTTTCATTTGAAGAAAAATCTTGGCCTGCTGTTCTCTTGTGCCAAGAGTGTACCTTAGAGCGCTCATTACCGTGTCATTACCATAATCCTTGCCTGTCCAGTTAAGCCTGGTTGGTGCAAACTGCAAAAATTTAACTCTGACAAATCTGGGTGAATGGGTGGTGGGGCTTTACACTCTGTATTTTTGCGCCACGTGGGCATAAAAGGCAGGCAGGGATTATGGTAATGAGTTGATGTGCACTCTTGGCACGGGATTAAATATCCCGTCTTCGACGTCGAGATAGGTTGCCGGCATCCGGAATCGAACCTTGGTCCTGGAGGTCGGCAACCAAGCATATAGTCAGGGTTGCCACTGGTCAGGGAAAAGTCAGGGAAATTCAAGGTCAGGGAAAAGTCAGGGAACTTTGAAATTAGTCAGGGAAATTTGTGATTTTGTAAAAAGTCAGGGAAATCTCACCTTGGTCAGGGAAAATTTGCATAAAAACGAATTCATGACACAAAAGTCAATGGTTTTGGGATAAGAATGTGTGACATTTGCCAGTCTAACCTGCTCGATGGTTATGAAGTGGCTTTAAAATCAGGAATCTATGGCTTGAGGCGTCTTGAGTGAGCAACCTAGCATCATCCATTTTCTTTTTGTTTCAAATGAAAGCATAAATTCACAAAAGCCCGCGAATTGCTATCCAAAATTTTGTGCGAGAGCCTTTTTGTGGTCAGGGAAAACTTGTTTCGTATCAGGGAAAAGTCAGGGAATTTCAAAATCAGACTCGGGAGTGGCAACCCTGTATAGTACTACCATGCACTATTAAACCTGTTAATCCTACAGTGACGTAAGCCAGCAGTATCTCTGCACATGTATTAAAATATCAGGACAGACATATATTATATATATGAATCACAAAGAAAGTAAGGTTTATTTGTGAAACCCAAAACCTGGTCTGCCCGCTCTAATTCCAATTTCATGCAGAGCGCAGGCTTGATCCCGAATTAAAATAAGATCAAAGCTCTCACAGAAATAGCTGCTTTCATTTTAATTTGAGCTTCAAAAGCTATTGAGGCTTTTGGTCTTCCAGTTTTTGTTTGGAAGTAGTTTATTTTCAAACAATAAATAGAAAGGAAAATGTCTTTTTCTATTTAAATTGGGTTCTTTGCTTTCTCACTAGTTCTATGGCAATTTAATACTTATCAAATTTTGAATCCAATGTTTATTCTGGACAAGGATCTTGAATTGAAAAATAAACCTTGAAGGGTTTCCAATTCTTATATAGAACACTAATTGTGAAATCTTTAAAAAATGAAAAATGAATTGTGTGAATTTTATTTGTTGTTTTGTTTCACCAAAAATTATAAAAATTTGAGATTACATCCATCCATTTGTCAAGGTGCGTATCTAAATATCATGTTTAGTATCTATCTATCAGGGGGGGGTTAGCTCAGTGGTAGCTTGCTGATCCTGCCATTCGCTGAGTCCTTGGTTCAAATCCTGCTCTTGCTAGGTCACCTGGGCCTATTTTGGATGGCAGTTTCAATCGCCTTCGCTTCATAGCCGCGTTCTCCTGTCCTAGTTAGTCTACCAAGTGCATAAACACAGGATTTAATGCCCTGATCGTCCATCCATCCATCTGTCTAGTCTTGTTTAAATTGTATTTTGTCTAATATATATCCCTGTCTTCAATATAAATCCATATTACTTTCTATCTGGAACTTGGCAAGGTCCTCACTCGCAGCTTTGGAGGCTTTGTCTTTTGTGCTTCCTGTGCCCTCAATAACCCCTCTGACCTTACAAGGGCATATTGCATAATGCAAGGGCCCTCATTCCCTTAAAAGGGCATCAAAAGCAACTGGAGCTTTCAGAAAACTATTGCCATGGCAACTGGGAAATACTTGGATATACTACTTTGCTGTAGCTCTCACTTGTTCTAATGACATTTTATGTTCTTGGGGAGATACTAAACCACTTTTAGGTGGAAAGGTCTGCTTTATAAAGGCGATAAAGGTGTGTAGGATAGGTGCTGTTAGGTAGTAGGCCATTACATTAAAAGAATTAGATTGGTAAGGTTTGGGTGTCATGTAGTAAACATAACTACAGAACTTATATATTATCAATTGTTATGTTTGTCTAAAATTGTTTCCACCAATCTTTTAATTGCATTTTCTCTTCAAGATTTACTATCTGAACCTCAAAATACCTACACTATACACATACTACATGTACGAGGAAAAGAGGCAATTCTGATGCATGTATGAGAAAAAGAGGCCACTATGATACACATGAGAAAAAGAGGCAACTCTGATGCATGTATGAGGAAAAGAGGCCATTCTGCTACACGTATGAGGAAGTGAGTCAACTCTGCTTCATGTAAGAGGAAAAGAGGCAACTCTGATGCACGTATGAAGAAAAGGGGTGACTCTGTTGCATGTATGAGGAAAGGAGGCAATACTGATGCATGTATGAGGAAACAAGGCAACTCTGCCACACGTATTTGGAATGGGACTATACATTGTATGTTTTTCTTAATCTAGAAAATTGTTGAAAATTAACATTGTGATATTTCCAATATTTCTAAGCTCCATACTACAAGTCACTTGGGCAGTGATGATGTGAGGTCCTTATGAGGTCTGTCAAGGGTCACCCGGTACAGTTCTTATCCTTCAAGTTATGGTTCCCTCAAGCTTTACTAACAAGATTTCCCATTTTTCTTTCTCATAAAGTTGCATCAAGTTGTTCTTGGAGAACTTTTTTTGTGTCTATTTGCTGTAATTGATGATTATTGGAGGTGACTTTGTCACTTTTTTGCTTTCACACATGTGTGCCTTTATGCCCTCCCCTTGAGTCTCAAAGTGCATACAACACTTCATACCATTTGGGATTGTAGTAATTTGTTTATGGATGAAAGTTGTGGCTTGAAGTATGTTCCCCATAACTGCATGATGTTCTCTCAAGATAATTTGTTTTTAGTATACTCCAGTTCATATGCTTCAGTGTCTGTACTTTAAAAGCCACCACTGATTCAATTAGTGCTGGAGCTTGGCACTGAAAGGGATTTCGGAGTTCGATTTGATTTGGTGTGGGGGTTGCCATTTTAAAACATTGCACCGTACTGAATCACAAGTTACGGAAGATCTGTCTATAGATCTATTTGTCTATCTATATGTCATATATCTGTCGATTCTTAGTTCCAACTTTACTTCCCACCTTACTTCCCGCCTTCCTTCCCGCCTTCGAGAAAATCACTTATTCATGAAACTTACTATATTCCTACATTTACTTGGAACTTCCAACCTTACGCATTCTTCATTTTCATGTACATGCACTTCTAAGTAAATCTCAATACATAGACTGTCTATTCAACCTATGTACAGTGTTTTATATGTATTGCAAGTAAAGCAATGTCTTGCAAGTATGGCTCCAGGCATGCTTAGACTCCAAGCCACTTGATCCCCTGGCTTCCAAATGCTTGTCTCTTTTGTGCTGGGGGAATTGGGAGCTCGAAGATATTTCATTCAGGGGCGGATCCTATTTCTGTCTGGTTATCTAGACCTGTATTTCAACAGTATTATCCCCGGGTGGAAAAGAAAAAGATTTTCAACGGACCTTTAAGAGAAAAATCCCAGCTGAATGTCGTTCAGAGGAGACATTTGGATGAGACATGAACTTGGTGGCTCCTTGACCTTGTATCAGTGGCAGTGTCTGTGCTGGGCAGTGAGCAAGTAAAATATCCCTCACATAACATGGGGTAAATGTGTAACATGTTGAGGACTCCCGCTCTCACTCATATCCAATTGAACTTAGTTTGCATAAGAACTGGACTTAGAGTGCTGCACTTACCATATCTATCTATCTATCTATATTTTTTAAAGGTAAAACAGATTTTTATAGAAAGTTGAACAAGTGAATTTGCCTCTCAACTGTTATCTAACTTATCTTACCCCAATTTCTGAAGTTCTAGCTGTGCCCCTGAGTCAACATCCTCTCTCCATGCAAGCCAGTGAGTCACCACTTGTGATAGCATCAAGTGCCACTGCCACTGCTTCTGCCACTTCTCATGCTTCTGAGTCTGTTTACTCTGTTGCAGTCAGAACATGATCATCCTCACATTCTGAAAACAAATCTGAAAGAAATTGCAAATTTGGATAAGATTATGTAATATGAGAAGTCACGAGTCAAAATCTGACAATGGATTGATTATGAATAGATAGATAGATTAGATAGATTAGATAGATTTAATGGTAAAGAGTGCAGTTGAAAGGTAGATTCCTGTTGCTGTGGTGTGATTTTAGAATTCAGAGCCTCAGAATGAAACTTATTTATTTGTTCTGAAAATTCTACCAATTCTCCATAAGGTAAATTCATCACTATTTATTTGTAGTTTATTTATGGAAGTGAATAGTGTACAAACACTGCATGTTTCTAATGAACATACTTAAGCACTGAGTTGTCCTACTGGTTAGATGAAAGCAGTATTCCATTAACCATTGGAAAAGGTAAGCCAACTTTCTAAAATGACAACAACTTGGGAAGGAAAGTATAGAATGTATGAAGCATGGAAAGACTGTGGAAGTACTGCTGCAGCCTGCTCCATGATCTGATCTGAGTGATATGAGATGGATATGCACCCACTGAGGCTTGGGCAATGAAATTAATTGCAACATATCTCATTATCTGCCTAATGCTGCCATTACTGGGACTCTGAGGCAGATATGATGTAAGAGATGTGGGAAATGATGTAAATAGCATTTGCTTCATTGCTTCAGCATTGCTACTGCAGGCAGGGTGAAGTATAAGGACCATTATAATCTCAGTCTGGTAGACTGGTAGTGGCATGGAATGACTGCTTTTTGGCAGAGTTGAAATAGGACTTCAAAATCTTTGTGTATTTTGTGGTGATCTGTTTGTCAGGCAAGGAAATAGTCAATCATAATAATCTTAATAATTTATTTTATGCGTTTGATCATTGAAAAGCAGCGGGCCGCGGCACTTCAAATGTCGAAGAAGTGAACGTTCACAATTATGTCTTCTTTACATATGGAATATTCACAGATACAAACCTTTGTTAACTTAAGCTGCTTTGGTAAGATAGACTCTAAGTACTGAGATTGCCTTTCATGTTCAGTTGTTCATGCACCATTTCATGCCAGTCCTTGGTATGCTCTTCCAACAGTGTTATTGTCCAAATGTCTTTCAAGCTAATAATCTTGTTGTTAGAGTTTACAAGTTTACCACATTCTATTCATGCAGTGTTTGCCACATTCTCATGAGCATTCCTTATTCCATTCTCTGATTCTATTTGTCGTAATCTGCATTGGAAGCGCAAAGTGGGCATCCTTCCGCATTTGCACTGAGTCGGTTAATTTATTTATGCAAATCAGGACGTTGTGATGTGCCTTTGAAGATGCTACGTCAAGAACGTCGAGGACGTTGAACATCATTCACACGTAAGCAGAAAAAGACGTTGTTCTTGCCAAATAAGGAATAAATACTACTTTTGAAATATCCAGAGATGCATACTCATATACAGTGCCGACTGTAAGTAAGTGAACCACCCTTCCCTATTAAATAACATTGGGCCTGTGTTTCACTTACTTATCAAAGACTTTGACCCATACCTAACTCCAACTACAGCAAAGAAAATTGGCTGCCATCGTTATCCCACATGCCTCACATATCGGCCTTTATGACCCAATATGTTTTCCCCTCATCGGATGAGAATTCATGCCTCCACAAGCAGTTTTGCTGAGGATATTTAGCATTGATGCAATGGTACAATTTCAAGCGTTTCATTTACTTATAGGCGGCACTGTATGTAAGAGAGAAAGAGATTGAGAGAACCCTGGAATACATTTTGAATCTTCAAACTTTCTTGAAGACTCTGACAACTACTTGCTTGTGAAATATGGAATTGATGAGGTGCACTGGTCATGAATTATAAGCTTCAGTCATCATTGAAATTACCTAGGAGGAGGGTTTGCTCAATGGTAGCGTGCTGGGCTGCCAATCGCTGGGTCAAGGGTTCGAATCCAGCTCTTGCCGGGTCGTATGTTGGACGGCAGTTTCAATCATCCTTCGCCTCATTGCTGTATCAACCTCCTGTCCTAATTAGCCTGCCAAGTGCATTAAAACAGGATGTAAAAAAGCCCAATCATCCATCCATCCATTATAAATACAGGACGTATAGTCCAATCATCCATCCAACCATCACAGAAATAACCTTGTCATAGTTTCCTCCAGTGTAAAATTACAACAATGTCAACTGCAGCAACAGTAATGGCATGCTGACCTGATATTTGCCCAATAATCCTATAACATGACATTAATAGATGCCATACAATAAAGCAATTGCCATAAAAATCTTCATTGGTGGATGATGAGACCACAAACATCAAAGAATTATTGTAATAAAGAATCAATGAGCCTTTTATAGTGAGCTATGTTATGAGACATGTTAGATGAATCTTTCATAACTACAGGGTGGTCCAAAAAAAACTTTACACTTATGAATGATTTTTTGGATGACGCTCATTGCAACAAATGCTTATTCTTCAATGCAAAAACAACTTGTATAGCAAAGAATAACTCTTCTAGAGACAATTTATTCATTCGGAGGTCCTTTTGGACTGATGACTTTTCTGCAGTGGGCCTAAATGATGCAGAGGTGTCAAAAATGTAACTTTGTGTCCGTTTTTCCCAAACAAACGTAATGGATGCCTTTATTGGGCGACTAAGGTCTGTGTTGTCTCGCAGGGATCTGCCTCTAAGTTTGCCCGTCCAGAATAATCACATTGATTGAGATCTTGTGATAACAGGGGCCATATTGTCCGGCTGAGAAACTTGACAGAACGAACCTTGATCCAGTTCTGGGCTTTCCAAGGGAGTGTGGCTGATGCCCCGTCTTGTTTGAAGATCAAATTATCCGTGGCACTGTATGTCTTATCTATCCAGGGCTTTAGATGCTCTTTCAAGATGTCAATATGTACTTTTCATGTGATTTCAACACCCTGATCATCCACCTTCAGACAGCTTTGTTTTAAAATCTTATAATGGCCATAGTGAAGTCTGAACTTGCTCTAGCACCTTCTGGTTTGTGCTGAATTGTGCCTCTGTCTTCTCAATTTCATTTTATGTTGTATTTATTTTGTCCTGTGAAGCTCAGTAGCTTCAAAATTGCTGATGGGCCATGAACAACCCAGAGTAGTGAAAACGCAGGAGCACTCCCGGCTTCCATTTTGTCTGCTATCAAAAAAGTAATGAACTGTTTTGATTATTAACCAATTTTCCAAAGATCTAACATACTTGGCTTGTATACACAATAAGTACCCAGGCACTGACTCAATCATGGCAACCTGGAAAATGAAATATCAACTGTAAAGTTTTTTTTGACCACCCTGTAGTTCTTGCCTGTCCTAATTATACGTGATATATTTTGAGATGTGTGTTTTATATTTGTGAAAAAACACCTAAAATTTCATCTTTTCTTTGTAAAGAATTATGAGACATGTTGCCTTATGAATATCTTTCCAAGGGAAATGTCAGCAGTCAAACATCTGTGGGGAAAAGCTAAGCAAACCTGAGGGCAAACAAAAATTGGTCACCTGAGCAACAAATTAATTTCTCTCTTTGCTAATTAATATCAACGCAGAGATAAGTTACTGTTTCCATGGCAACAGAGTAAACATCACAAGTTATTATTCTTCTCCGAGTGCTGGAAACAATTTATCATTTTTTTGTGACAAATTTGTGGGCATAAAAATGTCTTGAACG
This sequence comes from Platynereis dumerilii, assembly GCA_026936325.1. Lineage (NCBI taxonomy): Eukaryota > Metazoa > Annelida > Polychaeta > Phyllodocida > Nereididae > Platynereis > Platynereis dumerilii. The sequence goes on from JAPTHN010000005.1 coordinate 48,904,976, forward strand.
TATTCCTAAATATCCCTTGCAGGTAGTTTTGAACATGGGAGATAGAAACCTTGGACAGTCATAAATAATTACCAGCCTGCAGGTACAGATAGACAGATTTTTCCTTGGTCATTTCGAGGGCTTAGGAGTCTGACAGAAAGTGAACCGACTCCGACTCCCGACTCCTTTGCCATTCTGAAAAACGACTCAGATTTGTTAGTCCTCCTGAATTTTCACTCCGACTCCACCCTAAAACCTCCAACTCCACGACTCCCGAATCCTACTCCAAAACCCTGGTTGTTTCACACGTACATTTCATTAATTGATTCAGACTTTAAAGATTTTGACAAGAAATAGGAAAATCGACGTATATGATTTTGTAGAGACACTAGTTAAAAATCCTTAGACAATTTTGCTTTACCTTTCAGTGTTATAGGGTTTATAGAGTCAGACTGTGACTATCAGAGTCAGACTCAGTGTATATGCATCTCTAGAGCTGCAGCACAGATTGAGATTTTCAGACTCAGTAAATTCTGTGGCAGTAGTCCATATGTTGCAGACAAGAATTTCTGAGATAGCCCCCAGATAACTATGCAATGTAGCTCTTTGAGTTTATCCTATGTTAAAAGAAGGCTTGTGGTTCAAAGATAAGACAGCTTTGAGTTCTTTTATGTTGACATGTGGTTGATACATTGAGTTACCTGCTGGATGAGTGAGACCTTTGAAATTGTAGAGTTTTTGTAGTAATATCAAAGACTATATTTTTGGTAAGACTTGTAATTCTGGCCTAGTTGTGAGACCGTTGAAGGTGTTGAAGGCGTACAGCTCTGCTGCCTCTATGGTAACTAATTACCTGCAGTCTCAGTAAGAGTTGAATGAAAATATGATCATAGCAGCAGCTGTACAAGTAGTTTGGATGCGTGAAATCTCGCCTATTCTTATGGATCTAAGTGTCAGATGCTGGAAGTATAGCTAAGTATCTGAATATATATGTTGGTGTGACAGATAGGGAGCAAAATAATCACTCCCTAAGGGGCACATCCTGATCTTGGTAAACTCCCTAAGGCGACATATCCATATCTCAAATTGAAATGCTTTGCTTTGCCTACAAAAGCAAAAACAAGAGTTACTAAACATGCTAATTCCACATGCTTCCACCATTGCCATGGAGCAGGTGGAGGCTGCTATCAAACAAACTTATAAAAATATCCTCAACTTACTTACCCAGTGGGATTCCCACCCCACGATCAGTTGTAATAACTTGTTGTACATCATCACTGAGGTATAGAGGGTGCAATAAGGGGTGTAATGAAGGGTTGGATCAAGAGGGTTAATCTTGTACCCCTTCATCAGGGTTGTAAAATGCTGGGGGTAAAACATATACCAGGACAGGAACAAGCATAAAAGTGCCATCATGAGGACATGTGGTTAGCATCTGGTAAAAACTAATTTGGTTTAGATAAGTTTGAAGTTTGAATGAGAAAAAGAATCTTAACTTTCAGTATCTCTGTCTATTATGTTTCGAGACATATTAAATAATCCTTCTATGTATCTGTCTAACTATCTATGTTTCTGAAGGAGGAGAGGTTCAGTTGTCAGCGCTATAGGCTTTCAATTGCTGGGTCCGGGGTTCGATTCCAGCTCTCCAGCCGGGTCACCTGGACCTATGTCAGAGAGCAGTTTCAATCATCCTCCGTCTCATTACCATGCCCTCTTTGTGTCGTAATATCCTTCTGTTGTGTATAAATACAGTCCTGATGTAAAGCCCCAATCATCCATCATTTTCATTCCGAGGATACCGCTGCAATGGAGAATTCAGGGGTATTGCTGGGATCTCCCCTCTGACCCATGTTACTAACCCTAACCCTGTAGTCCCTCTTCCTCATCCCAGGTGCTAACCCCAGTCACAACTGGACCCACCAGGGGGTGAAACCTGTACCAGGAAGCTACACCCTTTTCACTGAACTATCATAATGTGACATGGATGACTATATTTTCACCTGAACACATTCCTGTTGTGAACACATGTGTTTGCCTGTAAACATGCTGTAAACAAGTGTTTACAAGTTAATCCACTACAGAACACATGTTTAGGATGCTAAGCAAGTGCAGAACAGTGTATGAACAAGGTTAATTAGTGTCTAAACATGTTTACTATTAACAAATGTTACCTACCTGACAGTCATGTATTGTATTAACTGTATTATGATCAGTGCCAAACATGTGCAGTTGTTAGGTCATGCTATACATGCAACCAAACACGATCTAAGCAATGTAAACATACAGGTATTCTACCAGACCACACTGATTATGTTTTTGCTCCACACTGGGACTCTGGGAGGCAGTGGGAGCACTCGATTCACCGATTCGTATATTCATCGCTCATCGGTCAACCGGATAAACGCAGGGCAAATTTAAGTTTCCGGGTTTTGGCAGACCCGAAGAGTTGCCATCTTGGATTTGGTTGACTGTTACTATGATAATTCATTCTTAGGAAGAAAAGATTTGTTTTTCCAAAAGATATGTTAAGGGGGGAGCCCAGGGAGGGTTAGCTCAAAGGTAGCGGGCTGCCAATCGTTGGGTCCCGGGTTCGAATCCAGCTCTCTCTGCGTTACTTGGGCCAATGTTGGACAGCTGTTTCAATCATCCTTTGCCTTATTGCTTTGTTCTCCACCTGTCCTGATTAGTAATTAGCCTACGAAGTGCATAAATACAGGATGTAAAGCCCCAGTCATCCATCCATCCATTCTTGCCTCTCAAAATACAATGGAGAACTCTCATGTTCAGTTGCTTGACCTCATGCTCATTTATAAACTTATTTTCAGTCTAGCCAGGTATTCCAAGTTATTCTAAGAATCTGACTTGTTGCTCACACCTGGGAAAATAAATATCTTCAAGTGACACTTAAAACTAATTCCTCACACTCAAATAGGCCCTCGATTTGCTGCCTGTCTGCACTTGGTGATAGCTACAAGGAACTAATGATTGCTTAAAACTTCTGAAAGTAGTTACATGCTGTATTGCAAGAAGAAATTTTTGGTAGTTGTTGTGACAACTATCTTGGTGTTATCATTAAGTGACTGGATTTGCAATGGAAAATCTAGACTCGCCGGTGCAAATTGTAGAAAAGACTCATCATGCCCCGCTCTCTCCTCCATCTCTCCGTAACAATATGCAATATGCTTTGAGATTCATTGGTCACCGATATCTATGTAAAAGATAGGGCAGCAGTGATGTCACTGACATTCTCTGATGACCAAAAGCAATCGCTTCTATTGCCCAGGCTATACATTCTGTCCTCCAAGCCTACACTGTAAAATTTGAATTTTGAGTCGGCTTAAATGATTGAGTGAGATTGTTGCACAATCCCTTCGACCTAACATATGTAACGATAGGTTGTTATTTTCAGCTAAGATTACAAACAGATAGATTATCATGGCTTAAACGACAAGCTACATCGAATCTTGCAACCATCTCACTAAATCATTTGAGCTGACTAAATATTTCAAATTTTACAGTCTAAAACTTTGAAGTGGAAACCAATGTACCCTCTAATTTCTGCAACTTTTATTTTACATTCTGCCTGAGCATGTTAAGATAGCCTGACAGAAAATATGATGCTGTAGATACATAATTTATATGTTGTATACTTCCTCTGCCAGTCTCCCACCTGCCTTTGCTGAGTTAGTGTCTGCCTGTTGAGGACTGACTTATGTATATATTTATAAACTCACAAAGTTTTGGCTTCCTTCAAGTCCAAACAGATAGTGTTTACATCCGGGAAAGCTTGGAAAAAGAGGTTGCTATGGCAACAAGGATTCTGTAAACTAAACTTAGATTTCCTGGATACAAGAGAATTATGTCTAAGGGAAGAATTCTTCCTCAGGAAGGAAGATGTACACTGACAGGTTAAACCTTAGCAATACAATGAATGAGGGATGCTATGAATGTAATATTGTCTTCAATGAGGGAATTTGCATCTAATAGAATTCTTGAAGTAACTGATGGATCTAGAAAAATGACCTTGACCCAGTTATGAAGGTCAAACTAAGGGAAAGTGTTCAAATAATCTCTGTAGCTACTAGCTCTCCTCAGGGAAAAAAATTGCTTCATCGAATCATCACACAATGGTGGATAATCAAATGTCTATGGATGTCATGCTTTGGGACTCCAGAAAACGCAAAATGTTTCTTGACAGAAAGTTCAGAGGAAAATTAATGTTCTTTATGTTTTCCTGAGATTATGCCGCTAAGTGTGGACGAAGGTCTATTCTTCAGTGATGTCTGTATGACAGGCGTCTGGCGCAAATTTCGCGACATTATATATCTGTCTATGATGTACTCACTACTCATCTGTGGTCTTGATTTGGCTACTAATCTCTGGAACGTGGGTTCGATTCCCCTTCTTGACTTTCTGGACAACCGATGTTATAGATGCTGGATGCTTTATTCCAGACCTGGGGGTACTCAAAATTTTTTCTGATACGTATGCTAAGCTGGAAGTTCGGCGATCAGACCCGGTTCTAGGCGGTGGGTCATCGCGAAAATACCCTGACTCTAGGAATTTTTTAGGGACCAACTCTAGGAAATATGTCAGATTTTTAGACCCAACTCTAGGAATTTTTCAGTTGAAAAAGGGGGCCTACTGAGCCGAGCATAGATGTACACTTGAACATAGTAAGTACCCCCCCCCCCTAGGATTCCAGACGGTGATGCACAACGATGAGGGGCCCTCAGTTGGTCTTCCATTGGAATACCACCAGTGTGCACTGTGTCATAAGTGACTGATTTTTTGCAGGTGAATTGAATACTAAATGCCAAATCTCTTTCATTTGATATATTCTTTTCGATTTGTATTTAGGGAATCCCCGGGAGGGAATCTGGGTTCTGTCATTTCCCCAGCTGTTTCCCCCAACTTGTAGTACTAGAAAAATTTAGCAACTCGATCATTCATGATTCACTGCCACTGATATTCCTGCTGTTAAGAGTTCAAAGTTTAGACATAACCTGGTGAACTAATAGGAAGGCACGTGCAGGCCATGTGCTCAATGTCACTTATTATCATTCAAGTGATCTTGGAACGCGCCCTGCACGTGCGGCAGACATCTTGGATTGAGCAGACGATGTTTTTATGTGAAAATGGAGTTAGAAGGAGGGTTTTAAGGGTTTTGGGTGGTATTTGAGGCACCATGTTGAGGGTTTAGGAGTAATTACAGTTTCTAAACTCAATATTTTTTTAGTCAAGACTAAATTATCTTGTCAAGTTGCCATGATATAGATGAAGCTGATTTTTACTGTTCGATAAATGGCTCCGGTGTCGTGGCTCTTCTCCTATTTAGGGATTTCCTCGCGCTATCATGATTTTATGATATGCGTTTTAGATTTACTAAATGTTACTTAATAAAATATATTGGAACTATTATTTCTAAATATTATAATAGGATACTGATTGGTCCCGGTCTCAGTTCAGTGGTCGTGACTGTTTCATGATCTGCTTGCTGATTTAGGTTCTATTGTTGCAAATTATTCACAAAACTTTGCTGAGATCAAGGACGATTGAAATCCTTAGCTGAGATGAAGAATCATGTTTTGTGCTATTTTACACACCTACCCCATAGCCTCAACCATGGAAGAAATACACTGCAATGCATCAACCAAGCCTCCCTCTTGAGATGAGGCGATAGGGTTCAGCAAATATATATGCCCAAGTGCCTCACCCTACCCAGCCTACCCCTACCTAACCTCTACCCCCAGCAGTTTGATGGTTATCTAAGAGTTATCTTCATTCATCAAAATCAAGATGCTGCATGTCAGAATGCATGAGTTGAACTATTCTTTTGCTGTTTAAATAATTATAGCACCTCAGGTGTTATGTAGTTAGGGGTGCATGTTTGACAAGTTATGAAATGCAACTTGACATGGAGTTAACATGGAGTTATTGTGAGATTGTTTAACAGGATGGAGATTGATTGTCTTTTAAATACTTCTTGGGAGGTTAGATGCTGGTGTTAAATATCTCCTCCTCTCATCTTTGTATTACTCTACTTTGTTCCTCTGTTCCTTTATCCCTCCTTTTTCTGCCTTAAAAATGTATTGCATCTCGCTTGATTGTGTCTTTCCTTCTTTGCCTTTTCCTTCCTCCCTTTACTTTCCTCTCTTTGCTTCCTTTGTTCCTGCCTGTTCTATTTCTTGCCTCTGCCTTAATCTCACTTCCCATCTGGTTTCCTTCCTGTCTGGTTTCCTTCTTCCAGGTTTCCTTCTTGGTTTCTTTCCTGGGTTCCTCCTTCTTGGTTTCCTTCTGGTTTCCTTCTTGGTATCTTCCTTCTTGGTTTCCTTCTTCCTTGCTTCCTGCCTTCAGTTCTTCAGTCCTTCAATCATTCTTTCCTTCCTTTCATCCAAGTTATTTCTTTATCACTTTAGTAAACCTTGTATTCTGTTGTGAAAAACGATTTAGTCAAAAATTGATCATGTTGACAGTGAAATTACAAATACATATTTTGGTGTGACAAACCATGTTGGATGCAGTGTTACAGTATGTCATGCGGTGTGAAAAACAATCACTGCATTTCACATGATAAGCCGGTCTGCTTTCCACCTCTTAGAAGTATTATGCCATCTATGGATTGTTATTGTATTTTTGGCTGTGATAAGACAATCTCAAATATATTTGCTTCAAATTGTAAAATGTATTACTGAGGGAAAAATTTAAAGAGGAGTTTAGTTCTCTTACATGATATAACATCCACCTGCCTTTGAAAGAGCCGCAGACAATATTATTGTATTTTGATAATACTATTCTTGTGAAGTTAATTTTTGTGGTCCTCGTGTGTAGTTTCACCAGTGTTCATATTATAATTGTCAGCTGCAGCTTCTCTTCCTTCTACGCAGGTTCAGAACCCGGTCTGGCTAGTCATCGCTTTTGTGGGCATGGGCATGATTGAAAACTGGTTAGAGGATGAGCTGCATTACTCATGTAGAATTAAACTGCCTTTGAGCTTTAGATAAATAGATGATTTATGCATGAAGCAACCAAATGGTTAACATTTTCTTCTTTTAATTTCAGCGACCTCAGCAACAACCAAATCCGATCCATTGAACCCGGGGCCTTTTACGGACTACAATCCCTCACCAAATTGTAAGTTTTGTTTCAAATTTATTCTACTCAAAAGTCAATAGATTATAATAATTATTATGTTTGTCACAATGATATTTGTCACAATGATATTTAACTTAAGCATGTCATGATGATGTTCGCCATTGTCATGAAGCAGGCCTGCGAATGCTTCGTATCGATTGGAAAGTTGGCATTGAAAAGTCTTGGAAAACTCTTGTCATGAAAATGTTTTTTGACTTCTGCAAAAGAACCTTTTATTTATAGAACTAGAATGCCCGTCAACATAATATAGGTATGCGGCATAGGTGGCGAAGGTTGGGGGAGCACTATGAGTGCATGGCGCAACTTTTGGGCCCATGAATACATACATGTAAATATGACTGTTTTTGAGTGTGATAGTAGGCATATTATGTTGAGAAAGTTACAGGCTTAATGGTGCGGTTTGAAGAAGTTGATTATGTAAATTGTAATTGTATTTATATTTATAGGCCTATAGAAATTGTGTAAGTTATTAGAAATGTGGTCGAATGTGAGCCGTATTTATTTAATGAAAGGATATGTATTGGCTTAAAATATAGGCGTACTCTGATTTATTCAGTTATGAGGAACTGTTATTGGAATATTGTGATTCTGCGTTGTCAATTGTTATTTATGACTAATTATGATTGGTAGAAGGACATAATAGAAGTTACAGTTCACCAAATTGATCTGCCACAGAAGTTCATAATTTTAGAAGTGAATCATTTTGTGACAAAAATGTATAGCCTTGGCCTAATTTTTATTTGAAGGTCAATAAATGAAGTTGAACTAACTGCTGTTTTAGAATTAATTGTTCATTGGAAGTTGTTTTGACATAACATAAGTAACTGTAGTGTAAAAATGTAATTTTGGGTTTTTCTATAGGGCCTAGATAGAGTAAGTCACATTGGCAATCTTCTGCCAACTATAAACACCTGTGCAGGCTGTGGCAACTTGCTGGGAGTTTGATATAGTAGTTGTATGAAAATGCTGGCAGGTGGAGCAGTGTGGTTATGCAAATGAGGTACACATGAGACACCTAGTGTAAGTCATTGAACATGACAGTGTAAAGTGTGTTTATTGAGATGGGGTTGATAAGCATGAAACAAAGAAAGATTTTAGAGAATATCGATGTGTCAGGAAGATAACAGCCCTTATTTCAAGGGAGAATGACAGGAAGGAGGCGCATGGGAAATTTGGTGTTGATTGAAAAAGGATTGGCTGAACTAAACCATTAACAACAAAGTTGGATAGATAGTGAATTATGTTATAGAAGATAGAAGATATAGAAGATAGGTATATAGGCAGCAACCTTCCTAAATTATGAAGTTTCTCACACACTTTTTCTGACATTGAGATGGCATTGTTTTCATCCTTTTTGGTGTAAACTTTAGCACTTAAATTGACATAGCACTTGTCCAAGTGCTACAAGAAGGCTTTCAATGGAACTGGTGAAGAACAACCTAGATTTGACATTGTTTAACGAGAATATTTGTAGTTTTAGCCATTTTTGCTTTGGTGTCTGTTATAATTTGTTTATTTGAAGGTTCAATTCCTAAGTCAGTTAATTCAGCTTTGTGTCAGTCAGTCTTTCTTTCAGTCTATCAGCCAATCGGTCTGTTAATCTGTCAGTCATCAGTCAGTCAGTCAGTCACTCTCTCTCAGAAGCTACCTCACCCTCTCTTATATGTGTGTGTGTCTGTCTAGCTGTCTAGTCAGTCACAGTGAGTCACTGACAGTCAGTCCATCGATCTGTCTAGTCACTAAGTCAGTCAGTTCCCCCGTGGCCTAATTGGTAAGTGCGCTTGTCTACTGGCTTTGAGGGCGTGGGTTCAAATCTCACCCCGGGAACTCACTTTAGTCCGAGCCCATGGGACATTAAATGGAGGCGGGTTGTATGCAGTATTCTATGCTGGGGCAACTGAAAGACCCTGGGCATCCCTGAATTAATAGGGTATGTGCCAGACTCACAGTCTTCTCATCTCATCATCATACGGCGATCGCCTGTCTCGATATAGCCCACTAAGGTGCTGCAGAGGTGTAAAACACAAACAAACAAACACTAAGTCAGCCAAGTCTTTCTGGTCAGCTCAACTGTCAGTCAGTCTTACAAGAATAGGCCTACATGTATCAATCTATCTCTTCATATGTCCCAAGTATTCTTTTCCTCATCTGAAGACTGCCTTACACATCTTAGTCTTGAACACACACATCTAAGTGCTGTGGTACCTGTCTTTTCAACAGGTTTTTTGCTCTCAGCCACTCAAGAGCAGCCTGACGCTACTCAAATCAACCTTCTAAGCTTAGCAGTTTCTTAATGGAAATAACAATGCTTCCACTTTCTCACCCACTTTCCTTCCTCCACACATGGAGAGTGCATCCTGCACGTGCAAAACACGTGCAAAAGAACTTTTTACGTCTTTTGTTGTATTTTTATGTTTCATTGAATAATGGTTTTTTGTGGGTGTTCTTTTCTGTCTTGTTTGAAGCATTTTGCCCTTTTTATCATCAGTTTTTTTACTCAATTCCTTTGCCTCAGTGATTGATGCTCCTTCCATTTTAGCTTGTTTTCTTAAGATTTTTTCCCTGATTTCCCCCCAGTACTATAATGTTGAAGAAACACCTTGGTATCGAGGGAATAATTATTATAGTATCAACATCAGTGTCAATGACAGTGGATTTTATCATTCTGTAAAATTATGTATAATAGATTCTCTTGATGATGTAGAAATTACATTGGAGAAAAAGTTATAATATAGTATTGGAGAAAAAGTTACTCTTCCCTGTAAACCTGAATTTTAAAATAGCCATAAATTCGCTAATTACCAACCACAGCATGAGTGAGGAGATTTTATTTTAATAGATATTGTGAGAAGCTAGTTGGGGATGTCTGGCCTAAAATTTATCAATTGAATACCTTTTCAAAAATTATATTAATGTTATTATATAAAATATCTCTTCATTAAGGAAGCGAAATATTCTAAAAAATGTGTTTACAACATGCAAAAAAATATTCCCTGCATTGTCATTTAGCAAGAGGAAGCTTGTAGATTCTTCACCTTTTATTCTCCATCACTTATCACATGAAAATGATAATGAAAATATATGCCTGAATTTGAAAAGTGATCTTTCGAATTAAGGAGATCTTCTGCATTCGTGCTATTTTTCTCAGAAAAAAAGGGATAGAGGAAAAAAGCTTCTTTTCTAAACAATCTTTCTTTTTGATATATGGGTAAGTGCAAAAAGTTGCCCCCTTTTTGCACAGAATAAATGTCCACACTGGAAAACCTTAATTTCTGAATGCTTAACCAAAGCAATCCAAAAAATTTAATAGTTAGAAATAAGTATTTTAATTACTCTTCAAAGTATATACCAGCTTTTGGCCCGATATCGATTATTTTTTGCCTGAGAAGCAATCATATCTTCAGAAATCGCTCAAAATTAGCCATTTTTAGCGCACGAAAATGACCATACCAAGTTTTATCCCCAATTAAAATATATAGGACATGGGTAGACTCGTCAAACTTAGCATATACTTTACTAGTATGGTCAATAAGTGATCCATTACCTGTGTTCGCCCATTGCTGTATTAATGTGTGATGCAGAGCTTCTTAAGACCATGGTTACATTTTCATGAAGTCCTGTAACCAGTACCATATGTGATCTGTGGCACCAACAGTGGTATATAGGCATGCCTTGAAAGTTTGAAATTGTAGCCCAGGTATTGGGAGACGATTTTAGCATAGCAGAATTCGTAATGAATACTGCCAGTTTTCCCCATCTGACGTTGAAAATGTGTCCATCATTTTTTATGTAACCAGTCTCAAATTTTTACCCCTGTCTTTAATAACATATTTTTTTGGGGGGGAATTTTTTCCTGCTGATGCACATTTCATAGATACTAAGTTTCATGCAGTCCATTGCAAACGGACTCATGGGTAATTTTCAAAGTCACAGCCTACCCCAAACATTAAATGTCCACAAATGTCCAATGTAACAAGTCTCAAAATGTAACCAGCACTGAACTGGCTTGACCCTTGCTGTCAGATTATGAACCCTTACTCATTAGACACTGTTAGAAGTCAATAACTATCAATTACATTGCCCAACTATGTCAACAGCCACTTATATCTTGTTAGAAAGAGTTACAGGACATTTTACTATGTTACAGGACATTTGTGTAACAAGTTCTTGGACATGTCCTGTAACAAGTTCTAATTCTACAATGTCAAACTTCCTGTTAATGAAGGTAAATTCAAATTTAATATGTTTAATGTGGCGAGATACTTCAGTCTAGTTGAGGAAATACATTTCCTTGAATGTCATGAATAACCTTGGCTTCTTATGTCAAATCTTCAGATTTTTTTGGAACTGGTATCAAGACATGTCCAGTAACACCATGTTATATGCCTTAAAAGATTTTACTAAATGATAAATTCCTTATTTGAGATGTTGAAATCTAAGCTTAACATGTAATATGATTAATGAAATACCATTTCAGGGACATTGACAGGGACAATCTGCCTAGGACTAATCCATTGCATCATTACTATTAGACCTAATTAGCTGTATTGGCGCATAATTGGTACTTTTTAAAAGTAGTATTTGATGAATTGCAGCTTATATTAAAATTGTTCTGAATCAAAGTATATTCCTAACTGTATGACAACAAAATTAGTTCCATAAACCCAAAATTAACATGGAATTTGAAAATATTCCCTACTTTCGGTGAATTGTAACATGTTACAAGACAGTCCATGTAACACTTTCAGAATTACACTCATTATTTTAATATGGCTGTCAGGAGAGGTAAGGCCTGTTATGTTTCCTCCCTACAAAGAGTTACATATGAATGTAATTTATTCCTCTAAATGATGATATTTGAAATTTCAACATTAATTTCATGTATGTACAGGAATTATGCATCTGGTCTTTGTTACAGGACAGTCTGTGTAACATGCCTCAGACTTTGGCATACAAATTCAATTGGATGCCTATTGAAATGGCATACAAATGTGTGTTTTGGTCCAAACATATGGATAAAAAACATTTTTTGAGAATTAAGCCTTAAATAATGCTTTACACTGGCAGATCTGAACATCAATGTCCTGTAACCAGTCCTGAATTTGTAAATTTGGTGTACATATGAACCATTTAGGGTTTCTTATGCCACAGCAAAGCACAGAAACTTAACACTAGAGCCTGTTCAACAAATAATCTATGTAACATTTTTTTCAGTACTTCTATTTAAGTTGTTTATCAATGCAGAATGACTTATGTCCACGTAACCAGTACTATTTCATCATTTGCACGGACACCGTGACTACTAGCAGGAAGTTGTTAATATAGATTTTTGGGCATCTGAGCACTACATCTTTTTGCAAAATTTAAAGACAATTGTTAAACTTACTGATGAAATAATCAATGAAACCAGTTAAATGTCTCGTAACCAGTTATTTTTTTTAAAGATGTTCTGAGGAAAAGGTTATCAGTGAAATTCATAAAATTTTTTGTCTAAGTTGAGCGGATTGGGGCCCAGTTGGCCAACAAATTTTGTAAAAACATCAGCATGACATTCCTTTTGTGGTTATGCAATTTTTCCAAATTTGTAACCAGTCTCTAAATATATAGTTATCATGTATTAAGCAAAAAACAAATACGCTTCGGGAAAAAAAATTGTCTTCTTACTGAGATGGGACCTTCCAACTTAAAACCAGAAAAGATTCAAAAGTGTGGCATGAAATTTAAAATAAAAGGCCTCTGCCCCCAAAATCCTGGCAACTTTTTGCACTTAGCCATATATCCATTCATTCTTTCTTTAAAATGTGCAAAACACACTTAAAAAGATGTGACAGGTCTCAAAATAGATATTTTCCCAGCATGCCTCTGTCTTCCCAAAATGTAATAGCAATGACACGTGACTGACAGCTGTCCCTCTTGTGGTGGAGGCGGGTGGAGGGTCAGAATATCCTCAATTTCTTGGTGTCAGGTGAAAAGTCTCCCACTGAATTCCCCAGATGACGATGTCATGAAAATTGTTGTCTTTTGGATTTTTTTTTTGGTGTCCAGATGTTGAGGTGTCAGAGGTGCATTGTAATATATTTAATAGCAACACCCAGTGATCCAGTGATCTCTATGACGTAGAGATCACTGGCAACACCCCTTTTCTCTTTTCTCTTGTTCAATACTGAATACAATTATTACCTCTTTGTCTATTACCAAAGATCTCTATTTTAGTAAGACATCATACAACCTGGGTCAAATGTAGCCCCGATACGACCCGCTGTGTTTTGGCCAGTTGTGCAACAGCGCTAACCACGTCGGAGTTATCAACACTGGAGCTACGCCAAATGTAGGTAATATTCTACATCTGTCTCTGAGCTCTACACACCTTTTGGAGTGGTCTCTGGGCATGGCAGCAGCAGACAGCACCTCAGCTGGGATATAATGTTAGTTTTCCTTGGTCTCAGACTCTCAGATATGATAATGAAGCAATGAAGCTGAATGAGAAATTGAGAATGTGATTAAATCATCAACAGCTTAGTAGCTTTTTGGGTGTAAAGTAATACTTATCCATTTGGATCTTCTGGTACTGAAGTGGTGTTGGAGTGACAGACACTGGGCCAAGTGATCACTTTCAAAATGGACAGCCTACTGATGTTACATGTATATCTTACCATACTATGCCTATGGGGTCTTTGCAATTATTTTCAAAGTTATCATTGTTTGTTTTACTTATAAGTGCTAATGAGCATCCACTTATCATAATATTGTACATCTGTGTGACTCAGTGACTGTCTATTTGTCTGTCTATCTCTTCTTTCTATAAATCTGATGAAAAATTCCTTCACATTCTCTTATACAATTGTGGAGGAGAGATCGAAAATGGACCAAAAAGTTATCAATGCAATCTTTTGCTGCATACTTTTCCACCCACAACCACATTTTTGTTCATAGCTGCAGATTGTATGGAAGTTTTTCTTCTAGAAGTCTTAAGGAGTGATGAAGCTTGTTTGCTTGGAAGAAATGACAAAAGTTTTTCAATTGCATTTAGACATGTCCCGCCCTCCCCGCCCTTTCCCTCCTCTTGTGGCATAGGAGAGTTTGTGTCTGCGTTTTTCACCCAATGTCATGTAAACACACACAGTATGGGGCCCCTCAAACAATTCTCAAACAATTTGATTGACAGCTCTCCACAGCAGACTGTCAAACAGTATATACCCAGCATGCACTGCACAAAAACACTTCCCAGCATGCACCTGCAGTTTTGGCACGTCATCACGTGTCGTCTGCTTAAGCAACCAAACTTTCTCAGCATGCAGTGTGTCACTGTCTGTGACTTAGAAAGTGCACTATATGTATACTTCTCCTGAAACACTAGATTTCAATGCTTGTATAGGTGGTTATTGCATGTGTGTGTCGCAAACTGTGTGGTTCCCGGGTTGATTCAAGCTCGCATCAGAGAACTTAAAAAGAGCTGTCATTTGATCTATTTGTGCGCAACCGCCAGGATTACAGTCGTCCAGTTCCTTGTACTATTGTACACCTACAGTTTAAAACTGTAATTTCATAATCATAATTTTCTTCGACTCATGGAACGTTATGGCACCTTTTCAACAATTTTTTAACCAAGAAGGTGTCTTGATCATGAACCTTATGAACTGTCTGACATTAGATATATATACTAATTAATGATACTAAATGAAAAATAATAAACACACCGTTCTCATAAATGTAGTCCCTAGACTTGTTTCAGTATGTGTCATACATATACAAGATATCAGTAACTTCAGTACATTTCAACAAGATCACAATAATAATTGCAGCATGAGCTAATCTCCCCACCTTCCCCTACAATGTATCCATAGCTTGCTCAACCACCCTGGTAGGGGCATACCCCCCGGGGTAAGATGTCATAACTTCATGCCCTGTTATAATGCTATCTCATGACCCCCACCCTCATGCATATTCTAACCTCCAACCATTTATTTTCGGTGTTTGTGTGTATGATGATGGAAGAGAAAAATATGTTGTTTTTTTTCTTCGTGGATGAAAAATTATATTCGTTGATATTATCAGGGTGTGGAATTTGTGTTGTTAGATAGATATTGAAATAAATATATTTCTCGATGGATAGATAGATAGGATGATATTGAGATGGATATTCATGAGATAGATCTATAGATATTGTCAGAGATTAAAAGGTCCTGGCCTGCTCCGCTGAAGGTCTTTAGTGTGTGGGTTTTAACCCCATGTTGGTAACCTATATCGTGTATATATGTAAGGGGGAAGGTTGGTCTTGTGGTAGCATGCTAGGCTGGTCCAGGGTTCGAATCGTGCTCTTGCCGGTTTCACCTGGGCCTATGTTGGACACTTGTTTCAATTAACCTTCGCCTCATTGCTCTGTCCTCTTTTTCTAATTAGCTTACCAGTGCATAAATACAGGACGTAAAGCCTCAATCATCCATCCATCTCAATAGATAGATAGAAAATACATAGAGTGAATCTGAGTAATGATTGATTGATTGATGGAATCATTGAAAGGAGTCCTGCAATACTTTGAAGACCAGAACCTGAATGCTATAGATACTAAGTCTTGATGTAGAACCAGAAGAACACTTAATAGAGAGTAATGTCTTTACCTGTAGCCCAATTAATCAAAAGATCAAAGAAACCATTACTCATGCAGGTATTACCAGGTAAGTTGAAATACAGAATACATGTGGTATGGAAACATGTGTATGGCTGTAACTGCTCACAAGTATACCTGTATCTATTAGTGTATTTATGTGTCCTGTATCAATCAGCTGAAATATGATATTGATGTATTCTTGGCATTTCTAGGATCAGTAGGATATGTCGTGTGATAATATGGTATTTGATGTTTGATAAATTTCTGCATTTGATCATTTTGACGGATGTAGTGTCAGCATAGCCATGATAATGATATTGCTATACATGTTATATTATCTTTTAAAACCATGTTTATCGAGAATACATGTAGAGTCGTACATATTGTTGGTAGGATGCTTAGCTGATGCTAGTATCATCGCACTCTATCCTTTTTCATCCCACATGTTGGAATAAATATTGCCAAATTTCAGGACCTGGGGCCAAGCTCAGCTACTGTCTTGAGCAGGGACCCGGCAGTGGTGGATCCAAACATGGTAGTCTAGGGGGGCCCGGGCGTCGTTTCTGCATTCGCTGACCCTCTTGCCCGTCATTTATTTGCGGGCCCACATTGTTCCTTTATTTTCAGCAAAATGTTATTTCCATCTCAGTGGTCATGGAGGAGCAGCGGGCCCCCTAGGCCCCCCTGGATGTCCGCCACTGCCCGTGTTCAATTTCATTTCCTGGTTTGGGTAACCATGTTGGATGGATGTTTCATCTTGTGCCAAGTTGCACAAGTTTCCTCATACCTGTCCTATTAACAATTAAGCCTGATCAGTGCAAAAATACAGGATGTAAAGCCCTATAATTATCTCACTCTTTCCCTTGTTGGAGGAGCGGACACTAAGTGATCTGGTGTCTTTTTGCAAAAAACTGGTATGGACTTCACACTCAGATATCCCCAAATAACATTTATAAGACACATTAATTGTGTTAAATAATTTACTACCACTGATCCTCTTCTGTATGCAGGTTGCATGAACAATTTGCTTATCACTCGGTCACTACTCAATCTCCCAGAAACATGTGCGTGGGAACATGTGCAGATAATCTGGTTTCCATGGCAACAAATTTGAGCAGGAAACATATTCTGGGTGTCATTCGAGAGGACTTGCTTGGTTGCCATGGCAGTCAGCTGGAAAATTGCATTTCCTGAATATGGCAGATTTGTTGCCATGGCAATAGCAGGAATAAATGGATCTCTACAAATCCTGGAAGTTCCTTTATAACTTCTAAGGACTGGGATTTGGTTGGCCTTAGTAAAACAGTTAGTCCGATGGTAAAATAATTTTATTAGATAGATAGATAGGTCAACTGATAACTGTACCTGCCATGGTTACAGTTTCGATTCCCAACCGTGGCGCAGCGGAACTAAGCAGATCCTCCGTAACTCTTTCCTTCACTCCACCAAGGTGTAAATGGGTACTTGGGTGCAGGCAGTGATGGTTATTTGCGAGTTCACCTCGCATATGGGATCGGTATGGGAGTGTTAGAATTTTTGGATCGTCTGTGAGAGACAAGGGAGCACTTTTTAGAGTTGCTTTTTCGTGAAATGAATGAAGAATTGGCTAACTTGAGGCGCCCTCAAACCTTTGGTGCCTCTTGTGCATAGTTTATTCACAGTTTGAGGTTTTAGTTTCAACAAAATCACGGCAAAACAGGAAATAGAAATATTCTTGTTATTGTTTTACTGCCCTGTGATTGGCCGAAAGAATTGCGTTGTCTTCCCGATAGTTTTTCGGATACTTCTAATTGGGCTAACATTACAATTTTAGGCTCTTTAGAATCCTGAATCCTTAAACCATATGATTTCGTTTTTTCATGGAGATATCTTTATTCATTGCCAAGATTTCGTTGAAAATGCAATGCAATGAATGCATACATATTTTTTTTCTTGAATTGGATGACACAGTGTCTGTTGTTTCAATTGAGCAATTCATTACTTAATTACAGAAAACGTGTCAGGGGTAATTAGAAAATCTAAAGAGATGTCAAGGGTGTGAGCTCTTAATTGTACTAGATGATGACACCCAAGATGTGACACTTCAATGCCTATCTATATATGCTTCAATAATTAGTCAGTTGACATTTGTCATGTGATTTTGGAATAGGCTCCCACCAGAATGTATTTCTTTAAAATATATGCAAATACAGGAATAGATAAAATTATTTGCAAGCCACAACATTATTCAAATAAGTGAGATGTACAAGGTCAACTGTTGCATGTGCACCATGTATAGATCTGTATGTTATTAGCCCCCTCCCTTATATTCAATTGAACCCTTAGTGGACAAACGACACTGAACAATGAGGAAAGTAAGAATGGCCGCTGTGCCAGTTTAATGACTTTAGACGAGACACACATACACACTCACAAATACACGACAAGACACAAAACACAAAACATCGATGAATAACGAAGACAGGAATGGATGAAGTTATGAGAGGACACACAGACTGCCCAAGGACCGGCCTAACGAAGGTCCTACTACAAGTAGAAGAAATACTGTTAGACATACAAATACAGTTCATACATAAAATATAATTTAATATATATAAATACATACAGGTAACACACAAACCTTAAAGGCGTCTAGTGAAAAAATCAATGATTACGATAATAACAAGGATATGTACAATCAGTGGGGGGGCGACGGCGTACCCCCTGGCGCCAATTACACCCCAGGGGGAATTTGGAAGAATAATTTGAATAAATGAAAATGTAAATTATTTAAAGGGGGGGGAGAAGCCCCTCTTTTGGAAAATCACAGATTTAAGACTCCACATGGCAGAAGGCAGGGAGAGAGATGGAAAGGAAGAAAAGGGAGTGGAGGGTGGGAAAGGAAAAGACGCGACAAGAAGAAAGGGCCCTAGGGCTAGATATATGGTGCAAACGAAGTTTGTGACAGCAGAGAGGTGAAGGAAACAAAGTCTAAGAATAGAGCCAGGAAAGCGAACATACAATGGGACGAGAAGGTGAGAAGGAATGAAAACTGTGAAAGAAGGAGCCAGAAGAGTGAAGGTCAAGATGACATGAAATATACACGTGGCCGATAAAGGTAGGCCGAGCAGCAGCAAACCCCAGCGCGCGTCCACAGTTCAACGAACCTTAGCGGGTGCTAAGCTCGCATTGAACCCTTAGTGGACAAACGACACTGAACAATGAGGAAAGTAAGAATGGCCGCTGTGCCAGTTTAATGACTTTAGACGAGACACACATACACACTCACAAATACACGACAAGACACAAAACACAAAACATCGATGAATAACGAAGACAGGAATGGATGAAGTTATGAGAGGACACACAGACTGCCCAAGGACCGGCCAAAAACCACAGTCCAAAAGCAGCCTGTGTGGGAGAAAGGAGGAGGAGTGGATAAAAACGTGAAGTGAGGAAGGGTGGAAAAGGAGAGGCCAGGGCAGCTTAATTTGCGAGGTGCCTGGCATAAGAAGAATACGAGTCAGGATCCGGTCTCATATAAAGAGTATAAGCACCGGATTTCCAGCGGCCCAGCCGCTGAATGTGGATAGAGGAGAATCCAGCTTTAGCAGCCTGAGTGGCTGAGCCAGCTCTCAAAGAGTGAGAAGAAAAGGTAGAAGAGTCGAGACCGATTGAGGAGATGGAGTATTTCAGCCAAGAGTTATAGACGCTGTAGGAGAGAGGCTCCCCCGAGGAGAGGGAGAAAAGAGGAGAAGAAGAAGAAGCAGGAAAGGAGGAGATGAAATTGTGGAGTAGGCAAGGGGCACAAACGGGGTGCCCAGAACATCCCACCGAGACGACAAAACCATGTGGGCTGGTTTTGGAGGAGGGGGCGGAATAACGGACAAGGGGGGGGGTATGAGAGGGGTCGAAGACCAAAGAAGACCTAAGGGGGAAGGTCCCGAACTTAGGGTCAGGGCAGAGCTCCGAGGCTCTCAGACAGCCGAAGAACTGCAAAGAAAGAGCAGAGGCGAAGGCAAGCGAGTCTAAAGAGAAAGGTAAGGATTCAATCAGGGCTACCAAAAGAGAGAAATCAATGGGGGTAGCCTGAGAGGGCGGGGGCTGGGCCCGGGCTAGGGCCCGAGTGGCTAAAGTAACACGAGGGGACCAAATAGTGGGCTCGGGCAGCCCCAAGGAGATAACCCAAACCCGAAGAGCCGAGAGATAAGATCTGATGGTGTTAACTGAAAGTTGCTCTGAATCAAGAAAGGCAATGAAACGTAATAGAGTAGTCTCATTGAGAGGGAGGGGGGGGATGGAGTACGCCCGAGCAAAAGAAAGAAAACGTCTGATACCAGTGGAGTACGCCGACCTGCTTTTCGGGGCCCACCCGGCCTGGACCAGGGCTTCAGCGCGTACATCCAGACCTGGAAAGAGAAAGGTGAGTAAATGAGAGAGAAAGGGGGTGAGCAGGTCCTGAAAGGTAAAATGGGGGGGGGGGGTCAGTTGGGTTGATGGAAGAAGGCTTGGTCAGGCCAGGTCATCGTAGGGGAGACGGTCGGATTCCTTGCCTTGAAGGCGTCGATTCGGAGTCGGCTCAGGTCGTCTGCGTCGGTGTTGTCGTGGGTGGAGATATAGACCGGGGCAACAGCTAAATTGAAGAGCTCAACAGTTAAATACCAGTGCCTGACAAACCACATCAAGTCCTGAACCGGGGAATAAGATTTGTTCAGGATACAACAAACAGAAGTGTTATCTATATGAAAAATAATGGACCGACCACGAAGACCAGGAGCCCATGTGACGAGGGCCGAGAGGGCGGCGTGGAATTCTCGCCAGTTGATCGAACGATGCCTCATGTACTCAGCCGAACCAATGTAAGGGAAGGAGAACCACTCACGCCCACAGAGGGCGCCCGAGCCCAAGTCGCTTGCATCAGAAAAAACGTGGATGACATCAGAGGTCCAAGAAGGGCTATAGAAAGAAACTCCGTTGTGGGACTCGAGACAGCGTATCCACCACTGAAGGTCAGCCTTGGCCTCTGAGGTGAGGCGCACAGAGTAGTGAAGATAGGGAACAGACTTAGAGGCATGGAACAGACGGCCTAAGAAAGCCCTGCCGTTGCGAACAACCCTGGCAGCAAAGGAGCATTTACCCAGAATGCTCAGGAGACGTCTCTTAGGAATAGATCTAGCCACAGACCAAGACTTCGCCTCCGACCTAAGATCCTCGAGACGCTCCTGAGAGATGCGAAGCTGTGAATTGGGGACGTCTATAATGATGCCCAAAAACTCAACGACCCGAGCAGGGGGGGTAACCTTAGAAGGTTGGACAGTGAAGCCCGCTAGAGAACAAACTTTCAACATAAGATCAAGATTAAGCTGGCAGTTTTCCGGAGAGTCAGAGACGACGAGAAAATCGTCTACGTAACGAACAACCGATGAGATAACGCCAGAGTGGAACATAAATTTGAGGAGAGCTTGGGCAAATATATCAAAAAGAAAAGGGGCAGAGCGTAGCCCGAAGTTCAAGACTTTAGAGAAGAAATAACGAACACGACCAAAGGAGTCGTGCCAGGAGAGACCAAGAAGGTGCCAATCGGAAGGGTCCACAAAGACGTGCTTGTAGGCGTCTTTTAGATCCAACTTCGCCATGTAGACGGGGGCCGGGGCGAGTTGGCGACAGAAGAAAACAGCATCATCCACCGATGCATAAGAAAGGGTAAAGTCCTGGGGATCAATAAGAGAATTAACAGAGCCCTCTGGAGGGAAGGAGAGATCGTGGATGAGCCTAATCTTCGAGCTGTCTTTCTTAAGAAATGCCCCAAGTGGGGAGACGACGAAAAAGGGGTAAGGGGGGGCCTCGAAGGGGCCATGGAGACGACCGGAGTCGAGGTCAGAAGAAAGAATGGAGGAAACCTGGTCCCTAAACTGGAGACTCGAGGGCCAATTAGGAGAAACGATCTGAGAGGTGGCGGGCGACCTGCCAATGGGAACACCAGATAAGAGATAAGTGAGGATCTGAGATGCCTCGGACTCGGGATACACAAGAGGTAGAAAACGAGACCAATAACCTACATTGAGAGCAGGTGTGAAATCAGAATTAGGAGAAGGAGCAGGGATAGAACTAGGAACTGGGGTTAGAGCCAGACTTGCAGGCTGGACGAGTGCAGCTGATTTTTGGGTCGGGGCCTCCGCAACCTGCGCACTCGTGCTTTCTTCGGCACTTGTCGTCCCATGGGCATTTTCTATACTGGAATTTGAAACAAATTTCTCCGCTGACATCCTGACCTTTGGGAGTGGGGGTACTACTTTGGCTTGAGCCTCTAGCTGAATCGCCCCCTCGGGAGGGGCGGCTGCCACGAAAGGGCGCCCTCTGACAATCTGTAGAAATATGATCGGTGGCCTGGCACCTATTACACCTGGAAACCGGTTTGGTGGAGCTAGCGTCAAATGTGATTATGAACAGCTCGTGATCTAAGCGAGAGAAATGAAGTGACCGAACCAAACCTAACCGCTGCCTGTGCCTGAGATCGTAGGCAAGCACATGCGAAGTCTTAAATCTCTGACATAAATTTAACAAAAATGAGCGGTATCTGGCCATCTCAAAATAGACAGCGATGCCGAAAAATTTAACCATTACCATTTCGTATATGGCCCACGCCTCCAACCACTTAAACATCGTATTAATGGCACGTTTTGATCTGACTGATTTAATCTGAACATTACCACAATCGTCTAATACAGGCCTAATCTCTTCTACAATATCGAACATGTTTGTATTGAGAAAATGCTCCAAGGCAGCACACTCACCCCCAACAGCGCTAGCAATAGCTCTGTCATCCACAAATTCAATACCAGTCTCTGACAACTCGGGGACTTGCGGGTGAAGGCTTCTGTCGGCGACTTGACCTTGGGCGAAGTGACCTCCGGCGAATTGGTCGACACGGACAGCAGACTCGTGGATTCTCGGCCTCTCGTAGTAGCTGGGCAGCGGCTGGGAGATGTAGGGGTGCTGCACGGGGGCTGATGTGTATATACTTGCTGGGGGGTTGTAGACCACGGGCGTTGGAATGCTGGGGGCGAAGCTGTAGGTCGAGCTTGGGGCGAGGTTCTGCGGGCGACTGAAGCTCAACTGGGGGGCTGTAGAGAAGATGGGGACGCTGGCTGAGGAGAATACGAAACCACTGGGGCGATTAGAGTTACTTATTGGGGGGGGGGGAAACGAAATGAGCCCGGGGGGACGCTCGACACCAAAGTTCGTAGGGGCTGCTGGGCGCGGGAGGCTCTGGGGTGCTCCGAACGTGGGGAAGCCATGACCACCGAAGCCAACTGCGGTTTGGCCAGTACCACTGCTACTGGTTGTGGACGTGACTACATGTGGAGGATGACTGTTCGTGTGGCCAAACAAGAGGGCGTCCCCCACGCTGGGGTTGGAAGGGGCGTTGGCCCGGGGGGCCATGAGCCATCTGGATATGGGGTCATCGACCTCTGAGGGGGGGCTCCTCCTGCTGGCGGACCAGTCCATGTTGGCCAGTGCGTCGAGGGCACCTCCGATGGCCGAGGCTTGTTGGCGTGCTGTATCTCGGCTGGCTGACTCAGACGGGGGGATGTCTCCTCCTGGGGGCGAGTTGGACTCCTCAAACTCGGCGACGTAATCGGTCTCCTCGTACGCCAAAGGAAAAGACGCGACAAGAAGAAAGGGCCCTAGGGCTAGATATATGGTGCAAACGAAGTTTGTGACAGCAGAGAGGTGAAGGAAACAAAGTCTAAGAATAGAGCCAGGAAAGCGAACATACAATGGGACGAGAAGGTGAGAAGGAATGAAAACTGTGAAAGAAGGAGCCAGAAGAGTGAAGGTCAAGATGACATGAAATATACACGTGGCCGATAAAGGTAGGCCGAGCAGCAGCAAACCCCAGCGCGCGTCCACAGTTCAACGAACCTTAGCGGGTGCTAAGCTCGCAGAGTTGTAACTGGGTGATGGCCGCTTGGCCATGATATGAAAAAAAACTAGGACCCAGAAATTTGGCTGGGAACCCACTTTTTCAGATCTCACTGAGTCCCCAGGACTCACTTTTTAAGCACCCCAACAGAAACCCTGGCGTTGATGCTGGTCTATTGTTTGGAAAAGGTGTGAAGTTCAAACTTGAATTGGATGACACAGTTGTTTTAATTAGTCAGTCAGTAAATACTTAAACAGATAATATAATAATGTATAGCTATCCCAAACGTCCCCCCTCCGACTACAGCTCACATTTATGTATGTCTATCTATTTATCTATCTTTCGATCTGTCTATCAGTCTATCTATCTTGCTAGCTACCTATCCATCTTGCTAGCTATCTATAGATGTATCTATCTAGCTATCTGACCATTCTAGCTATCTAGCTTACTATCTAGATTCTAGATATCTGATCTATATATTCATCTATCTATCTATCAATCTATCTATCTATCTATCTATCTATCTATCTATCTATCTATCTATCTATCTATCTATCTAGGATATATATTGCTATCAAGCAATCCCTAACATCTCCGATGGAGCTTACAACAGAAACACATAATTATTTGTCCATCTAAACAATTAAATCTGTCATTCTAAAATATCAATTACTGGCTCACTACCATCACAAGATGCGTTCTAGACTTCGCAAGTATGGAGCAAATTAACCAATGTCAAATAAAGTCATGAGAACCAGCCAATCAGAGCACACTAGAATATATAATTTTAAGTTGGCTACTTCCTAGAACTTATCACAAGCATTTGCAAAATTTACCACAGTTTCAGTTTGTCTCAAGTTTATCTCTTTCTTCTTTAAACACACATAGATAGATAGATATGGTAAGTGTAGCCCACTAAGCCCAGTTCTGGGTGCTCACAAGGGTCGATTGATGAGATGGGAGGGAGAGCGGGAGTCCTCAACATGTTACACATTTACCCCATCTGAGGGATCTTTTACTTGCCCAGCATAGACACTGATACAATAGTCCGCCAATCTAACGTCTCATCCGAACGACATCCAGCTGGGATTTTCCTAATGAAGGTACACTGAAAATGTTGTCTGAAAAAATTTTTGAACATTGTACAATGTGTGACACATGACAGAGCTGTTGGTCGCGACAAACAATTTGGGGAAATATCTTGGTGGTCTGCCCCCCCTGAAAAAAATCCTGGATACGCCACTGGTGCTGGTTACTTTTTGGAAATTTTTGTGGAGTATTTTGCAAATTTATATCATTCAGGGGCAGAAAAATGGGTAAAAGTAAAGAAAAATGGGGCAATTGTATAGAAAAAATGGGGAAATCTGTTAAAACTCTTCGTATAAATCCACTTTTCTTTCAGTTTCTTTTTTTCTGTTAATTTCCCACTTCTTTTTTACCATTTCCCCAATTTCTGACCATTTCTCCCATTTTCCTTTCTAATTTTGCTAGTACATCTGCAGAAATTTCCCCAAAATCTGTTCAGGGGGCAAGTTGTCCCCCTGCCCTCTCACCCCCCCCCCCTAATGGCTATGCTACTGATCTCAATACCTTTTAGATCTGGCCTTCCTGCTATTGCCGTAATTTGATTTCCTGCACCGCCCCCCTCCTGGTGATACCACTGCTAAGTTTATTGTCTGTTCTATTTCTATGATCATGTATGAAAATCTAGGCCCCAAATTCTACACAAATTTCCCCAAGAATCTACACACAAAAATGGCAAAACAACATACGCATAGTGAACTCGCATGTGTTCCGCTTGCGACACAAATTCTAGTTGTAGAGTGACTTAGCATTGTGTGCGCTGGAAATGGCT
Source organism: Platynereis dumerilii (assembly GCA_026936325.1). Lineage (NCBI taxonomy): Eukaryota > Metazoa > Annelida > Polychaeta > Phyllodocida > Nereididae > Platynereis > Platynereis dumerilii. The sequence continues at coordinate 48,930,479 of JAPTHN010000005.1, forward strand.
GCCTGGCTGTACACTCCCCGGGGAGTTGAGAAAGGTTCATGCTTGAACAGGCCTGCCATGGCTGTAATTGTATTGCAAAGTCTGTTGAGATGGACTTTGTCTGTACCATGGAAGCATGGACTATAGAAAAATCAACAGTTACAATTACATCTGTATTTTTAAACATATAAAATGAGATGGCAAATGTACACCTGACAATAGTGAGTTCCTGCAATTATGGGACATTGACATGAAGGTTGCTTGCCTTCAAGACAAAAACCTTGGCAAATATTCATCCTTGATTTGAAGTCTTACTGTCATATTACTATCACGTTTCCCTGTCAAGATAATAGCTTTAGTGCTAATTAATCAGTCCTTGGAGTATTAGTCTGCTGTCTTAATTAGTTACTATCTAATTAGAAAATTTCAGAACTTGTCCAAAGACATTGTCATTTTACGTTTGTTTTATTTTTTGAGGAATTATTTTCACCATTTGTAACCACGATACGAACAATTTTGATCTTTTCATTTCACGAAATTAATCACAGCTATAAATTTTCCAACTTTCAATCAAATCAAAAGAACTTTGTTTGCTTTTACCCGGTTGCCATGGTAACGTCAGATGTCGTCTGCTTTAATGAAATTTATTTCCTCTTCCTGTTTCAGGCTTCTCTCCGGCAACCGAATCGCTAACATCAACTCCACGATTTTTGAGGACCTGCCCAAATTAAAAAGACTGTGAGTGTATTTGCTGACTTGTTATATTTGTTGATTTGTGTGTGATGTGTGTAGTGTTACATGAATTTGATTTGGTGGGGAAGTTGAAGCACAAAATGGGCTGAATGGTAATTATATGTGAGTCGCGTGATTTCGGAGTGATATTTAATAAAAGTTAACTTTTTTCTCTCAGTTTTTATCCGTCAGTCTGTCCTGCTCCCTCGAAATCTATGTATCTGTCTGTCTATGCAATGGTATGCCTTCTTTTTATTGATTCGGAAGAGTTGCGTCCTCAGTTGGTGGCACTCCAGGATTCCAATCGCTGAATCCCGCCTGCAATTCCTGCTCTGGCCGGATCTTCTGGAACCATGTTGGACACCAGATTCAGTCACCCTTCACCTCATTTCTGTTTCCTCCTCTAAGTCTTGTTTTAGTAATTACCTACTACAATGCATAAATACAGGACACAAAGTTCAAATTATCCATCTATTCAAGCTCCTCCGTTTATTCCACCAGTCCTTCTTCCCTGCCGAAACAATTCAAAATCATTTGGCGGAAACAATGAAGCCACGCAATATCTCAAAAAGTTCGGTGTCATTAAGTTTTAAAACTTCTTTCAAGCTCATTGTGTTTGTCAGACATATTCTACTCCACTGAGTAAGACATTGTTTTAGCAAATGAGATTAACTGCTGTACAATGGAGTACTTCAAGAGAAAACTCCCTCCACATTTATTTAGCTTGATGGATTGGGGATTAGTTAGTGCTGTTAGGCTGGAATCTTTGGGTTACTTTGTTGTATTTAAAGAGATTCTGTTGGCTTAAGAAAAGTATTTGTTGTTGAGTTAGCTAGTTTTACGGTACTGTAATTCAGCTGCGGAGTTTTTTATATACATGTATGTATGTTGGACCAGTGCAGCCCTCTCAGCCAAGCCTTTGTCACTCATCAATTTAATGATATTAATCAAGTTAATGATTATGAAGCTATATTTTAGCCTTGTGGGATCTGAAACTTTGAAACTTGCCCATCCTTGGCCTTTGGGCCTAGTGATGGCATACGGGGCTTTTAGGCTAGAGCCGGAGTCTTGAAACAGGTTGAATTCGCTGCCTTGACAACCTGTGTTAGATGGATGTGTTAAGCTAGCACTTCGGCCTATGATCACAGTCCCTGCCTGTCCAGCTAAGCCTTATCTGGGCAAAAATACAGGATGTAAACTGTTGTAAAGCCCCATCAGCAACACTTCGATTTCGGCAGAATGGGTTTGGTAGTTGTCGCTCCTTGCCGGGACTACTTACAAGAAAAATATCTGCTTATGTGCTTAAAATGGTGTTTTCTTTCCCTCGGACTCTGAATTAAGTCTCTGTGCTCCAGTCTCCAAACTTCTCTTCTCGACATCGAATAAGGAGTTTTAAAAAATTAATGCGGCATCTGGTTCCTCAGTGACATGCCCTGGTTGTCTGTACTTTGACAAAAGATGTCGCCACTGATGCAATGAATAAGCTAAATAAAAAGCTAAACAGTTTAACAATATCTGTATACGTCCAATGTCGTCCATGAAGAAGGCGAAAGGTACGTGTGAGAATAGTTTCTGATGACGATACTCAGTACAAAACAAGAATTTTACACAGAATACTTCTACTCGCAGCGTTGACGTCAAGCCCCAATCATCCATCCACTCGCAGCATCTGCAATGAGAGATTTGTAATAAAGACACATATACAACGTATATTACAATTGTACGACTGATACTGATAGAGTTGACAAGACCTTACAATGGCGAGGAGATAATAGTGAAAGTAGCTCCCAGAATGCCTGTGGGGCTGCTCAGGTTCCAATTGGTCAGAATGAAATTACCGGAAATGGAAAGTGTCACGTGCTGTTGGTGTCTGTCACGTGATTATATTTGTCACTGCTACAGGTCATGTGACTGTCACGTGGTGAGGGGCAATAGGGGTCATGCAATTACGTACCATCCTAGAATGTACTGGACCAAGCGCAGTGCTAGCGGACTGGGATGCTAACCTTCGGGATTCGGGTTTGATTCTGAATTTCAACAATGGGATTAGAGAGATGTTTTATACTGTAGCTACCACTGTAGCACTGCTCCGAGTCCGATACCACTTTGTCACTTCCGATTGGTTACCAATATTAGTATTTTGTTGCCTCTACACGGATACCACTGTTATTAGTTATAATGCAGAGCATGTCTCTGATCCGGACCTGTTACTTCTTTTTGGTGCCCGTACAACACTGATACCTCTCTCTTTCTATTATGTTGTTCTCTACTTGTCCTCTGCAGTGATTACTGCAAAAATACAGAATGTAAAACCCTGTCACCCATCCAACCAGAGTCGATTTCATTACAGCAATGTTGTGGTTTTGTTGTGTACATACTGTACCAAGTTCTTTGACTTGCACTCCCTTTTAAAGTAGAAATTGGGTGCTCATTCTTGTTGTTGAAATTAAGACATTTAAATTTGTAGAATGTAATGGCTAATATCTTTGTTATTTCATCGCATTTCCAAACAATCCGGAGCTAAAAGGTTGAGAAAGCACATGCCATGTTAGTTCAAACCTATCAAAAATATTTGAACAAACCATTTTAATTGGAATCGTGCTCTGACGATTATTTGGGGAATTTCTTTGGCTTAAAAAGTACATCCTAACATTTTAGAAGTTAATTACAAACAGAGTTGGTGACATGCATGCTGAAATGCATCGCATTGCTAGAATTTCTCATAATTGTCAGAGTGCACTTGTGTTACATGTGTCACTTGGTGCAGAAAATTGAATCCTCCCTAAAAGCAGACGATCTATTTTTATCAAGTGTTTTGTTGTTGTCTGAATGCACTTAGATTACTAGAAGTTGCAAAACGAATTCTCCCTGCCAGATTTGGAGAACTTGTGAAAAGAGAAAAATGAAAGAAGGCAGAGAAAGCATCATTAGCAATTTGCCAATGTATTATTGATGCCTGGAGACATTTGAGGATTTAGATAATTTCAGTAGTGATTTCAAACTGGAGATTTTGGGGGTAGATACACTGCAGGAGCCTGTGGTACTGACACCAAATAAATGTGATAGAAGGCAATATTGTTTCAATTTATGTAAAACTGACTATAAATGAAAGTATTGTATTGTATTGTTGTTGTCTCAGATTGATGTATTAGCTGAATATAGCTCACCTTTATGAAATTGGTTAATCCAATCTTTCCCAGGGGATCTTATGTTTTAAAATTTAAAAATAAATAAATTTCTTCATTTGCTGTTAGATCTATATTATAATATTCTTGATTTGGTTTCCAACTTTGGGATGATATGGTTTTTGGCTGATAAAAATTTATTTTGGTGATTGCGCAATGCCAAAAGCGAACTGGACCTTGATGGAGCCATTCAGAGTTCATAACTTCATTGTTTTCCAAATGACCATATTACCTTCAAAAATTCAAAACACCAGACAATGTGATTATTAACAGATTAAGTTCAGCCAAAAGGCACATGCAGACTCGATCAGAGCTTTTGTCCTGGTTCTACTATCTGCTCTAGTTCTAGTTCTACCTCTATCTATCCCCATTGAGGATTGCCCACTCACCTGGGCAGGTTAATGAGATGGCTTAGGTGTTGAAAATCCCTTTCTCCACCCCATCCTCCCCCACCCCCAGGTGACACGTGTTTAATTTACCCCATACTGACCCCCAGATTAGTCCACCCCTGAATAATACCCTGGGCTGACTGCAAGTGAAGTGATTAGGTTCATTTCCCCACAGAGCTGCATGTGTGTTTTCAGTATTAATTGGAATCCTTTGTCTAAAATATGAATGTGATGTCCCTTTTTGTCAAAACTTTGAAAATTATTGTTCAACCAAGGTTTTGCTATCTTTTTTTTAAAGGTGTAAAGTCATATTTTGAGTAAGAACCCTAACTTTAGAATATAGTTTGCCTGCTAACCTTTTGGATGAAGGTTTGATTGTCAGCCCCCTTGGGCCCGGCCCATTCAATAATGATATATGATGATGTTAGACGGATGTTTCATCCTGTGTCAAGAGTGCACTTTGCCTCATTTCCGTGGTTCCTGTCTGTCCTATTGAGCCTTAAGTGTCAGTTGTTACTGCAAAAATACAGGACGTATAACCCTATCACTCGCTTGACCACTTCTTGTGATATGTGACCAAATTTTTTTCAGCGAAAGCCTTGAATTTCACAGAAATGTGAACCCGGAGTGAAGGATTGCTACACAATGTAAGTCATATTTATGCATGGAATTAATATTTCATGTATATCATGACAAAAGTATCGTTACACATTGTCAACAATGACTCCTGACAGTCTCATAGCCATACTTAGTATTACTTATAGTACCCGTGACCCATGTGACCTCCAGCTTCTCAGCATCTCTGGTCGCCATGGAAACCAATGAGTTAGATGAGTGATAATAGGGGTTACCAGACGGAAATGTCAAGATCTGTAACACTGTGTCATGTGTCAAGTGTCTTGTCATTCCCAAAGCTTTTTTCCTGTCTTGTGTTGTCCTAAAGGGGATAGTGACTATACATTGTCTGCTGGATAAATTATATTTTCTAGGTTACTAAGAATCTGAGATTGTCGGGCGCTCACACCTTTATATTTATAAAAACTTTGTTGGTTGTTGGCAGGCGATAGGGCTTTACTGCCATTATTTAAGACCTGACTAGGCTCATTAAGACAGGCAGGGACCACAGCAATGAGGTAAGGTGCACTCTTGGCACAGGATGAAACATCCGTCTAACATGGGTGTCCAGACCACAAATCAAACCTGGGTTCCAGTGGTATAGTGATGGACAGCCAGGGCTTGGGAGTCGGGAGTCGGAGTCGTGAAGTCTGAGGTTTTTGGGTAGTCAGAGTTCGGAAGTCGAAAATTAAAATGGTGACTCCTGACTCCTAAAAATAATTAATATAATTTACAAAAACACAGTTTCAAAAATGTGAAATGAACCCCAAATTTTACATAAAACTTCCTGAGCAAGTATTCATGTACAAAATCCTATGAAAACTAGAATAACTTTTTCTTCTCTGTTGATCATCTAATATTAATGAGCAAAAATGCCGATAAGCAGAGTCGGGAGTCGTAATTCAGGAGACCCAAGGAGTCGTAGTCACTTTTCAGAAAGTCAAAGGAGTCGGGAGTCAGAGTCTGTTCACTTATCGCTCGACTCCAAAGCCCTGTGGACAACCTGTTGCACATATTACCATAAAAACTTTTAAATTTTAAAGCGTGCTTGTATTTTCTTTTTCAGATCTCTCTCCGGTAACCAACTCCAGACTATTCCTAATGGAACATTCGACCCTCTAGTCAAATTAGAACGATTGTAAGTTTATTGGAATAATTACCTGAAACGTAATATGGAAGTCTTAATCATTTTGCAGATTTCATTTATTAATTACTCCTTTTAATTGAGACTTGTTGATTAAAAAGTTAGCTTTTAGCCTGTCACTAATTATTTCGTAAATTCGTGAGATTAAGAGGACTTGTAGCTTCAAATCTTGCAATATTAATCAGTGGAAGATGTGGCATATTTCATTAAATTGAAATAGACACTATACTCCATCTTAAATTGTAATTATAGAGTAGCCACCATTTTTAAAAACTTGATACAATATACATATTTTTGATTAACATCTTTTCAGGGACTTCCAGTCAGACCTTCTCCTTTGCGACTGTCGCTTAAATTGGATTGTACGCTGGATGAAAAGTTCAGGAGCCAAAATTCGATCCACACAATGTTCATTACCAGACGAGCTGAAGGGAACGTTAATTCATAAATTACGGGAAGACGATCTGCATTGCCGTAAGTTTCGTTTATTCATGATATCCTTCATTGGTTTTTGGGTCCTTGGAATTCATTCCAAGACCATTGTCGTCAGCTTCATTTCCTGTCAACAGGCAAAGTTGGTGTACTCACTAAAACATTTCACAGACAAATTGACAACCCCAACAGATGTGCCCTTGTGATCAAGATGGTACTAATGCATCCCTGGCTACAATATTGTGCTTGTCAGTGCTCAAATTGTCTTTTATTTAACATATTTCTTCTGAACTGTCAGCACTTCACACAAAAACTGGTTTCTGAATACACACCAAAAGTTGGGACTGTGCTGCCCTCTTGTAGTCACAGAATACTGCTTTCTTACTCCTAACTTGATAGATTGTTGGTAGAATATTGAAGAGGCCCAAATTGTGGAAATAAGACCAAGGACCCGATGCATGCATTGCTTGCTATTTTTCATATGGTCGCGTGTCACAAGGTCGTACAATTTGCGTTACATGGCGGTTTTGGACCAAAAAATTTTTTCATCAAAAAAGTCGAAAATAGTTCTTAAATATCCTATCCAAACCAAAAAACAGCATAATTTCACAAAAATTAGGGCTGTTCATCTTATTATCAAATTTTATTCACCATACAAATCAATGTAAAGCTCAAACTTTTAAAAGGCATTTTTCTCAAAAACGACTATATTTCAGTAACGTTACTATAAAGTACAAAGTACTCCTTGTATCCCCATGAAATTTTCACTGAAGTTAGTTGAGAAGATGGTCCTACTAATCAAAGCAACAAAAAATATATCCTCTTCTCCAAAAGACTTTATATAAGTCAATGAATTTGTTACTGTGACAGAGAAAAAACCTTTCACACGATCATGTTTAAAACTGTGCCAGAAGCCTGATTATTGTCAAAATCTCTATTGAAGTGTTTAAAAACATTACCAAGACTCCTGAGAACAAATTGTGATATCGCAAATAAGATATATCTTATATCAGTTATTGTCAAGTGCATGAGAAATGAGTGATGTTGTCACATTAATTATGTTTTCTTGGCGACATGCTTTGCAGCATTTCAGTCTTATTGTAGCATGTGACCAGAATACTCCGGTGACGAATTTTAAAACAGTTTTCTTGAATTTTAGATTCTTTAAATTATCGATTTCTGGATTCATTATTGTGATGAATTTACCTTCAGGAGAATTGGTAGAATTTTCGACAATTTCGAGTGGTCTTCAAATTAAAACAGTTAGAGCTCTGCAAAAGAAAAAGGTAGCTTACCTTAATTTTTAGGGCTACTTCAGAGAGAAACAACGTCAACCAAACTAACAATAAATGCCAACCTTTAAATCAAGCCATGTTAGGTTTTAAGGTCCAACAACAACTTTGTTTTTGTGAAATCTGATCTTCAATGAAGCAGAATGAATGCAAAAACAATGTTAGCTTTGGTTTGTTTGCCGGTGACCGATTGACCTGTGTCCAGTGTTTCGACAAGAACTGCTAGGTCCAGGAAGCCTTAAACTGCCCAGTTGACCTGCTGTCTCCTTAATTGTTTGCTTTTGATGAGTCACTTGCAATTTCTCCTGCAATTTAATCAACTGGAAACAGTCCTGTCAATGTCAGTGGTGAAATGTGATACACTGACTCTAGTTTGGCAATGCTTGCTATTGATGGGACACAACAGAAACTTGGGTGTTCAGTGATTTTGGATGGAGATTTCCCATTTCAAGGAAACCGGTTTGAGAATTCAATTGCAATTGATTGATTATCTAAAGACATTTGTGTTTTAAGTAAGTTTGTATGATAAACTGTTTAAGGGTCATTCTCAAATTTCGGGACAATTTGCGTCACTCTAGCTCCCTGACATTAATATGAATGCGATAAATATCTGAAGCGTCACTCTGCATCTGTTATTCATATTTCTACTTAGAACCACTGCATTTGGAGCAAAAAGTCATTCATTAGACTTTTTTTAATGCATTATGTCCAGAAATCCGTGCAAAATCAATGGTTTTTCCCTGTCACTGGACCTGACATGACAAAATCAAGTGTTCATTTTTCTCCTAATATACCATTATTTTCAAAGTTTCTTTACACGATTCATGGGAATATAGACTTGAATTTATATTTAGTTCATATTCACTTTTTTTTTGGTATAATTTCATTGATTAAATTGATACTATAGTTGTGTCACTAATTTATGTCAATTTTTTTGTCCCCTCCGTTACTTGCCATAGCTCTGTTCGTTATTGTTTTTTATGAGCTATTTTCACTGAATATCATCAGACGCATGTGCCCCATAGTACCACTGCCTTGCAGACTTCATAAAACATGTATTCAATAAATTATGACATAATGTTCATAAAAAATGTTTTTGGTCCCACTAAAATGTCCCCTCCGTTTCCTTAATTTCCAAGCTTACCAATGATAATTTTACAGAGCGATTTCATGTATATGTTGCTGAGGGTGGCAGGTTTTAATATTCTGCAATTATTTTGTCTAATCTCCAAAATAAAAAGCAGTAATGAGCGAAAAGCAAAAAATTGTTCCCCTCCGTTACCGTCCACTCCGTTACCAGATCATGAGCAAGAAATCGACATTTGGACCAAAAAATCTACTGATACGAGATGAAGTACTTCTGAAAATAATAGTTACATCAATCTTTTATCATTTTTCCTTTTGTTGCTGTTCCTACAGTTGGTTTTTTACATCAAAATTCCCCTCCGTTACCACATTGTCCCCTCCGTTACAGGACAATTTTCCTATACCCGTTGTCCCGAAATTTGAGAATGGCCCTTAAACAATTAGATTCTCTTGGCCTAATCTGCAGGAGAGTTTATGTTCATCAGAAAAGTTTGTATTGGAAGCCCATGAAAACGTTCTGGAATAGAACTTTGCGGTCAATTTTGAGATATTGTGTGGTACAGTAAGTTTGAAAAAAAAAATATTAAAAAGAAAAAAAAAACAGTTAAGATATCAATGCACTTCAGTTGATGTAAAAACCTGGTGAATTTGAAAATGTCAAGAATACCTGAAGTCCAAAACATTAATTAATGTTTATGTGGTCATTGTCTATAATAATAGGTCACAATGCAGAACCCTGCAGTAGTCTTTTTCCCTATAGTTCATAAAAAATTCTTTGAAAATATTGTGACACTGTAATAGCATTTGATATTACCATCTTCTCCAAGGCCAAAACATCACATGTCCAATAAAAACGTTCTCTCTAAAAAGGGAGAGGGAAATAAATGAAAACCACCTGTACAGTAGATAAAAACAATTTAGAGACAACATCCGATATCCACAGAATTACACAAAAAATCAACAAAAAAAGGGAATCCCAAACATTCTGAAGGGTCTGGATTCCTTAGGACATCCATCAGGAAATCACATTGGTGAAAAAGAAAGAAAAATGGGCTAAAATGACAGATATTATGACAGATCTTGACAATTATTATGACTCATAGTGGGGTTGTACTCAGGGCTGTTTTGACAGACAGAGACAATTCTTGACAGCTCTGGGGACTAGACGAGTGAGTGTGACTGCCTGACTGGATGTCCTCAGATGTTATGTTATGTAAAGTCATTACTAAACCAGTACTGTAGAAAACAATTATATATCTACTATTTATTTATATACTGTGGAAACTACACAAAAAGACCAATAGGCCCCTGCGGATGGGGTTTAGATAATTTGGTAGTGGTTAGAGTACTGGGTTGTCAGTTGCCAGGTCCTGGGTTGGAATCTCGCTCTGGCCGGGTCATCCGGTCTATGTTGGACAGCAGTTTCACTCACTTTCACCTCATTGCTGTGTCCTCCTCCTGTCCCTATTAGCCTACCAAGTGAATAATTGCAGCACAGATACAAGACATTAAAACCCCATTCCTCCATCCATCTAGCCACAGAGCCAAAATGGTATCACAGATAGGTAGACAGATTTAGTCATGCTGTCCATCCTTTAAGGGGGGGGGAGGGTTGGTCTAGCGGTAGCGTGCTGGGCTGCCAATCGCTGCCTGGGTCCAGGGTTCGAATCCAGCCTATGTTGGACGGCTGTTTCAATCATCCTTCACCTCATTGTCTAGACCGAAATATGCTGGCGGGATCAAGACTTCGTTTTGAGTCAGCCTTTGTCGGACTACTCATTGTCGTGTCCTCTTCCTGTCCTAATTAGCCTACCAAGTGAAAAAATTCTGGACGTAAAGCCCCAGTCATCCATCCATCCATGTCCGTCCTTTAACCCAGTTCTTCATACCTCCTTTCCAAGAATTTTCAGAGGGTTCAGGAAGGTTTAGCTGACTGCCTTTATCCTTGAGGCAAATAACTGTTGGCCTGGAAAATTTAGCTTTTAGGGTTGGCTTGATTCAGTTGTCTTAAGGGGGTAGCCTCCCCCTTGGGGGTTAATTATCAATGAGGGTAGCAAGTGAGAAGCCATGTTGGGTTGCAGTTGACTGCACTGATTAATCTCACTTTAGGGTGTGACAGCTGATGTGACTAAACTGTTGAGAGAGAGCAGGGTACCTTGATCCTGACTCCATAAGTCTCTGTATATGCTGTAGGATCCGAGTTGAATTCCTGGTTTGAGAGTAAAGGAGGTTAAAGCTCAGTTGGTAGTGCTCTGGATTTCTAATCATTCGATCCTGTATTCGAATCTACCTTGAACCATGTTGGACTTGGACAGTAGTTTCAATCATCCTTCGCCTCATTATCATACAGGGCGTCCCATCATCATACAGGGCGTCCCAGTCAGAAAACATTTTGTTGCGGATCTTCATTAGCAACCATGCCGGCTTTGTGTCATTCGAATGAGACATTAAATTTGTAGCCTTTTGCATCAATTTTCCTACTGAGCAAATAAAGAATTCAGTGAAACTGAGAAAGACCTATTTGACCAGCGTGTTGGTCAAGGAAATTCAATAATCCTATTACCAGTACAAGTGAATTGAAAGTAAAACACATGCAATATGTATGTTCTCTCCAAAGTTGTTGAAATTGCTATTGGAACTTGTCCAGCTGTTCTAGCAGAACTGATCCGATAGAGGTGCTTTGGGCTGCCGGTGTACTGTGGCGAAAAATTGCGGCGCCCTTCAATTCCCTTGTGGCCGAACTTGTCACCTTCGGGTGCCGTTATCGTCGGTCTTGTTGATTGGCCAGTTTTAATCCTGATTTACTGTGTTGTACACAACAGATGTAATACCAATGTGTTTTATTGTCGATGGCCTAAAATGCATTTGACCCAACCCTACCAAAATTTTTTATGCTTTTGCTGTTGTTGAAAGGATAGTTGAAAATTCTTCAATGACAAAATAACATTTCATTCGTTGAATGTCTCCAAGAAAGTCCAAGCGCACAAAACAAATCCAGTTGCCTCGAAATAGCCCACAATGATGCTGATGGGGCGTAAAATACAAACTCACTCAGTTATGACTTATGCATGCTAAAAGATATCTCTTAAGTCTAAAGACTGAAGTTCTGGTGTTAATATCAATACATCACTGTGCTAAGCTTCTAGTAAGTTAGTTGGCAAAGTTTAGTTTTATTGCTTTTTGGGAAAAATATACATTCTTCTTTTTCTGTAACCGATGCCATAGTTTCTTCAAGAAAATGTTTTCTCCTTTTTCAAATGGCCTCCAAAATGTAATTCTGACAGCTACACTTGCACCTGTCGACCCCTGGTGTGATTGATGGCTACTAAATTGATAAACAACCTCCTCACGTTTTTACCTCCACTTTGGCCAGTTTGGGAGAGGAAGAAAAAGAAGAAATAAAAAGTACAAGACAAGCCGAGAATTAAAAAAGATGCACAACTGTGATGGAGTGGTTTTCAAGTGTTATCTGGAGGAAGAGTTTAAAGTGAAGATATTTCAAGTGTAGCGAGAAAAAGAAACTTATTTTCCTGTTTTACTTAAAGTTTGATTGATAAATTGCCTGATAAATCATTTCTATTGTATAGAATAGTTGAATTTTAGAAGTATGCCATGAGAATTAAAAATCATTTAATGGTTTATATTAAAATGAAATTAATTTGCACTGCGAAGCGTGAGCTGTTTACCTTCTCTCTAATTTTTGAAGCATTGAATGTGACATAGGAATGCAAAATATGTCATAGCAAACCAAAATCCAGTTGGTTGATTCAAGGCACTCACAGTTCTTGAAAAGTTATTATAGACCACTCCTAAGTTCTTTAACATAATTCAATATTCAAAGAAATTAATTAATTTCCAAGATTGGCACTTTACGTGAGTTCTCAATATATATTGAGATTTGAAATTGAAGTTTCTCTAATTAGAAATCAAAATAGTCCTGACTGACATCCAGAAGTGCATTTTAATTTAGAAATTACTTTTTTACATCCCTACAAAAAGCTAAGATAATATTTCTTTCGCACTTTTGAATTCCAAGAGTCTTCTCAAAATTCCACCCATCCTTGATTGACAGGGATTTTGTTGGTTTCTGAAATATGGTGTGTATGGACTTAGTGGTACAATATTTTGATAAGTTTTTCCGAAAAATTAATTTTTCGGTCCAGGATCGTGTTTGGTCTTGTGTTTTCACAAAATTGCAATGATGTTGTGAATTCAAACTATGGTCACCACAATCAAGTTCTCAACTCACATTGTTGTGAGGTCAACCACAGGCCAAAGCCTAACAAGAGTATTTTCTTTATTTTTCATTAGTGTATTCGAAAGTACCATGTTCTTACTGGGCCTGCTAACTTCCTCTGGACAGAAAAGAGGTCACTCATGGAATCAGCCAATCACAGAAGTTCTTCACAAAGTTTAACTTTGCAAGAACTTCTGTGATTGGTCAAGTTCAAAAGTGACCTATTTTCTGTGCAGATGAAGTTAACAAGCTCTGCCAGAGCAGAGCATCTTTGAATATCTCACTGACTAGCGAGACGAGACTGTCAGACTTCGGCCTGTGGTTCAACCCAACATCACAACAGAGCATAATATCCACAACTTACAATATTTGTGGATGTAACCCGCATTTATGTCCCACCATCACAACATCAAAACCTGCAACCCTCAATGTTACTTCAACCCAAAATGATACAAACGTAATGGTTATGTAAAATCAATATTCAATGCTTGACCCTGTGTCATTCGGTTTCTCTTTCTGCCATTCAATGTCATATCATCATTCTGCATATCCAGTATTACCCATATTGAGTGGTGTGCACATAGAACTTGATGGGAGGCATCACTCAATGACTGTTCCATTGGAGTCCATTGGAGTTCTATTGATATTCTGTGCTTGTGTTCATGATGAAGTCCTCACTTTTATCAGATGCATATATATTGCAATATTTATAGTGATGGGGAAATTGGGTCCCATGGTCAACTGTCATCTTTAGAGTTGGGGAACTGAGAGTCAGTATGATTGACTTTTGAAGAAGACTGAATCATGATATTTGACCTTGAGGAAATTTTGGGCCTAAGGAATGACTTTTGTAATATTTGGCAGAGACAAGTTAGGGGGATTTTATCCTCCTGATTTAGGAAACGTTTTCTTTAAATTGTTGTTATTTGTGGAATCACACCTTATATACCAGTGAAAATTCAGCACCTACAGTACATTGCAAGTCATTGCATGCCCACAGCAAGTCAGTTGCCCACCAACATCTAGCATCATCATCAGCTGCTGGACACAAGTGTTCAGCACTGGTCAGCAAAGGGAGTTCTTCAAGGGACATGGGACACCGGGGAGCCCTCTATCTGCATTGACTTGTGTTGCTCGGTGTCTTGCTCTGGTCAGTTGTGCTGATTGTACTTCACTCTCATTTTTCTCTCACACTCTATTTTTGGTGCAAATTACTAGACCGATGAACTGTCTTTTTATGGTGAACCTTTGACAAAAAAATTAGCTTTTATCGATAATCAGCGTGGCATTTGGAGTGGCTTTGGTGGTCGTTCGTTTGGTAACTTGATTTAAGTCAGATGCGCTTGCGGATGTTGTGAATTTCCTTCAAGTAGACGACATGGACGAACTTTTCTTCGTCACAAGCCAAAAATGCTGGTAAACCTTATATATACAGTATGCCACATAACTCATGAATGCCTGAAGTTAGGAATGCCACATTTGGAGGGACTATTGAGCACACTGACCTCAACTTCTCAGTAAATAGGTTCCTCACTAGTTGAAATTGGTGCCATTCTAACAATTGTTAGTTGCTGACCTGCAGCCTTGTAGAATTCTGGTCTCTTGTGTCGTATTTAACTCCGCCACGGCGTCTTCAGCTAGAGTGGATCTCTTAGATTTTGATGTTATATATTTTAAATCTTTCTCAACCAAGAATATTATAACAAGAAACTTCTGAAAGTGCCAAATCGGCGTTCATCTATCTATATAATATGACTAATAAGTTTTAGAAAAAAATCCTGAACCAGTCAGATTTTTAGACGAGCAGGGCCGTCTATTGGATTACTAGATCCAGTGAGGTTCCGGTTTCAAAATCACGGGTCAATGAGTGCACATCTCGTTCTCAATCGTGGGCTAGAAACGTCAGATTAATGCTAAGCTTACCTGTCCAAACAGTCAACTAATCTATGATCATGCGACATGCCAAATCTGAAGCCTTTCCTCTACTTAGATCCCCATTTAATGGCTTTATTTTCAGTGTTTACAACGCATTTTCTCGCTCGAAGTTCAACAATTAGAAATGGTGCAACACGCGTCCAAGAAAGCATAAAGCATAGCGTTGCAACGAAGCTAATCTGCATATAATCTGCATAATATTATACGCTAGGGGGCTCTGCAGTAGCATTTCACACTTCTATGCTCCACCTAGTGGATAATTCGTGAATGGCAGGTTAGGTTATGGCACTACAATGACAAATGATGGGATCTGCTTCTGGGGCCTTCTGGATGAGGAAGAAAAGCAAGAAAGCACTGTCAATTACAGTAATGGTCATGTCAATCAATATATATATGTTGTATATTTCGCCTTTGGGACTTTATGATTGTTACAGTTTGCAGCCAGTGGCTGCTTACACTTAGGCAATAATATCAATCAATGATATCAATCAATGATATCCATCAATGATCTTTCACTTAGGCAATGATATCCATCAATGATAAACAAAAGTACATGCATGAATGAACCAAGGGGGCAACCATTTAATATCTACTAAGCAATGATGATAGATAGATAGATACATAGATACATAGATACATAGATAGATACATAGATAGATAGATAGGATAAGGGGGCGACCATTTAATATCTACTAAGGAGGGGGCGACCATTTAATATCACTAAGAATAAGGGGGCAACCATTTAACATCTACTAAGTTGCTAAGATAAAAAAAGTACATAAGGGGCAACCATTTAACATCTACTAAGTTGCTAAGATAAAAAAAGTACATGCATGAATGAACCAAGGGGGCAACCATTTAATATCGACATACCCCCGCGGATATGGGGACATACCCCCGCGGACATGGGGACATACCCCCGCGGACATGGGGACATACCCCCGCAGATTTGGGGACATACCCCCGCGGGGGCATTGGGACATACCCCCCGCGGGGACATGGGGACATACCCCCGCGGGGGCATTGGGACATACCCCCCGCGGGGACATGGGGACATACCCCCGCGGGGGCATTGGGACATACCCCCGCGGGGACATGGGGACATACCCCCGGGGACATGGGGACATACCCCCGGGGACATGGGGACATACCCCTGCGGAAAAAGAGCCCCATTTGTCATGCAAGAGATGGATTATTTCCTTAGTATTAGTGAACTTGGTGAAGTATTGCCCAATAAAATTCGCAAAACAAGGTTTTGGCTTGCGTATTATGTAACACAGGCGATCATTTAGTCCCTGTGGGACAGCAGCGGCGATCCATTCAATCTCCACACTACCTTTAGTTACCTCAGTATTTCTTGGATTATTTCAACAAATTCACTTGCGTCCACAGTTATAACTCACTTGTTACCTAATGCGTCTAACAGTCCCAGCAGTCTACTCACTTACAGGACGTACTCTATAGGGCCACACGATCCACCCTATATCGCATTCTGCCTATCACTGCATGCCCGCTCGTCTTGCATATGGAAATATGCTCATCTAGTTCGGTCTAACCTTTTCTTTCTTCTTCTTGGCAAATTCTTTTCTTTGGTCTCTGGGGGACTCCATAAGGCAGCACAGCCATGCAGGGCAACATACTTCTTTCATACATCAACCATTATCTCTTTCTATGAGGTCCTTTCTCCATTCTCAGGGCCTTCCAAAGAAGCTTTATATAACACAACAAAGCAGCAATGCATGGCAATAGACCAATACTGTGAATACTTTATTTGTTATCAACTTTATAAAGGTGCTTTTGTGCTCAGCTGGTATATGTAGGTGATGCTTTGGTGATATCTGTACTGGTGGGTCGAAAGGTATAATGTATAAATACAATGTATGTGTCAATACTATGCATATATGTACACGTTTGTGGGAGTCCGGTTGGTTGGTGAGCAGATATAAATTGGAAATACAAATTTCTTTTTGCTGAACTTGCTGAGGGACATAAAACACAAACTCACTCACTTTCTTTTTGCTGAACTTGAATTGATATAGGCCTATGACTAAATGTTCATTCGACTCCCACATCCTCTCTCGGACTCTGACACCTTCTTGCATACATTTGATGTCTTATAAATTTGATGTTTTTCAATAAAAAAGAAGAAGAAAATGATCATGCCGTTATTCGAAGCAGTACAGAGTCACGGACAGATTCTCAAATTCCAGCTAATTTTGTAATTTGACGCCGAGTCACCGACTCCTTCTGAATTCCCATAATGACTGTGACTATCGTCTCCGATTCCAAAGACCTGCTTAAAATGGCAGAATTAAAATTTTCTGTTTAGAAATTCAGTACTGAGTAGGCATATATATGCCCTAAACATTTAGCTGAAACAGTGATGCTTCAATGATCTGAACAAGTCTGAACTAGCCAGGAACACCCATAGAGATGGAGAGATTGCAATGATAGAGGCCAGACGTCACAGTTGCCAAATGATGACATTACAGTGGGAGATGAATGGTCAGCCGATCCAGATGGTCATTATGATAGCATTGGCCATGCACAGCAAATAACAGGACAACAGCAGGGGGGCATCTTTACAGGGTGTGGGGATTACTTAAAGCACAAAAAGTGGCCATCAGATGTTTTTGATGCACTGGAGGGGTGTTGTTAGGGGCTGTAAAAGGATATTTGGCATATTGGGGCACTTCTTGGGTGGTTTTTGACTCCTTAATTAACACATCTTTTTCTCTCATTTGAGATCTTGCTAACATGTGGACCACAGTGTCTGGTCACTATTATGTGGAGTGTGGAAGATACACAGAAAGAGCTAATATGCCAATTAGGGGACAGTCTAGAGACAAAAGATTAGGAGGCAGTTTCAGATTTATTCTCAAGGCGTCTGTTTCACTTTGCGGACACTGTCTTTTTCCTTCTTCTTCTGTTTTCTGCTCTTAACCTGAAAAGGAAGCTACATATTAGTTGATCACCTTCCAAGGAATCCTGTGCAGTTCCCATTTTTTCCCTGACTACTTCCTTCATTTCTTCGTTTTTCCTTTCTTCTTTTCTTTCCTTTTCTTCCTTCCTTCTTTCTTTCTCCTTTCTTCCTTCTTTCTTCTCCTGCTTCTTACTTCCATCTATTCTTCTTTCCTTAGGCCTCTTTTCTTCCTTCCTTCTTTTCTTCCTTCCTTCTTTTCTTCCTTCTTTCTTTCATTGCTTCATTTTTCAAGAACAGAACACTGTTCTCATACCAGCACGTGTAGACAAGCCTGGCCATAAAGATAATGAAATCCGAGGTCTATCTGTTACTTAAGTTGGCTAATTCAATTTCGGTCTCTGTTCTTGCAAATTAGAGTGTGTATCTCTTAAAGATCGATTTACTGGTCCTGATATCGGCAAATTAGGATTTAAAGTCCATGTTTTTCTCTTTCTACATACAAAGTTAAGCTTAGACAACGTCTGGAAAATGTAGAATAGAATGTTTTCTTTTTCCTCGGGGAAACTGCATTAGTTGCGGTTGCGAGAATATGTTGTGCTGCAGAGTGCAGACGTGCGGTTGAGAATTCTGTCCTGGAAGTTCCTTTTTGTGGCGTGGTATATTATAATCTAGACTCTTTGCAAATGGAAAGTACTGTCAAGAAAACGAATCTCTGCTGGTGTGATCTAGGTCATGGTCTTGTGGGCATTTGGTTAAACTTGTTTGAATGAAATTGGTCTGTCGACATTTTGTGAGCTGTCACAGTTGTAGACGACCAGGTCACACAAGGTAAATTTGTAAGCCTGCTCAATTTAGATCTGTCTATATGTGTACAGAGAATAGACCAGTCATTGGTCCTGATAGAATGAATAGATATAAAGAATATAAGATAGTTGAATAGATATATATATATATAGAATGAAATTGAATAGATTGAATGAATAGATGGAACAGATAGATAGATCGATAGATAGAGTGGAATTAATTGATAGATTCATTTGTCAAATAGAACGTTTTAAATATCGAGTAACACTCATGACAACTGGTAATGTCAACAAGTGAACTGAATAATTTATTGGGCTTAAATAAAAAAAAAACAGGTGGAGAGGGGGGCAAAGACATAACAAATCTGTCCCATGCCCAATGCAGACTTGGTGCACCCTTTGCAGGAAAAGTTAATCAAGCTAATTTGCCCAGAATGAATGGATCCATTGGCTAGGGAGGGGCTTGTCTAATTAACAATCTCAGCCATGAAATACTTGGGCCTCCCCTGGAGTTTTAGCAGCACGTAACAAATGGCCAGCAGCAAATGGTGGGGTTAAAAATGTCCTAGGGAAAAATGACTCAGTCTGAGACAATATTAATGAACAGAAATGATTTCTGGTTGGCGTCTTGCATGGCCAATGATATCAACTTCAATATTTGAGGTTGAATTATGTTGAGAAGGAAATGGTTTTCTCAATGAATGAGGAAATAAATGGGATGACTTGACTGCTAAATTACGATTGCTTGTCCTGCTCACAGATTTCTTGAACACCAAGTCATGTCGTCACCTGACTAAACTGAAGACATAATATTTGTGATGACAATTAAGTTTGAAGTTGTTAAACCTCCTCCAGTGCCCAATTTGGTAATTCCTGAATTAAGAATCTGATTGTGTTCTTTTAAGAAAAATATATTATGGTATTATTTGTATTCACTCCTTGACTTGATACTACATCTGGGCATGGTGCTGTATTTGACTGGTTTGTGCTTGGAGATTCTCATTGGAATGTTTTGCAGCAGACGATCTTTTGATGACGTCAACATGGTGGGGATGGGGATCAAAGAAATTAGGCCACCCTGTGGTTGATTGACCGTGCACACTAATGATTATAATCACCACTGACCATGATGCTAGTGTTAGATGTTGACTGATAACGTTGGTGAAACTTGCCAGAATGTTGGAGGAATGCTTTAATCTGTTGGCCAGATAACGTTCTATTCTTTTGCGTGATTTACGAATCTGACACTTAATCTGGGTCAATAGGTTAATCACGTGTCAGTCAAATCTCAAGAGATCTCATGAGGTCACGAGACCACACGTGAGCCACAAACCACCCACAGATGGAGCCTCTGGTCAAAAGGGGTCACCAAGGGGTAAACTGTTTGACCAGTGACTATGCTTGGGGTATTATTGGCAGTTATGGTATCATTTAACAGTACAGGCACAAACAAGGCACAGATGGGGAAGTTGTGACAGGAATATTAAAGCTGTCAGCATGGGTGAGAGGTTTGACTAGATTAAGTCAAGTAATGATTTAGTAATGAATGTACTTTTTAACAGTCAATGACTTTACATCAGGAAATATTGAGAATAGCTGGTGGGGGGAGAAGTTCAATAAGAAAACTTGTTACTTATAATATGACATCATTGATTCATACATTTACTCAGGGGTGCCGGAACAGGGTGGGGCAGGGGGGACAATTGCCCCTCTGTCCTAGTCCAAGGGCGGCAGGGGGGGGCAAGGGTGATAACAAATTATTAGGCCTTATTTTAATTTTAGGCACAAATTAAGTATATATTCAATATTATTATTGAATCTTTATTTCAATTTTGTCGCGCGAAATTGGCGTGAATATGATTTGCCCTTTTTCGGCTAACCAACCCTACCGCCCGTGATTCCTTCCGGCACCCCTGAATTTACTGAGCTTTATCTTAAAAAAAAAAAAAATTCTGTATTTCACAAAATTTACATTGGTTTGTACCCCAATGAGTATTAAACTGTTTTGTTTTGGTATAGGCTTGCATATATTTTTTCCCCGAATTTCTACTTCCGTGTTCTATTTGCTTTTATCCATACTTGTACAACTATCTTTGAGTATGCTTATAGTGCAATTATCATTATATTGCAATTATCATTAAGCCAATATCTCTCATTAACTGAGACAAATTTGTGTTCTGGTAATTATGATGACTGGCCATTGAGCCTATCCCCATGCAACTATCAGTAGAATCATAGAATGTTCAGGGACGAGTCCAAATATCATCAGTATGGATTCAGAATCCATTGAGAGTCCACCAGGGGGCTTTGTGATTGTGTTATCATCAATAAAGTGAATAATATTCAGGATAAATGCATTCAGAACATGGCAATGTTCAAACCAGAACACTGTTAAGAGCCTGATGTTCTGCTGATGTTCTCATGCTTCTAGAATTAGAACACGAGATAACAATGGTCACGTGACCTTGGTGACAACCAGACTCATCCCATTGTTCTTCTATTGTCCCCCAGGGGGCGCTGTAATCAGCAGGGTGGGGTAAAGTGGGGTAAAATGGCACATGATGGAACGCAGTTATAATAATATTGTCAAGGAATGTTTTCGTTAAAACGCAATGAGGCTCTTACAATTGATTACCTCAGAGATCCAGAAATCTGTTTCATTGAATTGGATCCTCGGGAGGCAAAGTGAACCAACCCTGAATTTTGGCATTTCCATGTTTCAATGGTTTTGGGCACTAAATTGTGTCCTCTATCTGATGGTTAGGTGACCTACCCTAATTTCCGATTGCAAGGCTATTTTAATAGGGGGGTGAACCAACCCAATGTGACTAAAACTCAGTTCAGTCGCAAGGCAAAGTGAACCAACCCAAGCATTTCAAGGCAAAGCAAACCAACCCAAGCATTTCAAGGCAAAGTGAACCAACCCAATTTTTGATCATTTTCGCAGCCATTCCACTCCTCAGAATGAGGCTGCTCATTTAATTTTCAACCAAAGACGTTAAGTACCCTCCCTGGTTGGTATAGGGTCATTTTCAACCATCTGGCTGACCAGCATTGCCATTCATTGGTTGGAGCATTCAGTATTAAGGTAAAGTGAACCAACCCAAGCAACCATCATTTTGCGGCAAAGTGAACCAACCCAGATTTTGACCTTTCGCTGAAGAATACACTCTCCAGAGTGAGGCTAATTAATTCATTTGCCACCCTGAAGTTGTGATAGTCATGAAAGATCTT
The DNA here is from genome assembly GCA_026936325.1 of Platynereis dumerilii. NCBI lineage: Eukaryota > Metazoa > Annelida > Polychaeta > Phyllodocida > Nereididae > Platynereis > Platynereis dumerilii. The sequence continues at coordinate 48,952,465 of JAPTHN010000005.1, forward strand.
AAACTAAGTGCAATTATTTATTGTTTGGCCAATTTGACCCAAAATCATCAGCAGTTTCAAGCAAAATATGGGTTGGTTCACTTTGCTTTGCGATGGATGTTTTCATTAATATCGCCATTTTCTATGTGGAAAAAATTTAGATCATCAATCTATTTTTAGCCTGGCTCGCCAGGCTAATTCAGGAGTAATGGTCTGAAAATATTGTCTGTCAACTCTACTGTTCAATAACTATAGGTTCAATATATCTGTTTTTGTGTTTTATTGGTTTGTTAGGGTAGCTAGATGTATGGAAATTACTTTTTTTTTTTCAATTTCAAAAATTTTTTTTTTCCCAAAATTTTTTTTTCCAAGATTTGAAAAAAAAAAATTTTTTTTTTTTCAAAAAGAGGAAATCGGGCAACTTCTGTTTTTCAAATTTAAACATTTTTTGTTCCAAGATTTACAATTTTTTTTCCCTAAATTTAAAAAAAAGAAAAAAATTGTTTTCCGAGATTAAAAAAAAACAATTTTTTTTGTTCCAAACTTTTTTCAATTTCGCCAATTTTTTCAAAGGAGGAAATTGGGCGACTTCAAGATTTGAAAAAATCTTACACATTCTTTTCGTGGTTATTTGGATATTATTTTGTACATGGAACAACTACAATAACAACACTTCACTTGCTGCAATTCAGAACCACCTTTCTCTGCCATTTCCAAATCATAAAGTAGACTTAACTATTTCACCAGTATTGCTACATATTTTGCCGTCATCACTGCCACTTGAGCCAGGCTTTGAATCTGCGGATTCTTGTTAAAAATAGTCAATTTCAAAAGCCCCAATCACATTGATATCATTGTAAAGCATGTAACTAAATTAGCTACAAAACCATGAGCAATACAAATAGGTTCAAAACTGTTTTTGCCATTTCCCGGAATTTTGAATTTCTGCGTTGGTTACTTTGCCTCCCTGTGATCCAATTATCTGAGAAATTAATAAATATTTTATCAAATTTTGTGAAATTCATATGTTGTAAAGCATCAAGAGTATTTTTACTTAACTTCGATTTTCTCAAATTTGTCCTTGTGTGAATTTGTTTTATTGATGTTTCATGATTTTTGGAAAGTTTTTAGGACTTTTGAAAATCAAAATTACTGCGTTTCGTTATGGAAAATGAGAAAGACTACTTCTTTTATAATATGGGATAAAGTTGTGCCCCTCAAATTTCTTGTTGTCCCTTATAACTGACAGAATTTCTCTTTTATGCTAATCTTCCACTTGCACTGATAATGGGGTGCAAATCTGGAGAGATTGGGGCTATGGGGGGGGGGTCTCCATTGGGGTATTTAGGCTCTTGTCATGCTTGGATAAACACATTGTGAAAATGATCCGTGAAAACAAAAAGTGGGAAATGCAAAAAAGAGAATTGATAGGGAGTGATGGGGAGGGGTAAAACCCTTCTTAGAAGAACTCAAACATGCCCCCCACGTGTCAGATGACCTCCCACATGACCTAGGATCACTTTCTCTTTCATATGCAAATGAGCAGCCTCAATTTCAGTGCTATTGACAATACGAGCAGACGAATATTGCAGAGTTCGTCTGCTTGTCTGATTCCATTGTTGTGAGATAGAGGCTTTGTTTATTCTGGAGGGAAAACCTGAGACAAGAAACATGTTGCTCAGTTTTGAGCTGTATTAGTCATCAATCAATTGAATCAACAATTCCTCACTCATCCAGTGGCAGCCCTGAATCTACAAAAATGCCAACACCCCAATTTCCCAAAGAAAATTGTTTGTGGAGAAGAGTCTGTACTAGATTATACTGTGAGTCACTTAAAAAGAAAAAAAAAGTTATGCTTGTTCGATTGTGTAACAGAATTCCGCATAGTTATACTCAGACAGTCGAGGCCGCTTTTGCAATAAAATTTACCATGCACCTTGTGAAACATTAGTCATCTAGAAATTGAAGATGCCATCAAAACTGATATTGCACTCAACGGTGTGCAATAACTGTATAAAAGGCCTATTATATATTTGATTATATATTCACATTATTTCTTTTTTCTTTCAGAATGGGACCTGTTACTGCCAGTATTTGAACTTCGTCCATCCATGAGCCAGATTGTGTTTGAAGGAGACAAGTTGCCGTTTCAATGCCGAGCGTCAAGGATCGAGTCTGATACAAAAATACATTGGCTTCGCAAGGAGCTGCCTGTCACCAACAAGTACGAATTAAAGAATTATTTGGTTTTCCATTGAATTGAATTATGATTGATTTACCAATGGCACATGGAAACAAAAAATTAAATTTTACTTCTGCACTGGATCTAGGCATAAATATGGTGTGCCAATGAGCAGCTGATATCTAAAGCTAGATCTATGCTCACTAATAACATGATTGGGTGCCAATTAAAAATTGCCTACAGATGAGATGTTTGTACAAAGAAAGTACAGTTATCAGAAAGTTTTTTTTTTTTCATCGCGTAAACTGCTTGATTATATTTTCTAACTTTTCCATTGAATCCTTTCAGAACTGATGGAGTTCTCCTTACAACCCAGAAGATCCCTGATGGAACTTTGGTGTCAAATTTAGTACTGGAATCTTTAAAAATAGAAGACAAGGGCATGTGGAAATGTATGGTGGAAACTCCGAGAGGAAACGAGACAAAAGGGGTCACTATTGTAGTCATCTCTGATAATACCCCGTATTGCCCTGCAGTCAAGACCGCTACTAATAAGGGAACTTTCTATTGGCCAAAATCGGTACGTTTGCTTTGCCGATTTTTATAATTGTGATGTGTGAATTAGTTGAATGAACACTATCGCATTTTGAAGCACATCTATGAACATGAATTTATAACTTAAATATTTCTTCCTCTCTCCTTGGCACAAAACTGGCATATTTAAAATCATGCCGGTTAATCTGAATATACTGTAGTAATTATCGAGCAATATTTGAATAATTGATGTGCGTATAAGTGTGAGGCTTGACAGTGTTAAAAGTTTGCTCAATTTTGCCCTGAGCATTACTTTAAATTTTGCCTCCAAGGATTACAGAGTCGTTAGTGCTGTTTTCATTGTGAAATCAATTCAGAGTCGTTAGTGCTGTTTTCATTGTGAAATCAAACCATACTGTGTGGAGTTTGAACTTCATGTAGTATTCCACATGATCAAGTGAAAAAGGAGCCAAAAACGGCGTTTTTAGTTTTTAAAACAGAGTGATAATTCATTGTTTTACAACATCACACTTTTTGCCTTCACCAGGTGGCAGGAGTAAGGAGTGAACTCACTTGCAAAACGGGAAAATCAAGTAAATTCACAGGAAAGGGTCCTCCGAGGGCATTGCACGAATGCAATGGAAAAGGCCATTGGCAAAACCTGGACACGGAACAATGTCAGTATGCCAGTGAGGTCACTATTGAGTTGGAGCAGTTTGCGGAGGTGAGTTGTGAATTTGTGATTGTTGGTTTATAGTTTACCTCGCTACGTATTTGTTTTATAAGATTTCTGGTGTGATGCTAGATTTAAATTATAATTGGGAAAGTGAATCAAATTGTTCAAAGATGAAATCTGAAACTTATATGTGACCTGCTCCACCAAAATGGGTTCAAAGTCGGCCTCCTATCATATTTAGTTATGAAAATTACTTTATTCTATTGAAATTGAGCTTTAAAATGATGTTTAGTATGTTTTGATATCTCCATCCAATCCAAAGATATGGCACCTCAAACATTGGTGATAAGAAACATCAAACTCTCAGGAAATGGAATTTGAAATTCCCGCCATTACAATGAAAGAACTAAGGAAATCAATAAGGATGCCCAATTGAGATAATTTAAAATAAGTTTTTGGTTAAGATGGTCATGAATAATCAAAGCAAATTACTTTTGCTAAAACATGGTACCAACGGCTAAAAATCATCAAAATGTGACCTTTTGACACATTTTGCTCATTTCTGAGAAATATAGAATGCCTACTTTGAACTCATTTTGGTGGAGCAGGTCACATATATAGTATATATAGCCACCTGATAATATGTTACATGAAGATAGCTAACTATTTTGTGTCAATTTAAGTTATTTTAAAAGTTAGAAAGTTTTATAAATGCCAAACTGCTAGGTAGTACCAACAATGAAGCTAAATTGTTGTATATTATATCTGAATAGTAATTGGGGCAATTTATGATTTGAATTTGTTAGATACCTGCAATCCATCGATAAACTGTTTTCTAAAGTTTGGTAAAACTTTTGATCTACCCAAAACATGCTTTGAAATGACTTCATGTTAAAATTTTATTTCAGACTGGCAACGTATCATGGATGCAAGACCGAGGGAAGCACTTAACGCAATACATGTACAAGATACAGAACAGTATCAGGGACAAAATGGATGTCATATATCTGTCACGTATCATTGAGCGTATCAGTCACAATGTTCCCGGAAACAAAGATGTGAGTGAAATATCTAATATAAAAAAATAGCAAAAATTAACTGTTACAAAATTAGAATTTTTGCAACTGGATTGATGCACAAAAAAGTATGGGATATTGTATTGAATACTTTAATCTTTTAAAGAAATATGGAATCACAACCCATCGGTGTTACTCCCCTGAGTCAGTCTAAGGTTCTGATAGTCGCTACAGGCCTGAGAGACTTATCTCTTCATATGCTTGGTTTTAGGTCCAGATAGCATACCAATATCCATTATACTGAAATATTTTTTGTTTCCATCTCATGTCAAAATTATTCTGAAAATTATCTTTTTCTGCAGCTTGGAGATGTGATCTTACAACTGGTCAGCAAATTGATGGACGTTGATTCTGATTTATTAAAACAAGCCCAAAAGGAGGATAAAGCTTGCACAAGGTAAAAATTGCTTGAATACCTTTGATTTTAAATTGTCAATGGTTACTTTGTCATAATTATACAGACACGTGTGAATTGTGCCTTCAATATGCGAGCTCTGAACTGCGAAGAATCAATTAATTATAGTTGAAAGCAAGATTTCGAAGGTGGGTTGACAGATGAAGATACATTAGATCTATCAAGAACTTCAGGCCTCAGCCCAAGAGGTTTAAATCCCTCTGGGTCCGCTACTGAGATGTATTGGAGTGTGTTAAATGTGGTGTTTGCACTTTCCTATTAAAACTATATTATTTTCTTTTCACTTCACAGAATGATACAAGTTGTTGAAAAACTACCTCAGCAGATGCTTCATGAAAGTCTAAAAATATTGTCGCAACATTCTGAGAACATTGCTCTGGAAGCCATGGAAATAAACGGCGAGAACTTCCCTGGTTTAATGTGCATCGCCATGACCCCCCAGGCCCCTCTCAAAGACTTCAAGGAAGATACGTTCGTCTGCAGTTCGGTTGGAAATACCTCCATGACAAACATGAATTTACAAGATGTAAGTAGGCCTAATCGCGTGTCAGATATAATTTTGCTGTAATTTAACTTATAGTGTGAGACCAGTTGGATTTGTTGTAGCAATTTCAAAATAGACTAACAAATTGGTGATTGGATGGCTTCAAAAGGTTTGCTTTCATTATATCTGATCTATCTATCTGGCTATCTGTCTCTATGTCTATTTTTCTGTGTCTTTTTATTTATGTATGATTTGTCAGTCTCTGCCTATATGTCTATCTGTATATCTATGTCCAGTTAACTATCATAGATCTAAAAGGTATAGATCAACTTTTGTCTGAAACAATTTAACTGACAGTCAGTGTATAACTACATGTACCGCTTGTTGTGATACGTAAACCTTGCCTCGCTGATTCTTCATAATTGTCTTTCAATTGCGAATTATGCACTTGCCCATGAATTAACTCTTTTCCTCCTCAATCCTTGAACAGGACTGGTTAGCCATCATCTACACCCCAGCCAGCATCATAGAGAGGGCGCCTTGTGAAAGCAACACCACGTGTCCTGGTGGCGACACCTACCAGATTCAGTACATCGTCTACAAAGATGCGAGGTTATTCCCCGTCTATGGCAAATCTGAGGACGCGGTGACTGATAGTATCTCCACACCAGTCATATCAGCATCTATAGGTAGATATTAAAGACAAAAATGAAAATAAGTTTGTTATATATGAACAGTACTTAATGCTAAATATAAGTACTGGGAGATTTTCTTTAAAAATATGGACCTAGCGCTGCCAGATTTATCTTGGATTAATGTTTTCCTTTTGACTGCAGAATAATGAACTCCTTCATCTAGATTAACTTAGTCTTTGTTTTGGATGCCAATCGGCTGATTGTTGCTATACCAGTGTATCAATTCCAATTATTATCAATTTATGTATTTTGTTGATAATAAGATTTTTGAACAATTCTACATTTCAAATCATTGCTCTGCTATTTTCCAGTCAACACAGAAATGTCCAACTTGACTTCTCCCATCATGATCAGCCTCCGAAACACCAAAGAAGGCATTAACAGGCGTCCAGTATTTTGGGATTTTGACGCCGAGGAGGGTTATGGCCAATGGAAGACTGATGGATGCTGGGTAACCAAGGAAACGGAAGATTACCTGACGTTCCAGTGTGATCATCTGACTAATTTTGGCATTCTTCAGGTAGGACAATGAAATGACATTTCAACAAAGCCTTCAGTGAATAAATCGGACGCACCCCTTAAAATGGCCAATAAACAGGCCTTCACATGTTATGCAGATGAGGCTGATTTTGCCAGTTCAAGCATTTGTGTTCCAAAGGTTTTACAGATGTCTCTGCGAGAGCTTTAAAATGCTGGTTGTTACGTCTCTGAGAAATTAACACTTTTCCTGTTAATTGCCGTTAAACATTTGAAATGGAGAGAAATACTAGATGCCGATTGGCTGAGACGCTTGTGACATTAATCTATGATAATATATAGTCTCTGAGAGATTCGTCAAGAGTAGATTCTCTGGCTGTGAAATGATTGAGAAATGTGTTGTCCGTTAGGTTGGATGAAAAGTAATTTTCTTAATAGATTTATTAGCAATCTCTTTTTTTTTGTTTTCAGAATGACCCTGTAATCACAGCAGTCAGCCAACAATGGTACTGGTTGTTGCTTGGACTGGAGCCGGCCATTTACGCTGGAAGTTGCGTCCTGTTATTCTGTGCCTTGGCTGTCGTTATCACTTACGCTGCAGTTCCTGGGTAAGAGTGGCTTTTTTGTGAAATGACTTATACGATTCTCCTTGCAACCGTTCAGTTTCCTCAATGAATGCATTTTAATTTCTGACCCAATCTACGCAGAGCACTGATATTGCAGTTACTTTATGTGCTAGAAAAATCGAGTATCAATCATTTATGAATGGTAGCCCCATTGAACGATTAATGATTTTTATAGCCACGCCAGTCACTCCAGCTACACTTTCATGTGGATGGATTGTAGATAACAAACTGCTGTCAATCGCTCTCCCAACGCCAAATCAATTTCATAGATGTCATGGAAATTTTCTTTGACATCTTAATATTCCTATTTAAATTATTTGTGTCCACCCTTTCAGAGAACTGAAGATGTCCAACAAAGCCAAGCACTCGATTGGTAACTTGGCCACCAGCCTCTTCCTATTGTGCCTCGTTTTCACCTTCGGAATTAAGATGACCCGCGTCCAACTTGCTTGCCAGATCGTGGGCATTGTGTTGCACTATTTGTCCATCTGTGTTCTGTTCTGGATATTAATCACTGCTTAGTAAGTAATCTGATGCCTCAATTTCACAATAATTTATTAATTTGAGGCCTCAATTTCGAAAGTAATCTGGTGCCTCATTTCACAAACACAATTATTCTGATGTCTGAATTTAACAAGTAATCTTATAACTTCAATTTCACAAACATATTTGAAAACAATCTGATGCCCTAAATTTCATGTTCGTGAGTAATCTGCAGCCTCCATTTGACTAGCAATTTAAGGCCTCAATTTCTAAATTATTCTAATGCCTCATTTCACGGAAGGAAGTTATCTTGTGGTCTCAATTTTACCAACAATCTGATGCCCTCAACTTCACATGCACGAGTAAACTGAAACATAAATTTCACAAGTAATCCGAATAAATAGCTTGCTCTGAAATAAATGCAGAACATAAAACTCGTCCCGTTCTTTCATTCATGTTCTGTATCTTTTCTCTTTTTACAGCAACATGTACCGTTCATTCACCCGCAACGACAGACCTCACGCTCAGCCCTTGGACTCCATAGATTCTCCCATTCCCCCCAAACCCATGCTCCGATTCTACTTGATAGGGTGGGGCATTGCTCTGATCGTTGTCGGAATTACTGCTGCCGTCAATCTCCACCATTATGCTGGGGATAAGCCATAGTAAGTACAGATCTAAGCCACAGAAATTGCACAAATCTTAAGTTCACAGATTTAAAAATCTAAGCCATAGATCGTATGGGAATCTAAGTCATAGTTGGTACAAATCTAAGCCACAGAAAGTTAGTAGAGCAAAGCTTTAGAAAGTTTGGGAATCTGCATCACATATATAGTAAGTGCAAATTTAAGCCATATAATAGAAAATCTGACCAGGCCAATCTCTCTTTCCTTGGGCAGGGCTACTAACGATTTCTCACATCTGTTAGTGTTTGTAAACCCAACTAAGACTGTCTTGAGATCATCGCTAACATTTTGCCATTCCCCTTTCAGTTGTTTCCTGTCGTTCGAACCTAGCATCGGAGCTTTTCTCGTACCAGTGGCCATCTTGACAACATTGAATCTCATCTTCTTCATGAGGATATGTTGCGTGTTAAAAGGGAATACTCCACTGCCCCTGGACGAACCAGAAACGGAGGAAATTAACGAGCTGGAGTTAACGAATAACGAAATAGAATCGATTCCTCAAGACGCAATCTCCACTTCCAGCAGCGAGGATAGCACTGTCGATCTGGAGTATAAGCCCGCAAGTCAGCTACGAGCGTTAGTCGCTGTCCTCTTTCTTTACTTGTTAACCTGGACTTGTGCAGCTTTTGTTATCGCTGGACCCCTAGCAGAACATATTCCGTACCATAATCTCATCTTCAAGTACTCTTACGCCTTCTTCGCTGCCAGCCTGGGGATCTTTTTGTATTGTTTTTATTGCATTGCTCGCAGAGATGCTCGACTGGCCTGGAAGAAGGCGTGCTGCTGCCACCGGACCAAACCGATGTACAGTATGAACCCTAACATGTCCGCCATGAACCACATGAACGGCCAAATGCTCCAATCAACCAGCAGTATGAATTCCGATTACACGAGCAAAAGCAGCAACACAAATTACTCCAACCCCCTCCGTTATTACAGCACCAAGAAACCTTCCAATTTAAACATGGTGCAGTCTCACAGCATGACGGATCCATCCGTCATAAGCAGTGGCACGGAAGCAATGCCTGCCTTTTATAATCCAAGGCAGAACGGAGCTGCCAGGAAGTACTGGGGTCGTAAAAATCAACAGAAAAACCTGAATCTCTTAAACAAAGACCGCAATTCAGATGTAAGTTATTCTGCAGGAGAGGGGAGGTCTAGTAGAGAAGGGATGCGCAAACCGAATAATCGGATGAGTTATAACGGAAACAGCAGCGATGCAAACACTCATCTTAGCATAGAGATACAGATACAAAGTGCCCAAGTCCATGCTGCTCGTAACCACAAACCCAACAGTTTACCCAGGGGCCTCACTCATGTAAATAAACTAGACGGGCCTTACACGATAGAAGCTGCGCAGCCCTTATTGCCAATGTCTGATTTCAACTTGACGACTTCAACGCCCCTGGCCAACTGTAAACCAGGCTTACCAGGTGGAAATATGGACAGTTTCATGACAGGCAATCACAACAGTAAAGATGCCGTCCCCCTCGTTTCCTTATCGCCCGTGGGGTACGGTATATCGCCAATGGTGCCCGCTGAAGTCACCTGTATCCCGCCGCCCAAAAATATAAACAATGACAATGACAAGAGCGTCCTCCCTCATCTAGGGGAGAAGAGGATGTCTCTGAATTCTGAGTTACAAAATATGGAGATGTACCGCCCTCCTGATCCTCCGGTAGTGACGAGACGGCCTCTCTCAGGAGAGAGTGATGCGTTATCGGGTCACAGGTCGCACGATTCTAAGGAGGGAGAAGCCAGAAGTCACCACTCGTCTGATAGCGGGACAGGCTCCCGCAAACGCAAGAAGAGAGAGAGTTTCATGGATCAGTTAGAGCAACGGATACCTCACAATAAGAGTCCGGGGTTAGTGCGCTCTAATCCAAGCTCCCGGGAACCCACACTGACCCGCGGGGTACGGTCGCCCAACCCGTCGGACGTGTGGTCCCAAGACTCTGATCTGACGTCGGGGCAGGACCACGCGGGACATCCGGGTAGCACTACCCAATCCGGGGAGGAATCTCACGTCACAAGCAACCAGTCGAGTGATGACACCCACCCGCGGGACAGTCACCGCTTAAAAAAACCCCCTAGTGGCAGTAACAACAGTAATAACCATGGAAATAACCTCGGGAATAACCATGGAGACAATCATTTAAAGGAGAGTTCTGTATCTCCCAATCCCAGCAATACAATTAGTGACACTGATAACCATAGCGAAGTGACAATGACTCTGGAGGACTCAGGGCCAAGTAATGACGGCCATAGTGGTAGCCATAGTAACGGTCCGTTTAATGGTCCTATGAACAGCGCCCCACCAGGTTCCACTGATCCCACGGAAAACACTCGCCACAAAGACAATGACAGGAAACGCCACAGAAGCGGCAACAAAAAAACCAACTCGGTGGCCAATCCGCAAGACTCGGCGAGTCAGGGTAATCGGTCGGATCACTCGTCCGGGGCCAACACTAGTCAGGATGGACGATCTAGCCGGGGTAGCCGGCGGAGTAACAAATCTCCAAAGAACTGGGATGACGAGTTTAGGAACCGCCGTCCCAAACCTGCTTACTCTTTTGTGAACCACCAGTACCACGACAAAGTCCTCCATAAGCTGATCCAACAAAGTGCCAACGGATTAATAGACCCTGTCGCTCGAGGGCTAGCATGGTTCCCGAGGTCGATTAGTGCTTACGAACAGGTCGCTAACGATGCTTCCGAGAACCATTTTGATTCCAGTGACAATTCAAGTTCGGACGACGATGCCAGTATGGACGATATTTGGGTTCTACAAAAACGCAAGTCGAAAAACAAGTTCAAGAAGGAAACCAGTGTATAGTGGTCATTAACCATCAGTATTATGTGTACAGTATAACGGCCTTGTTGCTCCTGCTATGGTGTCTACATTTTCAGTGTTCAAGTTTGTTTGACAAATATATGTTGCAACAGATTCGCAGTTCGGATCTATGCTTTGTACCAACTTTCAGTTGTGACTTTAATTTTTGAGGAATATTTTTTTCAAAAATAGTGGTATTTTCCCACCTTCATTACCGATTACGGCCAAAAGTCAAAACCAATGTTTATACTCTTATTGTGTTGTGTGTACTATACTCCATCGCTCTGGCATTTATATTTCAAAGAATATTTGTAAAAAAACTTTGTATACAGATACAGTACATTTGAGATGCTCCATTGTTCTGGCATTTATATATATTCATAGACAAGCCTTTTTTCGTAATGGCCAGTTTTCAAAACATGAACTGCATACTATGCAGCGCATAGTCCTATATAACTAACATTTTGTGTTATGTTTTTTGGTTTAAAATATCGGAAAATGCTATTTTTTCGCTATAAGAAAGACTTTGTTCTTATGCCAAAGACGCAACAGTATTCATGCCTGATCCTTCTTATCTGAATGTAACCATTGATATTATTTACTCTATGTGAATTTTTTTGTGTCAAAATGCAGTTCAAATTTGGTGCTCATTTGCATAATTCACAACAGCTGCCACCTGGTGTTTATGGCTAGAATTAGCTGAATGATATTTACAACTTTTAGTGAACTTCACTACTTGTTAAAAAATAATTATTACATTTTTGTAATTTAATTTCATTGCTAGTGCCGTTTCTGCTGTATCTTGGCTATAATATTTTTTACGTATAATCTACGTTCAAATGTCAATCATGTCCAATCAATTTATAAGCTGCTTTTAATCCGTCATCCGTGTTTACTAAATGAACATGCAATAATGAATGTGACTGAAAAAGTGTAAATTTTATACAAATGATATTACTGAAATTAAAATTAATTAATTATTTTTGAAAATGGGATTTTTCTTTAGTTTTGTTGTGTAAGTAAGGCCAAGTAATTTGTATACTTCGGATTTGTTTAAATTAAAAAAATTTTGAGTTTCGAGTGAGAAAATTAAATAGCCATTTTTCTCAAAAGAATTATTTTTAGAATCTGCTTTATTGAAGAACACTGCATCCTACATGACTTTTTTAAATATGGGGAAATATTTGGATTTCATATTGTGAGTCATTAGTGACTGATTTCTATAACAGATTATTTTTTATATTTATGTAATTATTTTAAATGTTTGTAAATTTGACTTTAAGAAAGATGTAAAAATTGTTAATGTTAAAGATTTTGGGATTTGAATCTGATTTTGATCTTTTTAAAATAATTTCCATTTGGTATGTTGCATTACTTTATAATGAGTTACTCAAAACTATTTATGATATTATTCAGTTGATGTTGGTTGTAACAGATTGTTATTTATTGAAGTAGTGATGATTATATTTATTTGTAAAAATTTAATCATGAAACAATTAGAGAAGCCAGTAACACAGAATAAACTATAATCATGGAAAGTAATCCATGGTTTAAGTTTGATATGTTTAATGTGAATAACATAGCCTAAGTAACACTGCCAAATTTGATGAGTCAGAATGTGTCTACACTGCTGTAAATGTATAACTGTACAAATAACTATTACGTGCTCATTGTGACTTTTACAATGGGCTCTTTTTGTATTTCATAATTTTGCTGCATGAATAATCAAGTCATTGATGACCTATGTGTATAAAGTACATCGAATGTATTATATAATTATAGAATAACATAATGTTATATTATAGACCCTACCTCTTTTTGAAAACTATTTGTAAAATTTGTGTTTCACATCTGTGTAAAAGGTATTTTGATATATTTTTTCGTTAGTTATGTATCCTCTTGTATTGTTGCCCAATACTGCTATTTAAGGTATTTATTTAATTAATTGTTTCTACGAGTTTGCTATATTTTGTGTACAGGCCAACTTCAGTGAAAGAGTTACAGTTGCTTTCGAAAATAAGTACACCCTTACAGTATTGACTACGATTACATTAGACCTCTGGACTTGACCATGTTTTTGGAATGAGGTCACTGTTGACTCGCTAATCATTAAATTTTTAAATACTTGTAATTGTCTGGTCTTATACGAGAAATTAGTTGGATTCCAGGACTTTCTGGAAATATTGATATAATTGTAAAATTTGAGTGCTATCACCTCAAATAGTCATGACTGATTAAGTGGACAATTGCATTTATCCTGTTGGGGTGTACTTACTTTTACTAGCATCCGTAAGCCGATTATCTGTTTATCCGTTTTTGTGTCCAGGAATAAATCAAATTATTATTTCTGATCTCTTCATAAAATTATTAGTGTAGGGGAGACTGGGTTACTTTGAGGTATATTGATTTTTTCTGGTAAATTTGCATCACATACTAATTCTTTGGCACTTTTGATGACACAGCCATGCTATTTCCCTTCCGGTCTCCTGTACTTTCCAATGACACAATTACATGTACATAAAAGTAGAATTTAAGACGTTAACTGGTGGAAAAATGGAAATTAATATTGGAAACGTACACATTAATGGATAAATAGATGATCTGGCCCAATATGTCTGTTTGATTCTGTTACTAAGTCGTGGCAATACTGCTATGAGGTGTTGCTAACTCTGTCATTTTGAAGGACACTTTGTCAGTGATTAAAATATACATGTGCAGAAACCGTAATGGAATGTGTTGTTTTTGTCTCTAAAATTAGAGTTGTTAACTGCTTAACCATTTTGTGATTCAGGGCTAGTTTCATTGAACAATGGCCTAGTGCATCGGTTTGTTTTGCGCTGTTTTTAATAAGGTGATTCTGGGTATATAAAATATATATATCTGCATCTAAAGCGCACGTACATGTATGCCCAAAATGGCAAAGTTGATAGATTCAGCATTTCTGGTGTATGCAGAGACAGAAATTGCAGGAATAGACCACTTTTATAGCTGAGCTGGAGTGGAATAGAGCAAAACTTTCGCTAGCCAATCTATTCAATAGCCCAAGCAGAGCCTGTACAGGAGCCTATCTTTAGGTGCATTTCAAACAGTGGCGGAACTTGTAGGGGGTCTCGAATGCAGGGGAGGGGGGGGGGAGGTTTAACCACAGAAGTATATATCTCGGGTCCGTAAGAAAATGAGGTCAAAGGGATGGTTCAAACGGTAGCAATAGGAGAGGGTCATACATGAATTCAAACTGCACTCTCCCAGCAGGTTGACATGAATATTTGCTTTGATTCCTCCAATCAGTCAAATGCTGAGGGTTTGCGGCTGCGCAATTTAGATTATTCCCAGGTGGAGTGTCAGTCAACTTTTTGGACAAAGCGACACCTTGGGATAAACTTGTTAATTATGGCAGCATGAGGAAAACAAACAGCTTTTGACAATCTGGATCTTATTTGTCAAAGATAGGTCAAAGAACGATTAAAATGACATGAAAAGTGAGTATAACTATTTTGAAGTTTCATGGTTTATTGATAAATGTTCTGTGACTGATAAATTCCTCTCAGAGTGTGAAAAATCAGGGCTTTGTGACAAGCTGAATGTGAAACTGGAAGCAGTGAAATACAGCTGTCACTTTTTGCATTGAATGAAATGAATGGACAGTTTCTCTATACATCAAGCAATTGAGCCTTGAACATTTAAGTAAGCATCTATGCCTACCATATGTAAAATGGCTGTCAAGTACATGTACAAGTACAAGCCAAGCCTGCCAAGGTACCAATTAATTTGATATGTCAGGTTGACATATTTCTGCCAAGTCCTGCATTTAGTTATTATAGTTAGCCTAGCTAATGCTATCCAAATATCCAATACTATCTGTATCACAATGTTTTACCTGAGTTATATGTTTTTGACAGGTACACTGGTGGTTCAGGTGCTGACGAACTGGCGGCAATGAAAGAGGCTAACTGCTGACAGACCTCGGCTCATCAACAATGGGTAAGGACGTCGTTAGTGGACGACATTACATAATTAGATAACCATACACCAATTATTGGGTGTCATTATGAAAACGGATATATTTTGGTACTAATTGGCTGGTCTTCTGGTTATTGGAATTGTTAAATCGTTAAGCTGTGTGTCTTATTTTTGTATCTTTTCTATTTTCTGTCAAATGTATTTATGGTTTCTTTTATGCATATCAATCAGCACTACACAGGCCACTCAGATTGTATGGTATTTTTATATCTACATACAAATTTATCGAACATAAATTTGAAATCTGTTGAAACATTTTTCAGCACGCTATCAGCTGTTCATTATATTACCGTATCGCTGTGTAAACATGTCCAGCTGTTGGTATTGATAAAATCATGAATGCAGTGACCAGAGTGTGTACATGTAGTCAATAACTTTGTATCAATTAGTTATTTTAAAACCTATTTTATTGATTGATCGTGTCCCTGGATATTTATCAAGAAAATAACGACCTTTCATTAATTGTCAGATCTTAAGAATTCAAAAACTAAATTTTGCATACCATGTGGCAACTTGTTTTGAAAGATGTCAAATATAAAGAAAATGTTTACCAATAAATAGGCAAGCTGTGGGATACTTTCATATTTATAACATATTTAGAAAATATTTAAAATCATGAATTGTACAGAAGACATGTTTCGAAACTTTCAGTCTTTCCACATGCAGGAAAAAGAGCTCTGTCACAATCATAGACTTAACTTGAATTATACACATTTCTAGAAGCTAAGTAAGTATGTTGAAACTGATACTCAAGCTCATAGATCTCAATTGTTGAATTACAAGTTTGACAACCGGAATAACAATTTCTGAATTTCTAATTGCAGGTTGGAACTTCACATGTTGAAATTTGGAATTGCTGAGCCTTGGAATTTGTATACCAAATGTGAAAACTAGAATCACAGATTTTTAATTAGCATGAAGCATTTGATATTTTTAATCTAATACATGGAATGAAAAATTTGATCATCATTTTGATAATTTGGACTATCTTAAGTTCTTAACTTCTTTGGATTTACACCGACTTCTAAATGTCAGCCATGGGTGACAACACGATCAGCAAGGGCGTCAAAACCAGTTACGGACTTATCGCATTCTTCACGACCTTACTACACAATGTGTTCTTATTGTACCACGTGGAGACTTTCGTTTCGATTTACAAGATTGACAAAATGTCCTTTTGGTTCGGAGAGACTGTGTTCTTAGTTTGGAACTCCTTGAACGATCCTTTGTTCGGATGGGCTAGCGACAAACGATACTTAACATCGGGATCGTCTGGGAGTTCTGTAGTCTTGCGACGTTTAAACGCTTTGAGATACAGCTGTCCTCTGCTGGCCATCAGCTTTATGTCCTTTTGGATTCCGTGGCTGAATCCTACGGCTCAATTTGTCATCTGTCTTTGCTTATACGACAGTTTCTTGACTATGATCGACCTCCACCATTCAGCATTATTAGCAGACTTGTCAGTCAGCGCCCAAGTCCGAGCCAGCCTCAACGCCCACAGTTCTTTCTTTTCGGCCATAGGCTCGTTGTCCGTGCTCTTCTCGTACATGTTGTGGGACAGGGAGAACATGGCCACCTTCCAGCTCTACTGTGGCTCATTGACTATTGTTGCTATCGTTGGTTACTTCTTCGCTACCAAAATGCTCGAGAAGTCATTCAAGAAACACCAGACGAAGATGGACTCATCCGATGAAAGGTGAATATAAAATAACTTTGTAGGAGTCTCTTTGAAGGACAAATATTTTTTGGTCGTGTTACATGCGTCTAAAGTTAATTTTTTTTACCCCCCTATGCATCAACTTCGATTTTTTTGGAGGCCCTACATGCACCAAAATTTAATAAATATTTTGCCCACCCCACATGCATCAAATAAAAATTTTATTATTACAATGCGTAAGCCTTCATGGAGTGATAATTCCCCCCCATACATCTAAAGCGAATTTTGCGGGTACCCCCCATCCATCTGAAACGATTTATGTACCACCCCCCCTACCATACATCTGAACCGAAATTGCGGGTACCCCTACATACATCTTACGAAAAAAAAAGCCATGATGATTTATTTGAAACGGAAGTTGTTATTAAATCTGCCTTGGCTATCAGGAGTCTAAAAAATATGTTGCACTTATTTTCAGTCCGTCCCAACAAGACAAAGCCATTTCTCCTGCAGAGGACAAGAAAGCAATGAAGAATTTCCTAAAACAGCTTTCGAGTCACCAGAATTTCTTGTGGTTCTCTGGGATGAACCTAATTCAGGTGACCTATATATTAAAAACTTTAAAATGCATAATCCTGGAATCCCTATTTGCAATGTTGTAAAAGTTTGGATATAGGCTTTCAAGTTAAATATTTCTCTTTCTTTTCAGGTTTTTCACTGTCATTTTAACAGCAATTTTTTCCCGCTGTTCTTGGAAACGTTACTGGGTGATGCAGTCAGTCCGTCCTTGAGTTCCTTGCTCTTAGGTAAGCCCTGGTTCTTTCGTACATGTTAATTCAGTCTTTTGTTTGCCCTGTGAAATTCTTAAAATAATGAATTTAGGTTGAATATTGCTGAAGTCCTGATCATACTGATTCTCCAGATTTAATAATCAATTTTTTCGTCTTGGCAATGTAATAATGAGAAAAATGTCTCGGTCACTGGACATGCTATTTGATTTTCGTTAAATGCTCAAATGACAAATGATAATCATAAGTTTAAAAAAAATTCTGGCTCAGGCATAATAGAGGCACTTCAGTCCATTATAAATTTATAAGGTAATTATCAGATTTTGTCTTTAGAATTTCTGTAAAATAGGTCCATGAAGCTTCTAATACTCAGCTGTCAGGTCAATTTCTTGGAAAAATTCTTGCATTGCTAAATCTTAACCCCAATCTTTTCATTTTGTTTTCAGGAGTTTCTTTTATAGCACCACACATCAACAATTTATACTTCTTGACGTTATGCCGCAAATATGGAGTTTATTCCGTCATCCGGTTTTTATTTGCCATCAAGTTGGCGCTGGCTGTTTTTATGTACTTCATGGGACCAAACCATCTTGCTTTATTGTGTATATTTATTGCTAGGTAAGTAACCGAATCTTAGAAATGTGGATAGAATAGTAGTCATTTACTAGTCTCCTTTGCTTTTAACGATCATTATTAGAGACCAATTATATTGAGCGGTCAATTCTTGACTTGGATGTAATTTAAAAAAAGAAAATTTATAAAAGGACCAATAAAATATGCATAAATGCTGTTGCCAAGATTTTTATAAGTTTTACTTTTAAAATTAATTTAAGGGATTTGAATTTACAGTGTCTGTTGAAACCATAATGATTTCACTTGGAAGTTTTTAGTACATTTGGTAGCTTTTATTGTGCATAAATCAATATTTTTAATGGACACATCTTCCAACATAAATTTGCAAAAACTTGTCAGTTAATATTTCTTATGAAGCAACTTAACCATTTTCCTTTCACTTCCAATTGTCTTTTCAGCAACCGAGTTTTCACAGAAGGAACCTGCAAATTGCTGAACCTTGTAATCAGCGACCTCGTAGATGAGGATTATGTGATCCACCGTCGATCCCAGGCCATTTCTGCTTTGATGTTTGGTACTGCCGCCCTGGTGTCCAAACCTGGACAGACCATAGCACCCCTGGTGGGAACGTGGTTGTTATCTTGGCAAACAGGTATGGTATATATAATATATATGTACTTAAAACTGGAATAAGTTTATAAAAGTTGTCTTTGACACCTTTCTCATTTTGAAAGTGATTTGGCAATATCAGTTAACAAATTGTGGCAATGATTGCTTGGAACTGTTTTTCCTGTGCGGTTTCTGGAGAATTAAATTATACAGAAGATTGCATAAACTTTGCTTTTCTCACTTTTAAAATAACTTGGCTAATGTTGAGGTTCCGCTGACCCATTATCATGGCTGGTTTTGATGTGTAAAGCCACTTGGGACTTCCATAGAATTTTGAATTCATGCTTGAATTAACAATTTGTTGATCAATACGCTCAAAAAAACATTCAACTTGGCAGTTGCCGCATCTTTTATTTGAAAAGAAAATGTATTTTGATTGAGGTATGCAATATATAAATTTTAATACTAAGTTTTGGCAAGTCATCAAAGTTATGACTTACAATGAAATGTACTTAATATTGATTTATTTTACTATCAAAATTCGAAAACTAGTTTACTCTCGTGTTTCCACTCTTTCAAATCACTTCATGCAGAATTTAATTTTTTCCAGGTCATGACGTCTTTGAGTCTGGGAACGTTTTAGGATCGATAAAATTGACACTCGGAGACAGTGGTGACATCTATAGGCAAGCAGTGTTCCACCTGGTGGTCTTCATTCCAATCATATGTGCCGTTTTTCAACTCGCTGCTTGGTCGCAGTTTTCGTTAAAAGGAAAAAGATTGAAATGGGTGAAAAGCATGAGACAAGGTGCTCAGTTTACCACTGTATGATACTGGCATATCTTTAAAATGTTTTTTCATGTTTCACTTTAAAGACACATTCTCCATTACTTTCATCTATTAAAACATTTTAGATTATTTCCAGATGCAAATAAATATTGGTGTCATCAGTAAAGGTTACAGCATTACAAAATTTCACATTTTTACTAAATCTTTTTCTCACATGATAAATACAGATTTTAAAAGAGTACATCAGCAAACTATTTTTGATTGTGTGATATATTTATTTATCCAGGTTGACATAATATTTTGAAATGTTTTTAAGCATGAGATTTTCAGTTTCAGATTCTTTCATTGATTAAGTTTTGCTCATACCAAATTAATTTTCTGTAGCAAGTTTATAAGAAGATAATTGAAGTGGAGTTGGACATTAGTTTCCTTAGGTCTATACTGGACATTACCAGTATAATGTGTTCAAATGGAAATCAGATCATTTCCTTGTTCATGATTTAACAGATTTATACATTAGACTCAGCTATTTTATCTGTATAATTGTGAGGTTCAGTTGACGGGCATTGGCTCGACGATTTTATCTGTATGTGTGAAGTTGGCTGGAGCATGTAAATCATTCATAGCCCATACTTACAACATAAATTATTATGCTATTTGGGCTCAGACAGTTAGTTTGTTGTGAATGTGTGAATGTGACTTATAAGCCTTTTTTTCAGCAATTCTGAGATTTGCTGAATCAGTGTGTTAACAATTTTGCGTCAAGCTGGTTTTGATGCAGTATTAAAATGTTGATACATGTATAGGAAATTTTGTTTTAGACAGACTGTAAATGCCACAAACTGCTGATGTTGTTTATTTTATTGTTTTAGTTCGTATTTATGAAGCTATAAGCTATATTTTATTATTCAATACAGAAAATTATTGATATTATCATGTGTGATGTACTTAAATGTGGTGTTTTTGAAAGCTCTGACCTTATTTTGTGAGATATAAGTAGGTAATGTGTTACATTCTTGATAAAATGTTTAATTCCGTAATTGTCAGTGAGCAAACTCACTTTGGCCATATTGGCCTGTACATATAAAAAAAAACTGTTATTACACAGGAACTGAAGAAGGGGCTTGAATGAGCTATTCATCTGTCTATCTACGTTGTGAGTATACTATGTAGTGTTTAAATCTTCAAGATGTTATTATTAATTTTCATATCCGCCATCTTGATTACGCCTTTTCTAGTAGTATACATGGTATATTTTTTAATTAAATTTGATTAGTTTAGCATCGTTTCAGTTGGAAAGTATTTTGTTATTTACCGAGTGGTAAATGAATAGTTGTCTGGAATAGTTACGTGTACCTGTAGCAACATTTATAGTTGTATCCATGATATAACATTTAATGAAAGAAATACATTGTGTCTGGCGAATGGCGAAATTGATTGTTTCTTTAGTCAGCTAAAAATGTACTGAAAATGTTAATGAGACTTTCTTCCATATGTCGTCGTTCATATTCCTTCAAGTGCCTTCTCCTGATATTTTCTGTAACCAAGACTTGTTTTACATGTCTATGACTGTAGTAGCAAGATATTTTTACAGCTGTAACTTCCAGATAATAAAACAAAATTGTAGGTCTCAATAGCAAATTCTTTATCACAAGGTTCACGTAAATTGATGAGTTTGACCATTAGGGAGATTCGAAATGTCTAAGCCAGAATTTTCAATGTTCTCTGGGAATTTTCTTGATGGCAAGACTTACGGCTCAAAAGACTTACGGCTCAAGTAGTTTAGCCAACATAGAGTTCTCTCCTCTGACCAAATGAAGGGCAGGATTGGTTAAAAAGGTGTGAACTGTAAATAAGCCAATCCTGCTGTTTTTTTTCAGTCAAGGAAGGGCACTCACTGTTTGGATACACAATTTGGGCCGAAAATGTCCCAATTGAAATTGTGTGTCTCTTTTGACTGGTATATAGTCTTGTTTACAGCATAGTCTTATGCTTTGAACTAGAGACGGGTCAAAGTCAAAATAATAAATTTACATTCTGTTACAGTGTTTTGATTTTATACTAATCCTTTGTTTTCCTTCATAAGAATTATGTGCTGATTCTGCTGAACTCAGTTTTCCTATTCTGAACTTTTTACTATTTAATGATATTGTCCATATTAAACAATGTTAAAGGCTACATCTTATAGTATTACTTCAGTCATGGAGGCAGGAATGCTGACAGGGACACAAGTGTTGACTAGTTAGTGTCCTGGCATAGGCATAGTGGTTGCAATTGTTGCTCAAAGATAAATATATATTTGGAATGAACATTTAAGTTTATCCGTCTAAAACCGAGGAAAGTGTATAGTATTACAATTTACTATAATATTATTTTTGAAAATTAATTATTATATATGGCACCAGCCCTAAATGCCAGAGATACAGTCATAATAAGAGGCCCAGGTAAATCTGTGGTTCTAACATCCTGCGCCCTATTAGCACAACATTGTATGATGAAATCTGACGAAAAGTGTAATTTTGAATTTTGTGTCTGTTAAATTATTCCTTGCCAGTTCTGACAGTTCATATCAATTAGCTTTTATAAATATTTATAAAAGCTTCATTATAAGAATAAAAATACCCATGACAATTGCTTGAAAATTAATGATCATTTAAAAAAAGATCACCCATAGTTAAAATCAATTGTTATACATGTATTGTTGTAAATTGTTACATATTCTTGTGATTGATGACAAATTGATAGGAATTAAAAGAAATTTATTTTTGAAAAAGTGTTGTTGTTTTGGGCTTTTCAAGGTCAATTCTGGGCCTCAGATGTGATTTATCAGACATTTATTTGTAGTTTATAATGTAGTCTTTTGGGTGCAATTGGGATGTAAAATACTATTAAAGCTGACATTAAAATTAAAGGCTCGAAGTATATTTGTAGATGGAAGAAATAGGAGCATGGCTTACGCAACTGCTCCAATGGCCAACAAACCGATCCAGTGGGTAAGGTGCTTGCCTGCTGACACTTAGTGAACAGATCTCTTTGAACCACTCCAGCCAGGTGTAAATGGTATAATTTGCCACCTACCATACTTTACTATAGGCAGTGGTTGCGATTTGGAAGTGCTTGACCAAGAATTGCCAGTAATCCGGCAGGCCTAATATTGGCCGAATGCTGGTACTTGCTTGCATGGATGACAAGAGAACACTGGCACATGCTCTATTAATTAATTCAGAGATGTCCAGGGTCTTTCAGTTGTCTCAGTATGGCACACTGGATACAACCCACATCCATTTAATGCCCCATGGGATTGGACCAAATTGAGTTCTGCAGGGCCGTAGCCTGCAGGGGGGCAAGGGGGGCAGCTGCCCCCCTAGAAATTGACTGAAATTTTTTTTAACATGTAAAAATTTCAAATTGTCCGCGGTTTTCCGGTATTTGCACGCATCCGGACCAGTCTCTGCCCCCCCTAGGATTCAGCGCAGACTACGGCCTTGTTCTGGGAGTGGGATTTGAACCTCCAACCTCAGAGCCAGTGGATGTACAAAACAATTGCCCTTAACCATCAGGCCACACGGAACTCCATTGGTTCATGCTAGAACGCTGGACAGGCTAAAGGCTGTCGAGATTGGCAGAGTAAAAAAAATAGACTGAAGATTCAAATGAAATTTTAGTATGGGTGTAACAGCCCAGAGCTGGCCTTTCACGGGTGGATTCGCCTGTATATGTATGGGCCTCTCATACCTAATTGATAAGAGTCTGAAACAAGTCCATTAAAAAAAGTAAACAAAAGAACTTCTGAGGACTGAACATAATGTTTTAACCATGTTTTGCACTCTACCTGCAGTGTTTCATGATCCTTGCAGTCATCCCTCACCATCTGGCACGCTGGTTGGAGCTGACACATCAGTAGTTCCATAAAATCCATGAATTTTTACAGGTAGTTGCATTATCTATAGCAATGGGTCTCGATCCGGATCACTGGGTTTCAAGTGGGTCAAGGCCTTACACAGGTCATTTGACCATCAAGTTTTAAAATTACCACAGAGGGCAGCAGTGCCCAGTACTCTCCAGTTCATTGGTACTTTCACTTGCAGGAGTCCTGTGATTTTCTTGTCAGGCAACTGACAGGTGCTGCGCTCTCTTGTAATTTTAAAACTTGATGGTCAAATGACCTGTGTAAGGCCTTGACCCACTTGAAACCCAGTGATCCGGATCGAGGCCCATTGCTATAGATAATGCAACTACCTGTAAAAATTCATGGATTTTATGGAACTACTGATGTGTCAGCTCCAACCAGTTTGCTAGATGGTGAGGGATGACTGCAAGGATCATGAAACACTGCAGGTATTGTGGAAAAATTGGTTAAATCACTGTTAAATATAGTGGTCAATCCCCCAAGGCCTTTTGTTTACATTCCTAGTTTCACACTCTTGATAATTATGTACCATTACAGGCCAATGTCCATCAGTGACTTCACTCATGTGGCCATTGCTATCAACATGCTTTTGTATTCATAGAAGGTGCTGCCCCAGGTGATGAAAGTATGAATTGTGACACAAATGTTCAGTGCTCTTTTGAGGACTCTACATTTTTGCCTCTCCTTTGCAAAAAAAAATCTGAATTTTCAGTAAAAAAAACCATGTTTCAGTATTTTAAAGTGGTACGCTGCTTGGTGTTTAAGAGATTATCAATCAAGCTAGTACTCGAGCATTAATTGTTGATTCAAACTCAGGTTCCAATGGTTGGAAGTTCAATAATCCAGCTCTACCATCGAGCCAAATTTTCACTCCCAAACAATAAATTTAAGCCATTTGTAATATTGCTTTAAATCATAACAATTTTGCATCAGTAGACTGTACGACCACAGTCAGATGTAATGATGGAATGACATTTCTGGGATCCCTACAATATACTCCTTTCTCTCAGGAGCGGGAACATTCACTTGCTTTACAAATAATTTTTAGAAACCAACAATTAAACAATTTTGAAAATTTTCAAATCTTAATCTTTATTTTCAACAACCACAAAACACTAAATGTTATCAATAATACAATATCTACACATAACAAGATAAGGCAAATGGCAACAATGTTATATAGCAGTACCCTATATATTGTATATCGGTCAAAAGTAAATACATTAAAAAATAGCACCTTTTACAGAGTACCAAGCACTGTCAGCGACACTGCAAAAGTTGCATAACTTGTTCAGTTTCAATTGCATACGATTATATTGAATAAAAATTTAGGGGTAACATCGAGTTATTAATACACATATTTAGAACTATAGATTTATAGAAAAGCAGAGATCTCAAATATAATTTCGAACGTACTTGAAATCACTGTTTCTCTTGTATCTTTTAAATTCATGCTCATTTATATATCATTTAGGCCACACATAATTGATCTTTAGCTTCTCGGATCTTCTCAAGGCACTTTTCTGGGGTTGGTAGGACAAAAAAAAGTGAAACTTTTTTTTTTTCACAATGTAAAAAAAAAAAACAAATTTTTTTTTTTCGTCGGCAGAAAATCGATTGTGTCGGCGGGTCCTCGAAGCTAAGAATCAATTATGTGTGGCCTAAAAAGCACAATATTATGCTCATATTTATATATCATTTATATCTATTACTCCGGATGTGAAACCTTCAACTGAACAATATTTCACACTACTTGAGTAGTCCTTCAAAATACTAAACAACTGTAAATAGAATTTCATGACAGGCTCACATCATAATACAATTATCACTTCAATGTCAAACATTGTAAGTAGCCTCTTTGACATAGTAATATCATAAACAACATGTTATTTCAAACCTTTCAACATTTTCTTTTTTTTTTGGTTGATAAAACTCACAATTGGTAATTTGGTAGTAATGCCTGTTATGGTACACAGTCGATGCTACAAAATTGTAGTAGTTTGTCGTCAAGCATTGGGACAGAGATTTAGCATTGTTTTTCAGCCTGCTCAGTATCTTTGTCAATATTTTGTTAATTTGTGTTGCAACAGGAATAGTTACTCAACAGACATGCAATCCCAAGTCCACTCAAGATCTATTTTCTCAGAATACCTTTTAGTCTTTTAATATTGATTAAACATTCAAAATAATAATTTATAATCTCAACATGATAAATTTGCCATATTTTTGATAAGCTTATTATCAAATAGGCTTATATATATATAAGGATTTTGATATAACATTATATAACATATTGATTTAACACTCTATCTAGAATTACCGACCACAAATGCACTTCTGCCAATTTGATGAGCCAAGTCAAATTATCAGCTTGTTAAATCCATTATCTTCTTTTTTTTACTTATTTTTTTCAAAAATAACTTTTGTACTTAGACTACACAAATTATGTAGTAGTATTTTTGTCAGCAGCTCAGCATGTAGTGAATTTTATTATAGACAGCTATAACATGGACTTAGATTGATCTAATATTATTAAAATAATCTTTTTCTAATACACTGTAATAAAATTGGTTTTGGTATTTATTTTGTTGTTTCACCTTCTGTTAACTAACACATTGCAAGCAAAAGGCACTAATTATTTTACATTATCATTTTCATTGA
Organism: Platynereis dumerilii; assembly: GCA_026936325.1. Lineage (NCBI taxonomy): Eukaryota > Metazoa > Annelida > Polychaeta > Phyllodocida > Nereididae > Platynereis > Platynereis dumerilii. The sequence continues at coordinate 48,978,618 of JAPTHN010000005.1, forward strand.
AACAAATATCAGAATATAATTGTAACACACCACCTCCACCATCCTCTCATTCTACTGTTTAATCAAATAAGCAATCTAATAAAATTTTATAGTTACCCATATCAAATAAGGAGACCTTACGTTTCTTATAAATTCTTGTTAAGCTGCACATAGAAGTATAACACTTGCGCATTACATATTTTACACATCTTTTTTGAGTTACTTCGCAAGCTTTTGTTTTCTCCATTGACTACATTCATCACCCGGGTGTCGGAGTGCTATTTATGTATCTTTTAGAGAATTACTAGTCGAGTATTCCTTTATTATGTCCGAAGTAACAACATTTTAAACAAATACAAGCTAGCTTCATTAAAAATCCATATTGAAATTTTGTGAACACACCGTCGTAATGCTTTTTATCAATACCTTGTGCTGCTTCTAAAATTATATCTAAATTAAAACAATTTTATAAAGATAAATTATTTCAGGTTACTAATTATTATTTAGGGTAATTAATTATTGTAGGAACAAGTTATTCCAACTTTCACATTGTGCCAAACACTGTTGGCCACGAATTGTTTATGGAATAAGCCTGAGCAGTAGGTCAATGGAAACTGACCTTATTTTGAAAATCATTGATAATACAGTAATTTACATGTATTATATACGTCATACATGTATAAATAGGTGTATATATACAGAGGGTGCAGCTGAAGGACACAATCCTTTTCCTGGGACTAAGATATGTAGCTTTCTTTGGCTTGATCTGATAGGAACTGATTGTAAACAGATCACACCCGACAATTTGTGAGAGGCCAACAACTTCGGGTTACGGCCTAAACCCGTCTACAAGAAGATCTTGTCAATTTTACTTTGGGGCTACTGTGCCTAATTTCAATGTCATAACTAATCATGCATATTATCACAGCACACACTTTCAATAAAAGCAGGCACAAAGCATTACAGCGTTTCAAAACAGATACTGTATTCACCAATCATAAGCTTAAGATTTAATTTTTCAAAGAAATTGTATCAAACGATCATATTTTCCAACAATTGCATAAAATGAAATTGTTACCAGCATGATCTTGCCTAAACAGTTGCGGATTAAACTAAAGTGATCACTGACATTTATTAGTTTTATGTAAGTTGTGCTTGAAAATTATCCCATTATCATTACAAATTGCGTATTGACATGTTTTGCGCACAATGAAAAAAAATTTCATGTTTAAAATGTTGCATTTGCCCAAAATTTATTCACCTGAACATTATGTCCAAATTTAAACAGAAGTGGCCTGGCAAATAATATTCTATGTAATTTTATATTTGTTAATGGTGACCTGACATATTTCAAATCGATAACATTTTTAGGTGTAGCTTGAGTTGAATTGTTCACAAAATAGTAATTCCAAAAATCTGGTTATTTCACCAAATTGTGAGAAACAAACAACAACAGCAGCTATACTGTGTGTCACTTATTACATATATGGTCTACAAGTGAACAAGACCTCTGATATAGCGAAAAGATTAATAAAAGGTCTTGTTAATCTGAGAAAGTATCTAGTCAACAGTGAACAACAATTTCAGTGAACTATAACACTAGTGTATATACCTGGGATCAAAAAAATCAAAGATCTCCATTATAACACACAGGTTTCAGTAAGTAACCTTTAACAAAGCAGTACTAAGACGGCTGACAATATACAATTTGAACTTTCATCCAGTCTATTTTTAGCCTATCCAGACACAGTGCTGTTCCTCCTGGCCATTAATACAACTAACATGCAATTCATCGTAACACATTCACAATAACACACACCAAATAACACCCAAGCCAAACTTTGATTCTAATTATATATAAAACTGATCATAATTGATACATTCATCACCACACCACATCACAATAACTTTTATCAGCTACAACTTATTTTACATTAGTCAATGTTAATTGGCTTTGAGGCAGTCCTAATAATGAAATGTTGGATTTGGAAAAGAGAATTCAGGAAACATAAAAACGTCGCAAATAAATAACTTGCATTTACCCATGTAAATTGAAAGCTATTGAACATTTTCAGGTTCGCAATTGGCAGCAACACAAATTTCAACTGATGGCTTGATGGAAATCACCCAGTGACATGTGTCACAGGGCTTTAGCCTCCCTCCTTTATTTTGCACTTCTTACGGGATAGGCATGGACAGCGGATGCTTTATTAGCCAAGAATTGTCTTGGGATATTGGAAGTCGATTTATCCCACTTTAAAGGTTGGGTGCTAGGGCTTTTCGTTCAGTACTTGAGCACCAACTAAGCTTAATAGGACTGGCTGCGACAATGGCACCACGCATAGTAATGAGAGAAGGTGCACTCTAAGCACAGGTGCCACAGGATGAAGAATTAGTCTTGTATGGATGATTGGGGCTTTACGTCCTGCATTTATGCACTTGAAGCATAAGTCTAAAATGGGTCATGCCGACTAAGAATGTAACACAAATACCAGAGCCCTAGTCCAATAAAAGCTGCCCAAAAACAGTGCCATACTTGAACATGATAGAATTTTTCGATCTTGCAGAACCCCGTGACCAACATTTCACATAGAACTGCCACGCCAACAAAATCATGAACGACCACCAACGACCACCAACCATACTATCGTAACATAATCACACATAAAATTGTTTATGTTGACGCAAATTTGTAGTATTTAATATCAAAATTAATATCACAGAATGGTGCAAGACACTGCCTGCCACCATGACTCGTACGAAATACTGCAAATAAGACTAAATATGAGCAATTAACAAGATAAAGCAATTATGTAGAGCAGATTTGACTAAAATATAAGCAAAATAAGCACAAGCAATATATACATGGAATACCATAATTCAAAGCAGCGAAAATATGTAGCCAGTGTTACAGTATGGGCCTATGATAATCAGATGAATCAGAACAGGAAAGTTGTCATTTAAAAATAACTAATTGAAAATTTACCAAAGGCACCTAGACAGCTTAGGAGTCCGACCTTGCAAAATTTAAATATTGTGAATTTTCATTTCAGAATCACCAACAGGCAGGATTCAATGATCTAACCATGCCTTAAGAAATCAAATCAATCTTTTTTGAGAAAATCATGATTTTTCGCAAACCACCCAAATAGTCACTTTTAAGTCTCATCGTTCTTATTGAACCATAATTTCAATTTTCAAAACAAATTCATAAAGGACCTTTAAATAGACTACCATCATCAAGACTAATCCAGACCCAAGCATTGAACAATGACAAACTCACATTGTAGCTAATTTGGCCATCAACGACTATGTACAATTACTGATAAAATATATGTTATTTCATCATAATACTTCACAAAAATTTAACCTGGTAGTCATCATAGATGTAGCAATGAAGTAAAGTAGAAATGTGATGTTATGACAACTTTGGGGACACTGAATTTACATTGCAGATATTGATATTTGATATATACATAAGAAAATACACTTCGGTAAATTGACTTTTCAAGTTTATGGTACACACAGTACTGGACGCTGCCAGTGACACATGTAAACTTGTAGCAAAATATAACAAAAAATCATCCAGTAAATCATTTTTGGTAAAAATCACCATATAAAATGAGTAACAGACTCTGCCATTGACACCATTCATGGTAAAAGTCACCATGGTAACAACCATTGTTAGAAAAATTATTAAAAATTTGAATACTTTTGTATTACCGAGATTATACATATTGACTAATAAATTTTTTCCAATTCTGTGCATCGCAGAAAGTTAATAATTAGATAAAGCATAAATATTATTCATAATTATGTTCGATGTAATTTTTGGTAGGCCTAATAATTGCGTATCAGTCAAATAACACAGAGTTAATTAACAGACTCCAGTTGATAGTATCATTCAAATTTTAAATGGTACAACTAACGAGTAAAAGAAAAATTACCTGCAACTAACTATTGGCAAATTCTTCAGAAAACAAGGATATCTGAACACATCGAGCTGGTCCAGTAACATCTGTCTTTTTTAACAATAGCATGAATTCAACCATGCTTGCGTAGGACAGATTTTTTCAGACTTCAAAAAATATATTGTTGATACTTGATAGAACAGAACTTGTGCACAGTAACATTAGATGATACTCATGATAACTCATACTCAGCTGCTCAGGTCTCGAGCAGACTTAAAAATTTAAAATAATGATACAATTGAATATTTAATTAACCCTTTCATCTAGTCTATATGAAGACAACTCGTACAAATATATTGATTTTTCATTTCAAATTGCTAAAATATATATGCATGCATCAAATGTAACAAAAAAGTAATTCGCATCAATGTGAACTAGTAATCACCGACTCTCTTTCGAAAAATTGTGATCAGACTCGAAATTAAAACAAAAATTGTGCCTTTTATCTGATAGGACGGAGGGAGGTATACAATATACATATCAAAAAAATAAATGCCATTTACTCTTTCAGAAACTAAGCACAAATAACCAAATGGGATAACATTCCCTAAAATGTTTGGGAGACCCAAACCAAACTATTCAAAATTAAATTAACATCATTCATGATGTGTTCCTAATATCTTAGAGTATATTCAAAATTAGTTAATCTTGGACCCTTTAGGCCTTGAATTCAAGCCCGAACATGCTGAAATATCAAGACTTCAACATTCAGAAAATCATGAAATTATGATTAAACGTTTCCAAAATTATCATAACAGTTATCTATATATATATAGAATGTGCCGTTATAATTACACATGAAAGTCCATAGTTACAGCTACTAGGGTCATGGTACATAGAGCAATTAGTTGTTTTAAATTTCCTTTTTTTTTGGAAGCCTCCCATCAAAATGATAGGAAAACAATTTATTTCATCATAAGAGTCAGTGACAGAGGTTGTGGTTTATATTTATCAAGTTAAAGGGTTTCGATTCTATCATAATATTATATATACACATTCACCATACATGCGATGTGTCCTTCCATGTATTTATGTACTCCGTGCCAAAAAACAAGAAAACTGTGCTAAATGACATATTTTATAAATTTTATGCCAAGGTCACATAAGTAGAATTGTCAATAGTGATAAGCTGTTTTTACAGCAATGAAAAAAAAACAAGGCAGAAAAATAAGTAGTTTACAGATTAAATGGAAAAAGAAGAATGTTTTAGAAGCATAGGGTGTTTAGATAAATTCATTACACATTTTTTCAGCCATCTAAATAAACGCATTCATGAAAGGTAAAAACGACATATTTCCTGGGAAAGGGCAAACTCCACACATAATTGAACACTGCTGGAAGTTATTTACTGTTCATATCACATATGTGATTATGTAAATGTAGGCCTAAACATTCTAGAAAAACAAATTCAGAGAGAAATTCAAATAGGCCTATTCGTGAAGTTGAGTTATATAACTTATCATCCATGTTATAAAATCTTATATCATTACAAAGACCCGACAGCCCAACCAACATTCACTATTGTCATACATTTAAACTGACAAAAAAAAAGTTCGAAAATTGAATACTATCAGCATAGGCTAAAGAAAATTAAGATCATTCGACACAAGTGCATTTAAGTTCAAACACATTGCATTGTTCTTCATTAAGATAAGATTTCAAACTAAATGTTGTAAACTATCTGTTATTATGAGTAAAGTTCAAAGAGTAAGAGTACCACTTGCTCTATAGAGTCTATAAGTAACGGCCTAATGAACTGAATTGAATATTGATAACAATATTTGTTCCATGACCCCTATGTAACAAGCTTCCTGATTGGCCAACAACCCACCTGCATAATGTGATGTTCACCTGTGTGCGGTGGTGTGTGACAGGCAGGTCAATAACAAATGTTATATTCACTGATCAGTGAATATAACATTTGTTATTGACCTCCCTAACAAATGTTATATTCACTGATCAGTGAATATAACATTTATTGACCTCCCTGGAAAAAAAATTTCTAAAAAACAAATTTTTCCAAAAAACAAATTTTTCCAACAAAAAAAAAATTCCGGAAAAAAAATTTTCCGAAAAAAAAAAAAAAATTCCGAAAAAAAAAAAAAATTTCCAAAAAAAAAAATTTTAGAAAATTTCCACAAAAAATTTTTTTCCCCAAAAAAAAAATTTTCCAGAAAAAAATATTTTCCCCAAAAAAAATCATCATGGAACAAAACAATTGTGGACTTCAGTTTCGGTCAATATCAGGTTTTACGGACCTGACCTAGTGATATTCACCTCGGCCTTCGGCCTCGGTGAATATCACCGGTCAGGTCCGTAAAACCTGATATTGACCTCAACCGAAGTCCATAATTGTATAATATATCATAGTGTTTGATTCTTTTCGGTTCACGATTTCAGCTTCTTTTTCTCCCAAATAGTAACAAATATGTTTTCTCCGAGTCACAATAATTTTTTGAGTCATAAAATTTTTTGTGTGTCATATGATCTACATCAAGGAAATTTCTATGTACTATTTATACAATTTAAATTATGAATTACCATATTTTCTGTACTAAAAGCACACCCCCTCCTTAAAAAACAATTTTAATCAAAATTCCATCAAAATATGACTTTATCCAAAAATTTTAATTCAAAAAAATATTAATCGTCCATCTCATTATTACATCTGCTCACTGGGCGCCTATTGCAAAAATAGGGTAACACGGGTAAATTCGTCAAAATCAGATCAGTATAAAAATCATTGCAATTTTTTTAATTTAAAAAAAAGAAGAGACTTTTATCAAGCTTCAGCTCAGCATTTTTCCCATACACTTCAAAGCGATAGCTTATATAATATAGATCCGTGTGTCAATGTATGCAACGATACACGTATGATAAAATAAAGCAATACGTTGAATTTCACTCCAAGTGAGCTAAATCCTGACCTCAGGAGGTTTCTTTTGAGTTGTATGAATTACACAAAGGTCGTTTTTATCACTAACCAGGGGCTCTGAGTGTCACTTTTTTAGCAGATATTTTTTATGCAAATCTACAGATTTTCCATTTTTAATATCCCAATGACTTTAGTGTCACGTAGACCAAATTAAGAGTATAAACAGTGATATAGGATGACACTAGGTTTCCGTACTTCATCTGTATTGCACCAGATCAAATTGTATCATATTGTAAATTATTGAATGTAGCAACAATGTACCATGACCCAAGTTTTATGTCAATAAACAGGAAAAATATACTATTTCGATCATTTGATATAGGAGAAGTTTGTTGAAATTCAAAAATAGCTAATTTATGTTGTATCATGTATACTACAGTGCATGTATACATGGTCTACATGTCCTTGTTAAGTTGTAAGAACAGTAGTGCAATTCTTACTTTTTTGGTGTTTTACAAGTAACAAGATTATTGCAAGGTATGATAAAGAAAATACAGCTATAGGCCCATAACAGTTAATATTCAGCAAAATGATATTACGTATCAAACGTCATTGTTTTATTTGTTTGTTTATAGGTCTCCAGAACTGGTTGATTAAAATCAAGGTGATGGAATTGGGATTTATTTCATTTTGATTCTTTTTTTTTTTTTAAATGTGGCCTAATTCAAATCACTAGACTTTAAAATTTTTCCTCCGCAAATCATAATCTTCATTAATTCTCATTTTTAAATTCAACTCAGGGCTCTTTGTACCTGTAAAAGGCGGTTATTTGAGCAAGGTCTCAAAATTAAGTTTTCATCATGGTTTATTTTTTAAAATACTGGACCTTAGCAGTTTGTTTTGTTCGTCAATTTGGCTGATTTAGAACCAGTGAGCAACAAGTTTTGTTTTTGGTATTCACTAAAGCACGGAGCAGTAAGCAATTATGATTAAGGTATCCACTAAGTTACTATGAAACCAAAATAGCAATTAAACAACATTACACACAATGATAAATATCTAGAACTACAACATTCTAAATGATTCTATAACATTCTGAATCTAGCAATTGCATAGAGGGCCTTAATGCCAAATTGGCAGTCTACCATTGTCAAACTATTCAATTTAACAAATTCAGAAATTTGAGATAACATGTGTAAATGGCACTCATATTTTGATTTTGAACATTTAAAATTGTAAGTAATCGTTTTCGTAAGATCTACACAAATATTTTGGAAGGAATTTGGGTGATGATTTATCACTGGCTTTAACAACTTATTACATTTCTATTTGATGAAATGGTTTCAAAAAATGTACATCCATATCACTTTTATAAAATTCATTCTTGTGCAATTCCTTACTTTCTCAATGAAATTGAAATTATTATAAACATAATTAAGATGATTATATTAACAAATCAACAAATATGATATTAACAAATCAGACAAGACATCGGCCCTTGAACATAAACCAAAGGCACATGACAGTGTTTCAAGAATTTGTGCGTCTTAGGCACATTTGGCAGTATTATTGTGACACAAGAATTCATAACATACAAACATTTCAAGCAGTTATAGGCAGTGAAGGCACTTCATATTCGACAGACACCAATGTCCGAGGTGCTTTCAATTGCCATCATATTCAACAATGTTCAATAACACAAATTTATAACAAAAAAATATACCTTTCATTATGACTTCTCAACTGATGCACACCTTGAACAGTGGCAAGATTATGAGGTAAGATAACACATTTGTAAATTATAATAGGCACTTTAGGCAGGTAAAACTTCAGGCTTAGCTGGTCATTCACCAATGCTAATTGAATCAAAATGAAATTACATGATTATGAAAATATTTCTTTTATCCCCCCAAGTTTTAGACAATCTGGCTGAGAATTTCAACAGCTTAAGCCAATCTGGCTAAAGTATCTACTTGGTCAGCTGAAACCTACAATTTAAGCACTTCTAAAGACGATAGACCAATCATTTGAGTTGCACAAGTCTCTCTATAACATGTATAAAGTTGGAATTGTTACAACTTTTAGTAACTCCAGACAACTGGACAATGTACATGACGTATCAAATTATATAGATCATTCAACAAAATATATACACACAACTATCAAAGTCACAGACCAAGGTCTCCGATTTCACTTGTCTAGGCATACCAAATTCAAACACTCAAAAGATGCCTAAATTTTGCCAAATTTACAAAAATTTTCTAAGCCAGACATCCTCTGAACATGTAGAATCTAAGCTATCATGTAAGGACGAATAGAAGCCCTGATTGTTACAAGTGCACAATACTCATAATAAGCTTTTGTATTAAATTGATGTATCGCAAAATTCAAGGTTGAAAATAGCAAAAAAAACAAATTTACAACAATCTAATTTCCTACCAAAAACCCTAAGTTTAGACCTCTAACTGATGTTTAAAATCATTAGTTGCTCAAAAAAAAAAAAAAACATTTTATAATAAATAAATAAATTTACTTGAATACTTTGGACAACAAAAATAATAAATATTTACAACAGAGATCACACTGATGTTTGCAACAGGTTTTGAATGGAAACTAGTTTAACCATGTTAACCGAAACTGTCCACTTGAATTTGAAGACAAATGAACAAATAGATAAGCAGGATAAGAAGCCCTCAGAAACTCACGCTTCTTTGAAAAACAAATTAACATGCTAAAAATAGAAAATTAACATGCTAAAAATAGAACATTTGGTATGAATCGTTAGTCATCAATTTCCTCCTTGATCCGTATCTATAATTAGACCAAGCCTGAATACCTTTCAAATAAATATTTCTCATTCATGTGACACCTTTAGGATTTACTGGTAAACAGAACAAAACCGTAAATATACACTATAAAAATAATTTTTTTTTCTGTAGGAAACACTATATCTTTCGGAAGCACAAAACGGGATTAAAAATATTTCTAATTCAATCATGCATTTGTAACTATTAGAGTAATTTGACCACTATATGATACTTATGAGATCCTGTTTAATTATCAAAATTGACTATAAAAATTGCGAAGTCCTATCTTAATGAGTATACCTCCATATATCGATTTATATCAGTAGCAACAGATCTAAAACACATTCAAGTGAACAGACTAATTTCGAATTATTCTGTATCCTTAGAAATTTCTTACAGAGGAGGGGTGGTCAGAACGAAGGAACCGTTTCCGTTCTCAAAGACAGGCAGGACCTCTGGTGGCTCGGGAATGGAACTAAGAGCCGCCATGATGCCGAAACCCAGAATGAGGCTGAAGACTTTACCCATGTCGTGATCGGCGTGGGTAATCTCGTCTTGTAAGATCTCAAAGAAAGTTACGTAAATGAAGGTACCCGTTGAAATCGCTTGCAAGACCCCGTTAACAATATCTAAGGTGACGTTTGCACCCTGCCCCCCTGATTCTACTAACGCAGTGCCAATGGCAACCCCAACCGGCATGATCAAAGACACCAAACAGCAGTAGATCATGTAACGCTTGTCCGTAAAGCGGTTACGGACAAACTGCAAGCCGAGACTGAAACCAATTACAGTCTCATGACACAGAACAGCAATACAAAGATTCCATACACCCAGAGTGGTGTACTTAAGCCCAATACTCATACCCTCGAAGATGCGGTGCAATGAGAGAGCGATGACAAGTACAAGAGATCGACTTGCGTGGTGTGACACGTCTTCTTGCAGCTGGCTTTCTGTTTCGAAGTTTAACTGGGACAATTTGCGCTCTAATTTGTCCTGCGAGTTGATATGCGGGTCGCACCCAGCGAGGTTCTTGGTCTCCGATTCGCATCCCGTATCTTGGCAGTCACAGTCATCTGGGGTTTTCCCGATGTTGTTAGAAACCTTACTTCCGAGATCCTCCACATCCACGACTTTCATAATCTTCTTCCCGTTCGGCGAGCACTCATCATCGCAAGCTTCGCAATCCTCCGTTGGCTCGACGAACGGGCAGTCGTTGTTACATTTCCTGGCGTTGTGATCTTGAACCTTGGCGTGCATGGTGAGGGCGAACTTTTCAATCAGCAGAACGAGGAAGAATCCGATGGCCATCAAGAATTCCGCAAAGGGGTAATCTATGTTGTTGGGCTTGATTAACGCGGCCTCAAGAATATGTCTAACCTCCGGCATCATGTGGAGCATGAATGTTCCGAAGAAGACACCTCCTCCGAAACACATCATGCAGCTCAAGAACCGTTTTCCCTTGTTTCCCTTCTTCAAGAAGTAACTGCTCATTTTCACGGGTATCAAGGTGCATCCCAGGGGGACGAAAAACACCACCAGCCCAGCTAAGATCTTTGCCACAAGACGCTGCATTTTGTTGCTGAAAAGGAGCGAAAATACCTGTTAGAACTTTTCAAGCTATCATGTACCGCCTCTGAAAATTCAGCTTTCAATTCAATATCACTTACAACTTTTTAACAACTGAGGGTGGGCCAACTCTCCCCTGTGCCGTGGCCAAATCATCTTATATTCCCCTACTAATTACCTAGGGGAAGCTTGGGAGAGTTGGGCCATTTTTTTCGTTCGTGCACCTCCTTTTCACCCTAATTGCTGTTAGAATCCAGCAGAGGTGGTGGCATTGGGGGGTGGGGCAGTGGCCCCTACTCGCCACTTGGGACACGTCCCTCAATTTTTGGACCCAAAAATATAGTACTAGACTCTAACTAGAGTACAGATGCCTTTTTTTCCTCACTGAAAATGGCTAAAATTATTACATACAAGGTGTCCCCACTTTTTGGGATGTTCCAATACTTCTGGACTCCAATGTCCATCTGACAGCCCAACTCTCCACTGCTCTCCCCATTGCCTTTTTCGTGCGGGTGCTCGATGGCAGAGGCCTTCAAAGTGAGTATTAATGGTCCCATTTTCTGTAAATTTTTCAAGTCAGCTGGTGAAAAGGGGGTCAACAAGATCGACTTGGGTCATAGTGCGGGTCAAACAAATGTCGGGCGCGGGGTTTCAAATGGACAAGTACTAAAAATACCGGGACCTAAAAATGTTTTTTTTACATCAAAATCTACAAGCTCAAGGGGGGTGGGGTTGAACCTCCTAGACCCCCCTCTTGTCTGGATTTCATCCGGGCCAAAAAATCAGGGTTAAAACCCACGGATAATTGGTATACCTTGTCCAACAATATAGTCCAATCCACCTTGTGTCTGTGGCCCAACTTTCCCAGGCTCCCCTAGGGCCATGTGCCTGTGCCTACGGTCTGGACTGCAGCCACACTGCATTGATGATCAGGACACAATTCCATGGGCCAAGAACCAAAGTTTGCAAACCAACAAGTATACCAGTTGTGTTATCTCAACTTTCTCAGCACTAAGAACAGGCACAACATCATGACATCCGACACTGATCATCTGCATATTGATGGGAACACGGGGTAGCACGTGCCACGTGAGTTGGCCATGTAGAGTGCTGAACTTGCAACAACTTTTGCAGATCCAACTTTGTTTCTCAAAGTTGTGCACGTTGCAAGATTTTCAGTTCGCTTCTGTAGATTCCTGAACATTGCTAAAGTGTTTGCAGACTGCTAGCCAGTTTAATGATAACAGTAAAAGTGAATACTAACCGATATCGTCCTCTCCCCACTCCAACTAAGTGTGACAATCTGACAAACAACTCCACATGCAATCAACAAGCCTTGAACAAGGGCAAATATAGAACTAGGTCACTGTGACCTATTTATCGTTTAACGCTAGAGGGCGCCTATAAATCGCAATAAACTTTTGCCCCCTAGTGTTTATACAGATATCTACTCAGCAGCGGATTTGGTTGAGGCGGGGGGGGGGGTTCTCTCTTGTGCGGGGTTAAGCGGGGTGGGGGGGACCCTGGTGGGGGGGCCCCTGAAAATTCCGATGGATCTACCGGGCCTGAAAATGCATCATCGCACGCATAGACCACTAAATTAGCATGGAAATTGTAAAAATTAATTCTGTTGGTCGGGGGGGGGGGGGGACTGCATACCCCTTATCTCCCCCCCCCCTTGCGTTATCCCAAATTTTAATTATAGATTTCATCCCCCTTTAAGGAATGCGCTAATACATAAGGCTATTGAAAAAGAAATTGGTGTGGCATAACAAATAAAATTCTAATTAGAAAAACAATTTAAACAGTACAAACTTCAATTTATTAATTAATGACCAACAAAAGAATTTTAGACATTGAAAAGAACATCAGCTGTCCTTAATTTGATGATTCGAAAACCATCTGGAATTTTGGCAAAGAAAAAAATTAGGCCAAGTAAAAAAAATACCAGGCCTGTGTACACCTGTATAGGTCAGTGCAATAATTGTCTAATTAAAAACAAGCACCTATAAAAGGGGCTTAAGCTTACAAACAGTGAACATAGCATGTACAGTGGCATAGACATCTTTCATTAACAACAAGAAATTCAAGAATTAATTTACAATAAATCATGCTCAATATAGGCCCAACTGTTCAGATAAAATAGCACCAATAAGTTTCTTGTTGGACCTATAACTTCAAAATGCAATCTATAGGCCAATACAATTCACATTAAATTACATGATATTACTCATCTGTCAACAACATTTTTCCTTCCAAGATTTTGAAATAACCCAGCCTCGGCAGTTAGGAACAGTGGTGGGCAAGTTAAAAAAAAAAAGTTAGCCGAGTTAACAGTTAATCAATTCATTAGCAAAGTTAAAGTTAATAAGTTAAATTTTTTGGAAGGTTAACTGAAGTTAAAAGTTCAAAGTCAAGTTATTATTTTTTACTTCGATAAAAACCTCTACCTATACAAAGGCGCTATCCTAGATGCTTCGGTCCCTCTTACGAGGTGTCTGGGTGACCCACAACTGCCAAATTCGCACAGTGTACTAATATTGATGTCCTGCAAAAAGTGGGCAACTTTTTTTTCCAATTTCCAAAAAAAAAATTTTCACAATTTTTTTTTCAAACTGTTTTTCATTTTCACTAATTTTTTTTAAAAAAAAGAGGAAATAAAAAAAGAGGAAATCAACCTGCTTTTTCCAGTCTCTGCTACGAGGTGTCTGCTTTAACCATGACTACCAACTTTGCACAGGGTCAATATTTTTACCTGAGGGGAATGGGCGGTTCAAGTCCAATATAAGGACCAAATAGTTCCATGGTGTAACAATAAGAGTGTTATTTGGTTATGACGTCATCATAACAAATGTTTCGGCCAATCAGCGAGGATGTGGGGGTGGCAGCGCACAGGGTCAACATTTTTACCTGAGGGGAATGGGCGGTTCAAGTCCAATTTAACGACCAAATAGTTCCATGGTGTAACATAAGGGTGTTATTTGGTTGTGACGTCATCATAACAAATGTTTTGACCAATGAGTGGGGGTGTGGGGGGGCAGCCCCCATGTGATGCCATGACAACGGTTGTGACGTAATGATCTTAAAGAGTGAAGAGTCTCACTGGATAACGAATGATAAAGAAAGAATTGAAGATATCAGAAAAACAGTCCCAGCCATTCTAAAAGAGAACAATTTACAAGTGAATGATGGTAAAACAGAAGAATATGAAGTTAAAAGGGGAGAGGATGAAAACTGGAAAAAATGTAAATATTTAGGAAGTCTTCTAGACACAAGAAATGACATCAACAGAAGAAAAATTTTAGCCATAGCAGCGTATAACCAACTGAAGAAAATCTTGGAAAGCAAGAAAGTGTCGAAGAAGGTTAAAATCAGACTTTTCCGTAGTCACGTAGAAAGTATATTTTTATACAACTGCGAGTTATGGACAGTGACTAAACAACTAGAGAATGACATTGACGTATTTCAAAGAAAAATGCTGCGAAAGATCTTAGAAATAACATGGCAAGATAGGATATCAAACGAAGAATTATACAGAAGAACCAAGTTAAATCCATGGAGTAAGAGTGTTAAAGAAAGAAGATTACAGTGGTATGGTCATTTACTGAGACTACCGGAAGAAACTCCAGCAAAGGGAGCGCTGAGGGAAGCTAGAAAATATGTTCAAAAACCAAGGGGAGGGCAGAAACAGACCTGGCTGAAATTAGTGGACAAAGATCTTGATAAGCTAAGTATAAATGTTACAGTTGTAAATGGTAGGAATAATTACACATATGAATGTTTTGATCATGAACAGTTAGCTAAAAATAGAAGTATTTGGCAGGTTGTGGTGCGCCGCGCTATGTCGAAAGACGGAAGAGCGTAACAGAAGAAGAGACTGGAACTACTTAACCGTATATTGGACTTGAGCCGAATGGGCTACCTTTTTTCCCACAGTGCACTTACATCAATTGTTGTCCTGACTCCTGAGGGGACTGGGCTACTGCTTTTTCCAATTTCAGTATTTTTTTTTCCCTAATTTTCTTTTTCATCTTTTCTGCACACTTTTTTCCAAAATCTTTTCCCCGCTTGCATTGCATCACCATGGCAACTACACTGCCTCACTTAAAGAGAATTTGGTAGCTATAACTACATACCAGTTTTTAAAAAATGCATTGTACTCTATTTTGCCACAATGGCCATTTCTAGTGAGACAATATTTGTGCAATATTTACTGCTAGTACCAGAATGAGGCTCTTCTGTCTCAAAAAGAGGCACAGGTTACATTTCCAGACAGAGGAACTCACACAATGTCTGTCTGGGTTTCACTATTTAGCTACCTTTTGTCAAATGAAGTCTTTTTCATGCAAAATTGTGTCTTTATGAAACTTTTTTCTACTAAAATGAGTGGACTTTATTAACTAACAAACTTGTAATTAAGTAACGGAGTTAGCTTCGTTATTAACGGATTAACAAGTTAATGCCCACCACAAATAAATTAAGAGAACTTTCAACAAAGATCCTTTTTTTAAACTTATATTTGCATGCGTTTTACTAAAATTTAGCCTTTGCACCTTTAGAATGGAATCTTTGTTCACAGGAAAAGCACTATAAATACATCAAAATGAATTCTTTTATGAAAGTTTGCCAGTTCATTGGCCTGCATATTGACAATGTGTTTGTGAATTTGCAACTTGATTGATCGAATAATAATATAACGACTGATCCGACAGAGTCTGAGTTGAGGTAGGCCTAATCCTGTTTTCAAAAATTTTGAGTTCAGGTTTCTGAATAAAGGGCTGCTATCTCAGACAAGGATGATGTCATTATATGATCCAGGGTTCCCACAGTCATGGAAAGTCATGGAAAAATTTGTGGTCATGGAAATTCATGGAAAAGTCATGGAAAATCAGAATTCTCCTAAATGTCATGGAAAATTGAGATTTTGACTGCAATTGCCGTTAAAATTTAAGAAATTTCTTTAGTTATGGCACTTATTGGTTGACCAAATGGCTAGACAGCAGACGAAGGTCGTCCCGCGAATTAGTTTCGGGGTTAATCTCGACCTCATGAGTAAAGCATTGGTCAAGGAAAATCCTAAATGTGGTCATGGAAAGTCACGGAAAATTCATGGAATTTGCTTCATAAAAATGTGTGGGAACCCTAGAGAACCCTGATTAGCTGATATAGTACACACACTGAGGGTCAGGGACATATCTAGAAATGGTTGGGGGGGGCATTACATGGAGTGAATACGCGACACTCTGCGAAGTTTGCTGTCTCTTCCATGTTAATTTTGGGCCTGAGGGGGGGGCATGGCCCAATAGCCCCCCCCCCCCAAAAACGGTACCCTACTGCTTAGGGTGGATACTGGATACACAGGCCAATAAAGAAGCAAACTCGAGTACAAATCTGAGAAGAACTATTTGAGGTATTCACTTGTTTACAATGAGACCCAATTGGCCCATATAATGAGGTTTTAAAAATGTTGTTAATGCATGCTGACAAACTTGATCAAACTTGCAGGCAAACATTGATCATCAGTCTTGGGCAAGAGATTGTAGTCTCGTACTTTCGTTGCTGCGATACATTTGAGACTAAAAAACTTCATGTGTTCTTCAAGCATTTCTATGACTTCCTCTGAATTGTTAATTTTAGGGTTTTTCACGATATCTAACGGGGTTTTTAAGTTCTTGTTTCGGAAGTGGGAGTGTGCTCCGTACTCCAATAACAGCTTGACTAGAAGGCTATCGATACGAGAGGTTCCAACCACAACATGGAGAAGTGTGTTTCCGTCACTGTCCGTAGCATCCACATCCAACCTGTTTTCGAGGAACAATTTAAGGACGAGGTGGTAATCCTTGTTGTAATGGTGATCGATAAATATCGCAAAATATTGATTGTCAAACATGAAGTGAGGTAGGGGAGCCCTGTAGCCTGAGTTTGGAGATACGAGGACAGGAAAATGTTTGCATACTCTCCTCAAAATCTCTTTAGCGAGTGTCACATCAGCTTCGGGGGTGCTGACCGTATTCGCAACATTTTGCTCATTTCCTGAATTCAAATCTCCCACACTTTCTGTGTCGCCCCCTTGTGGCAGCAAACTCCTTTGCAGCAGCTTGACGATGAAGAAGGTCACAAACAACATGGTCTGTTTGAATTGACTAATCAACTGCTCGATCAGTCCTACCTTCGTTGCCGTGTACAGATCTTCCTGGATTTGGTTCAGGCTTTTAAATATGAATTCCACAATCGTCAGCACCAAATCATTCTCCATAGACATGTTGGGGTAATCTTCCACAAAGAATGATCCAAGAATGGAATTCAACAACACAAAGGAGTCTCCGAAATCCCTGTAGTCTCCACTTTCTTCAATCAGATCCATATGGTGCAACTGCAGCGCCCTCATGTTGGTCAAACCGGTATTTTCTATGGCTGGAAACACACAAGGGATAGAGTATTACAATTAATCAAATATTGAATAGTTTATGAAATCAAACCCAACTCTACTATCAAGGTATACATTATGCACATGCATGGGGAAATCTGGTGCAAACTTTTAAGAAATTCAGAAGTTCAGTTTCAAAATTATTGATTCTGTATTTTTAAACATTAAACTGCATGTTGGGAAAATTTATGGTTTGTACGTATTAGAATTCGTCATTGCAACTGGTAATAAAAATAGGTCAACACTCAACAGTTTTAATCTCTTATAGCTGACCATTTAAATCGATGACAAAACAATGCATTTTCTGAGCTAAAATTTTAGAGTGTGAAATTTATGAATTTGGTACTTGACATTTTGGCCATTCTAAATTCATCAGATCATGCAGATTGGATTTGGCTGTTTGAAAGGCAGTAGAATATGATTACTATATGAAAATTAACATACTATCCCTGTGAGTGTCTTCATAGAGATTGAAATGTTTTCCTTTGAGGATCCTTTCCCTGGCGAGTAGAGCGTGGATAGTGACCTCTTCTGGGTCGCCTTCAATTGCCCTCAATTCTTCAAATGTTTCCCATTCCTTGGTGTAATCGTAACATTCCAGGGGCGGAAGAACTTGTTTCGGAACTTTGTATTTTCGTCGTAGTCTCGTAGCTTTGAGCAGAGACTTATAAGGATCAGGACAGCTCCTATGCAAGGCTAACAGTTCGTAGGCCTCAATGCGGGCTTGCCTTGAAATTTTGGAAGCCTTCTGAAGCAGAACATTAGCCACTTTGTAATCATGTAAAGTTGCATACTCTAGCGGGGTACGATTGTAAGAGTCTTTTATAGAAACATCAGCGTCGTTTTCTAACAATATTTGCACAAAATACGGGCTAAAATTTTGGCAAGCGTGGTGCAATGGGGTCATGCCATAGAAATCTTGGCGATTGACATCCCCTCCATGACCTATCAGCCTCCTTAGAATACTCGTAGCACTACTATCGCCTGGTTCGTTGGCCAGTTCCTCCGGCAACATAGTTTTCTCGTCGAAACATTGACATATTCGATGGAGCGCAGTCTCGCCCATGGCCGTCGTCTGATTGACATCGGCTTCTCCGATCAGCGTCAAGACCATAACCATCACTTCGTTTGTTCGTCCAGCCGCGACGTATAGTGGAAACAGGTCATCATAAACTCCAAAACCAGCGTTAAAAAACCTGCTGTGCGGAGAGCAGTATGGCTGGCCTAAATAATTCAAGCTGTGCCTTCGTAGTATAAAACCCGTAGCACTCACGTCCGCTCCGGCCTTCACCAAACAGGTGACAACAGGCCAACGTACTGAAAAACAAAATTACAAAAATTTCAATAACGTGCCCAAAGTTAGTATGCGGTAAGGGGGCACTACGACCTTAGGCCAACCTCCTACACGGCACACCCCTTTCCGCTATCATAAATTCTGAACGTTCTCTAAATCATGTATAACTTCAGTCTCAGCTGATTCTAAGAGGCTAGAGCAAAATAATATTGAGACGTTTGGTGTCATTCACTAAATTTACGATACACAGCAAAGGAGAAATTGTACAGTGACTACCCAAATACACTCATTATCACTCAGCTCAAGGCTTACTTGATTCATTGAGGCAGGCCTCCATGAGAGGGGTACACATACCCCAACCCCATTTAGAAGTTGGATGTTTTGTGTCTATTATTTCTGGATGTCTACCCAGAATGTCATCAATTGCATTGACATCAGCCTGGTGAATGGCATCAAACAAAGCTTCAATTGGGCTGGCACTTTCCTCACCGGCAGCCATTTTACTGGTGACCTATTTCTGCCAGGCAGCCTAAATTTCCCAACTCACAGCCTGCACTGCAGCAGCAGTGAAGTGCTGACCAGTCTTTGATTCAAATTAAATTTCCAGGAAATCTTTAATTTTCAATAGTGATTATTTAATCATCTCCCAATTTTTAGCCTTTTTGCCCGAATCTTACCGTTTCCCAAAAATTTGGGGGATCTCCCCCCCTTTGATACGCCTATATCTGTAAATTGTAATCTGGTATAATCTTCACGACATTCGAAATCGTGCTACTGGTTACTGGTTAGATACATAGGCCTACATGGACTACGGAATAAAAAAAGTTATTTTGGCACGCAAATAAAGTTTCCCATGAGGGTAAAAATTATCATCTTGTCGGCCCTCTGAAATAAATTCAATGTCACAATTCACCTGACTTAGGGGGCGGCGACCATTTATTAAACAGGGGTTTGGAGGTCCTTCGGCAAGAAATTATTTATTTCATGGTGAAAAAAAAAAGTTTCCCACTGGCACTTGACCAGGGACGGACGCAGGGGGGTCGCAGGGGGGATGCATCCCCCCCCACCAGACCAAAATTTCATTAAACTTCACCTACACATAGGTGAAGTTTCTTGTAATCGGTATTATTTTTCTTATTATTAAACTTCACCTACACATAGGTGAAGTTTCTTGTAATCGGTATTATTTTTATTATTCTTCCCGGATAAACCTCTTCGGAAAATTTTCAAAAAATTCATATACATGGTCTACAATGACCTTATTACAAATTCTGATTATGAGTGACCTTGACCGATTTTTCAAGGTCACAGAGCCTTTTAAGGTCAAATTTTGCAAAACTTCAAGTGCATGTAGGTCATCCGGTTATTACCAGATTTCACTTTCCTGTACATGGAAATGTCCTGGACACTTTCTACACAGCTTGAATTACTTTCATGAAAGTAGGTCAAGGTCAAATTGTACAAAGTCCGTTTTCATGGTTTAAGGTCTATCGCGGGATCTCAGAATCCGTAAGTCGTAGAGTCATACCGATGGTGTCAAAACGTGCCCGAACTCACGGGACATTTGCCCGGACTCTTTATTTTCCATCGGTAGTACCGGTTCTTGAGTTATGTAACTTTAAAGTCATACTGCGTCACCAAAATCGGTGACCTTGAGAATTTGACCTTGAAATATCGATGTTAGGTCATAACATGTCATAGTAAACCCCCCCAAACATACACCTAATAAGCCCAAAATGACCTTTAAATTTGACCTTGACCTCATTTTTCAAGGTCATTTGACCCAGAAAAGTTTGAAAAAGTGCCATTTTCAGCAATTTTTTTCACCATGTTCTTTTCAAGATATCACTGTGATTTACTGGTGACAGATGAACATTGGCCTGCTTATCCATAATATCTAATCATATTTTGTCTACCTCCTTCTCCGGATTTATGAAAAATTTTCAAATATTCCTAACCGACAAATGCTAAAAAACGACACATTTCTGCATATTTGACAGGGAAATATTCATTCTACAGGGTTGCAATGCATGACTGACCCCCCCTTTGTTACCTACTGCCTTTCTGAATAGCATATTAATTTTGACCTAGAAAATGTTTTTCAAGGTCAAACTCAAGGTCAAACATGACAAAATTTTTTGCCTTTTTTACATTTCGTATTTTTCAACAGAGAAGGAAGCAAGATATTGTTACAAAAATTATAGACAAACTTGCTACAATACTCTAGAAGCTTCCTGTAAATTTTCAAGGTCCTCGGACTGGCCTACGTTGCACTGTAAAGGTCAAAAGGTCGAAAAACGAGCGAAAAATGTATGATTTTTTTTCACATTTCTCAAAAATAGCGTCATTTCAAACAGCTGTAGCTCCGGTCCTAATTAAGATAGAGAAAATCTGAAAACAGATTTGGAAAGGCCATATTCTCCTCTAGTTTTCATTTTCTGAACATTTTGTCGTAGCTACGACGGTTAAAAAGATCGCTGGACCCTGAAAATTTCATGTTTTTTGTCAAATTTTCACAATTTATCATTATTTTGACAAGGAAGGAATCATCCTTTTTTGATCAACGTGTCTAGACCTATTTGTAACATCTGTTTACATAATCCTGGCAAATTATGTATGTTTTCATTGAACCGTTTTGGTTATACAGTGATTTTAAGTTAAAAACTACATTTTTTCAGGTATTTCTACAGTTCATATTCCTGAATTGTGCCATAATTTCAATCTGCGATAACTCCAGTCCTAATTAAGATACAGAGAATCTGTAAATAGATTTGAAAAGGCCAAATTCTCCCCTAGTTTTCGTCTTCCGAACATTTTCTCGTAGCTATGACGGTTTAAAAGATCGCCAGACCCTTAAAATTTCTTGTTTTTCCTGCAGAGCCAGGGAATAGACGACATACACACAGTCCTCTCCTCTCATATAATCTAATATCTTTTTATTCTATTCTATTCTGTTATGTTCTATTCTATTCTATCATATTTCTCATTCATTCAGACAGATAGCTGCAGATAAACTTTCTTATCTCTGGTTGAGGTCAGGCCCGTGTGAGGTCAGTGCATTCAGTTCAAACTTTTAATCAGTACTGATTATTTCATGCATATGCAGCAGCAGGCCGGCAGCAGCAGCAGCAGCAGCAGTGACACCACTGTGACACACATAGTGGGGCCAGGGGCTTGGGTTGCCAAGGTTGGCCTGCAAGGGTGTTGTGGACCCAACAGATGTCCAGTGTTGGCTTGGGTGTGCATTCTTACACATCAACCCACACTGGTCCGACATATTAAGAAATAAGTAAAACCACTTGTATGGAATTGAACATAATGATGATCTTTAAATAAATAGATGGGCCATTAAAATTAAGAATAACCCCACCTTGATACTATTTAGTACAGACAAGTTATTTATAACAGCTAACTTCTAGGACAAATTTAGTGTAAAAAAGTTATTGACAACAGCTAACTTTTACAGTTAACATCAAACAGGACTGCTGCAAGGTGTTTAATGTTCACTCACACATATGTTCATGTGACCTAGTTCCATGTGATAAATGGACATTCTTGCAGAACAATATGTATGCTGACCTGCTTTTTCACTTCCAAGGGAATACTTCACATGTGAACAGGAATTAAGGTATGTTTTTCTCTAGGTTTTATTATCATTGTCAGCTAATAGTAAATAACAGGTCACATTAAATATTGTTCATTTGATTTATAACACAATATATGATTGTAGCATTTTGAATAAACTTCCTTTTGAGATTAATTGAGTAGAAGCATGCAGAGACATAGATCAACTGCACAATCTAGTAAAAAAATCATTGCACTTATATTTGAAATTAAAGAATTAGATCTGGCAATTCTAGATAAAATTGAACTTGCATTAAAATAACAGCAACTGGTACATTCACAACATTGTGGTGATATGATACATTAGTAATCAACTCAGTTGCATATTTTTCAGAATTAATTCAGTTACATTCATTTTATTAGTCCAGTAGAGTACTACTATGCTTTAAATTTAAACAAAACACTAACTTCTGTTAACACAATTTATTTAACCATTTTGGTTCTAGACCAATTATTAGTTAAAAAATAATTTTTTTCATGAATTCCTGAAAGTCCATATTTCTGAATAGTCATCATTTCAATAGGCCCTATCTCCGGTTCTATTTAATTTACAGAGAATCTGAAAAATGATTTGAAAACACAAATTCTCCAGATGTACTGATTTATGTACTGGTGGATGTACTGGTTCATGTACTAGTTCATGCACTGGTTCATGCACTGGTTCATGCACTGGTTCATGCACTGATTCATGCACTGGTTCATGCACTGGTTTTTCTGTGCATACTTGCATGTACTGCAATGTACAGGAAACATTATTGTATTCTTGTCTGAATGCATGTTACATAATTATGTATGATTCCTGTGTACTTTTCCATGTACCTTTTACTTGCTCATCTACTTGTGTCTATTCGAGTTACTGGTACCACAGTAGGTGAAGTTTTGTTACCGCTCGCGGTTACGTCTACTAGTGTTTACATTGCTTTCGCACTTAAGAAAAAAGTCTTCGAAAATTTCTCAAAAAATTACTATACGTAGCTTACAATAATACAAGAGAATCATTTTGAAAAAATTGACCTTGACCTATTTTTCAAGGTCACAGAGCCTTTCAAAGTCAGATTTTGCAATATTTCAAATGCATGTAACTCATCCGGTTATTACCGGTTTTCATTTTCCGGTACATGGAAAGGTCCCAGACACCGTCTTCACAGTTTGACCCACTTTCATGAAAGTAGGTCAAGGTCACATTGTACCAAGTCCGTTTTCATGGTTTAAGGTCTATCGCGGGATCTCAGAATCTGTAAGTCGTAGAGTCATACCAATGGGGCCAAAACGTGCCCAAACTCACGGGACATCTGCAGAACTCTTTTATTTCACATTCGCATAACTGGTTCTTGAGATTCCTAATTTTAAAGTCATACCGCGTCACTAAAAACCAGGAATTTGAAGATTTAACACAGAAATAGCAATTGTACGGCAAAACATGAGGCAAAATGAGGTATTTGGTTCAACTCCCAGTTGTCTAGCTGCTGTACCATGCCAAAACATTGCTAATTCAAGCTATTTGTGCCACAAATGTGGTGACTGCATTGATTTTTTTGCCACTAAAAGAACATCCGCACGGCCCACAAATAGCGCAACCGTACGGTTTCTCCCCAGTGTGTGATTTCATGTTTACACCTGGTTTAGGACAGATGTGTCATCCTTGTAGCAACAGCATCAATACAGGACGTAGAGCAAGGTCAATTGAAGCCCTCTGAAGCGTTTGACGGACCAGGAAGACAGAATAAAGCTCTAAATACATTGATTTTGTGTTTGTTTTATTTTATTTGCCATTCAACGGGCGAAAAGACCCAACAACAGGTGATTCTTGAAAACGCACTAGGCCAGATGCCGTAACAGGCCATAATATTTCAAATTCAAGCCATCTCTACTGTAGATCAGTGGCCCGCAGCCTCAATTACTTGCAGATGCCTCCATTCTAGCAGACCAGAGCAGACGACTCGCATTTGCCTCCTTGATAAAATAATTCACTTCACAATGCAGCTTTTCCCAGATCTTTGCAACATGCAGGAGGCATTCTATTAAATTGCCACAATTTGTCCACCTACACTCATGGCAGTTCATCTCTGCTAAATAAACCCATAATATTTTCTTATTTCTCAACCAATGAGAGAAAGCCTGGTCGTTTTATCCCGATTAGTGTACCATAAGACCACTTCCTGGATACCGTGCGGGCCCGCAGTGAATCAAAGCTGTGCTCTGATTGGTTGACAAATGCAATTTAATTACTTATTTAATCTGTAGGCCACCAAATTACATGGAAATGGGTTAGATTGTGATAGAATAATATTACTATGGATGACACATGGCTGTATGCCCAGAATTAGGCGGGAAACACAATTTTGTCACATTTTCCAGTGTTTGCTGCATTTTGATGTCTCTCTGACCCCCCCCCCCTCAATTGCAGCCTGCAACACCCCCCCCCCCTATTTCTCATGTATATATGTCATTCCAGGCTGTCTCACAGGTCCCACAGGCCCAAATGCTGCCATCACGGCATTTCGCGGCATTTGCATGTTAAAAGATAGGAAAACAGGCTTTCCGGTCAGAATTGTTGCGGGGGCTGCTGGGTTAAATGTCTTAATGTCACACTCACAGAGACTAGTAGAGCAACTTTTCCTGAAAAAATTAGGAAAATCGAATCATTTTTCAGCCCGCGAAGTGCAAAAAACCTCCGTTTTTGCATTTTTTGAAAAAAATTCCACCCGTCGCGGAAAATTAGGTTAGAGGCTCGAAAGTGGCACCAAAGGATTCCCAGCAGTCGGGGACATGACCCTGCACCCATGCACCAGTTACATTGTACCAGTACTGGTACCTTGATGGGTGGTGAAGTTTCGTCACCGCCCTGCGGTTGCCGTCTACTAGTTATTTTTAATTTTATCATCGCGCGGTCGCATTTTGTCGCGAATTATACGTTCCGCGACGCGATAGCCTGGTAGATCCCCCCACCAAAATTTTCTGGATCCCCCCCCTGCAATTGACACTAAAAAAAAGTTTGTTGATTGTTGAACACATGAAAAAAAAAGAAGTTTGTTTCGATAAATTCCACCTGTAGCTAGCGTGCCTAGTTGAAGTATCGTGTAAGAAAAAAAATTTGGGTCAAGTCCATATAGCCCCCCAACAAGCCTATCGTCTTGTCGGCCCCTAAACTTATAAGCAATACATTCTAAGAAATACCCAATTATTTATTTCAAGACTGCCCAAAAAGAATTATTTCTCCAAAACTGGGCAAGAAATTATTTATCGAGATTAAATGGTGGCCCCCTTAAGACCAGACATCATTGATTTTGGATTTTAGGTTCTTGGATTTGGTCAATTAAATGATGTTTAAATTTTGGCACGTGGGTATGTGGCTCCCAACCTCCGCCCCCCCCCCCCCGCCCCGAACTAGATCTACTTTGGGCCAGTTTGGGGCGGGGGGGGGGGGGGGGGAGGTTGGGAGCCTATGGATTTTACCCCAAGTGGTCTCTCTCCTTATTTTTTCAGTCAGCTGCAGTGGCGTACTTATGGGCGGGGGGGGCATGGGGGGCACCTACCCCCCTATAGGACCTGTGCCCCCAGCCCATATGAATTTTCCAACTCTGGCTAAAAAATATGCAAAAGTATATTGGCCCCCCCCCGAGAAGCGCCCCCCCGTTCGACCCCCCAGTTACGCCCAATCACCAATGGTCAACTACAGGCTTTGAGTTAGGAAATTCAGTCTGCCATGCAAAAGTAGGTCATCAGCAAAAACAAGCATGGCTGCCTCAGAGAATACACTCAACCCTGTGGAATCTTTGTTTAATGCCATTCACCAGGCTGACATCAATGCAATTGAAGAAATTCTTGACAAACATCCAGATATTGTAAACACAAAGCATCAAAGTAAGGATGGTTGGGGCATGTGTACCCCTCTCATGGAGGCCTGCTTCAATCATTCAAGTAAGTTGGTTTTGCAGTTGTGCAACTTTTGCCAATTCTGGCTGGGACAATTCCAGACCACAATTTACAGGCATGATAATTCCTTGTTTTTGGTCAATTAATGACGACAAATGTGTTTAAACTGATGTCAGTTTGACAACTAAAGTTACAACACAATACATTGGGCGGTAAGGGGATAGGGGGTCCCCTGGGTAACTGGTAGTTCAGGGGGGGGGGGGGCGCTTGGGGAATACTTTCACTTTACCCAGCACTGTTTCCATTTGGAACCACTCTGGACTGCATGCTGGGCTCTGGTTTGACTGCATCATGTCTATGTTTGGCTTGGTCACCTGGAATCCTGGATCATCTTTATTGAATCACCAGGATGGCAGTTTCGGTTTTTCCTTTGAACAGCTTTAAGTTTAACTGATTCGAACAGCTCTCTGGAGACTCCTGTCTTAATGCCAACTTTTGAAAAATTCAGGAACAAAGGCAAATGAAAGCTGAGGCCTGAAAACATCCATCCCTGTCTCTGTATGTTTTAATTACTAATTTCATGGTCTTCTCTTCCTGATTCATCATTGATTATGGGCTTTCCAGTTGCAAAATGTTGCCTCTAAATAGCCCACATTGGTGCTGATGGGGCGTAAAACACAAACTCACTCACTCACTCGCAAAACTGACAGTGAAGTAATATAGATAATATTAAATTTATAGTAATTTCTTTTTTGCAGCAAAATGGCCGGTGGTGACCTGTTTGCTAAAGAGGGGGGCGGACCCCAATGCAACCGGGTATGTTCTTCGCACCCACAAATTGAGCCATCTAGGTCAGCCTACGCCGAAAAATGCGCACTTCAGGTTTTTCCAAGACGGTTTCGGTGTGTTTGATGACCGGTTTCCACTGTTCATAGCGGCAGGGGAGAAGAATGAGCTGATGATTTTGGTCTTGCTTCAAATCGGAGGGGCCAACGTGAACCAAGCGACAGCAATGGGCGAGACAGCCCTTCACCGAGCTTGCCAATGTCATGACGAGAAGACCATGATGCCCCCTGAACTGGCGAACAAGCCGGGCGACAGTATTGCCATGAGCGTCGTGAGGAAGCTTATCGAGAAAGGAGCTGACGTCAACCGCCCCGATGCGTACGACAGGACTCCTCTACACCACGCCTGCCAGTCTTGTAGTCCTTACTTTGTTGAGATTTTGCTGGAGAATGGTGCCGATGTGACTTTGAGAGACTGCTACAATCGAACGGCACTAGAGTACGCTGCTCTGCACAAGTACAACCAAGTAGAAGTTATACTCAAGAAGTGTCATATTTCTCGACAAGCTCGTATTGAAGCTTATGAACTCTCAGCCTTGGAATCGCGGGCTCCTGAAGCTTACAAAACTCTACAGAAAGCCTTAAGACTTCGCAAAAAACACAGAATTCCTAGACAAATTCTTCCTCCCTTAGAATGCTATGACTTTGTCAAGGAATGTGAAAATCTTGAGGAGTTGAGAGCAATTGAAAACAATCCCCAACAAATCACTGTCCAAGCTCTCCTGGCAAGGGAAAGGATTTTTCACGGAAGGGGTTTCGATCTACTTGATGATTCTACCAGGCAAAGTATGTATATGACATTTTACTCCACAAAATAATTATTTATTTGAAATACCATAGAAGAAAAAGTGACACAATTTGCTTTTATATGAGTATAATAAGCCTAGTAGATCTATAGAGGTCACTTAAATTTCCTTTGGTAAAATTATACGTATAAATACCTCAGGCAGTGGTATATGAATGTTTAGAGAAGAGATTTACTGCTTTTGGAAAACAAACATTTGAGAAATTCATTAAAATGTGTTGAGTAACAAGATGATATCAGCCTTTAAAACTCACTCTGACCTTTCACTGGGCATGCGGGCCGGTAAAAACTGAGGTTTACCGGACCGCCCGAGTTTTTACCGGCCCGTCTTTTTTCTAGGAATTTTGCATTAATTTGCAACTTTTTTGACAATAAGAACAAACCCTCTTTGTATGGTGTAGGTCTATTACAAGTCCTTGTAAGTCCAAAGCCATATGATTTTATTGAACAACTGTCCCCAATGTCCGCAGACTCAGCAGGCTTCCAGAATTTGTAGCATAACAGTTAATTCCTGATCTCTGAAACGTCTATTATGGCTAGCAATTTTGCAAATACACAGAAAAGAAGAGAGCAAAAAGCATAATCGTGTTCATCTCCTCAAGAGCTTTAAAACGACACCAAATACAGCTATGTATGAATCCTATATCCAGTTGGAGGATTACGAGGTACACGGGCCAGTGAAATCTTCAGTTTACAGGCCCGTCCCCTTTTTTACTGGCCTCGGGCAGACGGTCCAGCGTGAGTTTTAAAGGCTGTGATATAATGAGTTAGACATGAGTATCAAGAATTTAAGACGAACGCAATAAAATGTGTACTTTGTTTGCTATGTTAGATTTGGCAGAAATCTGTTGAGATTCTCTCTTTAATTGTAGCTTTCCACTAAATACCTGTTTCTTGTACATTTCAGCGATTAAGAACTCGGGATTAACCAACATGACCGCCCTGCATTATCACCACATGGACCTGGTGGAGGAGAGAGGAGAATATTTGGAATTTGGGGACACGTTCATCTTGTCCAATGACATCCTGGCCTCCTTCTTTTACGAGAACTATCCTGCGATGGCCATGAAGAACGACGTGATCTGGAAGACGGTGGAGATGATCTTCAAGAGCTTGCACAAGATCCAAGAAGATCTGATCCACGCGAAGAAGCCAGGGGTGATCGCCCAGTTGATCAGCCAGTTCTACCAGACCATGTTGTATGTGACTTTCTTCATCATCAAGTTATTGCAACGAGGGTCTGAGGAGGATCAAGTTGAAAAAGACGGCGCAGCCCAACCTCAAGAAGGTGCGAAAAAGAGAGTCAGTACGAAGATCGCTGACTTCACTCTCGCTGCGGAGATCTTCGATCAAACCTGCAGACGTTTTCCCGTCCTCATCTCTCCGCATTCCGGTTACAGGGCTCCGTTACCTCACGTGATGTTGGATAAGCAATACCGAACTTTATTCGTTGATTTCGACTACCCCGATGACTACCACATGATCCTGAAGATGTTCTTGGACGATGGACTGGACGTAGATGCAACAGATAGCGGAGGAAACACCCTCCTTCATGTGATCGTCGCTTGCTCGAGCCCTGATAAACTGCTCGTCAAGCTCCTACTGGAAAATGGAGCCCATTGTCACTTTCGTAACAAGCTCGGCAAAACCCCGTTAGACATCGTTAAGAACCCGGACATCAAAGAGTCAGAGGAAGTCATTCAGTTACTTGAGGAGCACGTTAGACTCTTAACCCTCAAATGCATCGCTGCTAAAAAAGTGGTAGAATGGAAAATGTCTTGTCAAGACGAGAGTTTGCCTGAGAGCTTAATCAAGTTTGTGAACTTACATTAAAACATCTGTCTGTTCAAAGACTGCACTTCTGGCAATATGGAGAGTGAATATTGAAGCTTGGAGATTGTTGATAATAATCGCATTACAGTTTTAAAATATGTTAAATGTGTGTGAACAGAAAAGATTTTCTGGGAATAGAATTTTGCTGACGATAACTTTTTTTGAAAGCCTGCCATTGCATAAGACCTTTATAAAAGTCATTATTTTAAAGCCATGTCTCAATAGCTTTATAAAAGTTCTGTTAGGCTAATAATAGGCATGTTTAAAAATTTCTTAAAATTTCAGGAAAAATAGTATTTTATGCCTTTCACACTTAATTATCAGTTTACCATAAGTTGTGAAGTTGACATCAATCGCGGTATTATAAACCTATAAATTTTCATTGTCACCTTCGAGGCTTCGATCATAAATGATACCTTTTTACATCTGGACGATCTACTGTGCTGAAATTAAATGATCAGAATCAAATCACTTAGGAAATATTGAGCATAAATTCTAAAGGTATTTTATAAATATTTATTCAATGAATTTATTGGCTTATTTCAGTGAACTTTTGTTGGTACAAATGCTACTATTTGTAAGCATGTGCATGTACTATAGGCCTATCATAGCCTTGATTATTACGGAAAATTATTATTTACCTCTGTTACAGTATATGTTTTTGTTATTGTTTTTGTTATGTGAATATTCATAATTTTAACCTGCATACAATATTATATTTACCTTATATGATTATATACACCTTGGCAATTACAGTGTAATACAGAGCTTACTAATAAAAGCTGAATTAAATTGTACAGATTATAGTTTATTAATTCATGCTTTTGTTGATTTGTGAACTTTGCTTGCAAAAATTTGAACAAAATTATGTATATATTGACATTTAACTTGTTTGGTCTGGTGAGGAGTGAATGTAAATAAATGTACAAATAAAAGTTTTACAAATAAAAGGTTTTCTGGTGATATAAGAAAATGGATATCAATTGGACCACTGTTTTAAATTAGGACAAATTACTTGTAAAACATTGTTACACAATCCATACATGTATTTTTCATTGGCGTCTGATCATTTGGTATTGTTTGTGTGTCAGAAATTTTTTATTGAAAGCAGAAGCAGCAAAGCCATATGATCATGGGCTGTGCATGTAAATTTATCTGCCTGAATTTTGTATTTGTTGCTTTTCGGGTATTGCTCACTCTCCTGTATTGCCGGTGAATGCTTCCATCGCCCGAATGCCAAATTTATATTAAAATGCTCAGTCTTTGAAGTCATGTGAATTTCATCAAATGTGACGGAGGTGCAACGAAGATTTAAAGATAAATGTTTACTTTTTCCTTGTCTGACATTTATGAATCCATTTTGGTATTTGTGTCGTACTTTTTCTGCATGATAAATATTAAAATGCTGAATCATTACAGCATGTGAATGTCATCAAATATGATTGTTTGGTCCAGGGTTCCTATCCAGCTCTCAGTTGCCAGGTCAACTGGGCCCATTTTGGACGACTGTTTCCATCATTCTTCTCATCATTGCCTTGTCCTCCTTCTGTCCTAGTTGGGCTACCAAGTCATTAAATTCTGGTCCTAGAGCCCCAACCATCTTTCAAATCAAATCGACTGATTTCATAAAGGAGGTTGTTGAAAAATATCGAGTCTTCTCAAAATGCTTGGTCTCTGGAGCATATGAATGTCGTCAAATACAATGGGGGTGCTACAATTAAAGATTTAAAGATAAATGTGTACTTTTGTTTCTGGCATTTTTGAGCCACTTTTGCATTTTCTGAATGATTCATATTAAAATTCTCAGTGCCAAGGAGCATGTGAATTTCATAAAATACAATGAAGGTGCTACAAAGATTTAAAGATAAATGTGTACTTTTGTTTCTGGCATTTTTGAGCCACTTTTGATTTTGATGCAGGAGTCTGGCATTTTCTGAATGATTCATATTAAAATGCTCAGTGCCAAGGAGCGTGTGAATTTCATCAAATACAATGAAGATGCTACAAGGATTTAAAGAGAAATGTGTACTTTCCTACCTGGCATTTTTGAGCCACTTTTGATTTTGTTGCAGAAGTCTTGCATTTTCTGAATGATTCATATCAAAATGCTCAGTGCCAAGGAGCATATGAATTTCATCAAATACAATGAAGGTGCTACAAGGATTTAAAGTAAAGATAAATGTTTTCTTTCGTGTCTGGCATTTTTGTACCACTTTTGATTTTGTTGCAGAAGTCTCGCATTTTCTGAATGATTCAAATTAAAATGCTCAATCCCAAGGAGCATGTGAATTTCATCAAATACAATGAAGGTGCTACAAGGATTTAAAGTGAAGATAAATGTTTTCTTTCGTGTCGGGCATTTTTGAGCCACTTTTGATTTTGATGCATTTTTGCATTTTCTGAACGATTCATATCAAAATGCTCAGTGCCAAGGAGCATGTGAATTTCATCAAATACAATGAAGGTTCTACAAGGATTTAAAGTAAAGATAAATGTTTTCTTTCGTGTCCTGCATTTTTGTACCACTTTTGATTTTGTTGCAGATGTCTCACATTTTCTGAATGATTCATATCAAAATGCTCAGTGCCAAGGAGCATTTGAATTTCATAAAATACAATGAAGGTGCTACAAGGATTTAAAGTGAAGGTAAATGTTTTCTTTCGTGTCTAGAATTTTGGTACCGCTTTTGATTTTGTTGCAGAAGTCTTGCATTTTCTGAATGTTTCATATCAAAATGCTCAGTGCCAAGGAGCATATGAATTTCATCAATTACAATGAAGGTGCTACAAGGATTTAAAGTAAAGATAAATGTTTACTTTTGTGTCTGGCATTTTTAAGCCGCTTTTGATTTTGATGCAGAAGTCTGGCATTTTCTGAATGAATCATATTAAAATGCTCAGTGCCTGGAGCGTGTGAATTTCATCAAATACAATGAAGATGCTACAAGGATTTAAAGTAAAGATAAATGTTTTCTTTCGTGTCTGGCATTTTTGACCCACTTTTGATTTTGATGCATTTTTGCATTGACTGAATGATTCATATCAAAATGCTCAGTGCCAAGGAGCATGTGAATTTCATCAAATACAATGAAGCCTTGAAGGTGCTACAAGGAATTAAAGTAAAGATAAATGTTTTCTTTCGTGTCTAGCATTTTTGAGCCACTTTTGATTTTGATGCAGGAGTCTGGCATTTTCTGAATGCTTCATATTAAAATGCTCAGTGCCAAGGAGCATGTGAATTTCATCAAATACAATGACGGTGCTACAAGGATTTAAAGTAAAGATAAATGTTTTCTTTCGTGTCTGGCATTTTTGTACCACTTTTGATTTTGTTGCAGAAGTCTCGCATTTTCTGAATGATTCAAATTAAAATGCTCAATCCCAAGGAGCATGTGAATTTCATCAAATACAATGAAGTTGCTACAAGGATTTAAAGTGAAGATAAATGTTTTCTTTCGTGTCGGGCATTTTTGAGCCACTTTTGATTTTGATGCATTTTTGCATTTTCTGAACGATTCATATCAAAATGCTCAGTGCCAAGGAGCATGTGAATTTCATCAAATACAATGAAGGTTCTACAAGGATTTAAAGTAAAGATAAATGTTTTCTTTCGTGTCCTGCATTTTTGTACCACTTTTGATTTTGTTGCAGATGTCTCACATTTTCTGAATGATTCATATCAAAATGCTCAGTGCCAAGGAGCATTTGAATTTCATAAAATACAATGAAGGTGCTACAAGGATTTAAAGTGAAGGTAAATGTTTTCTTTCGTGTCTGGCATTTTTGATCCACTTTTGATTTTGATGCATTTTTGCATTTTCTGAACGATTCATATCAAATGCTCAGTGCCAAGGAGCATGTGAATTTCATCAAATACAATGAAGGTGCTACAAGGATTTAAAGTAAAGATAAATGTTTTCTTTCGTGTTTGGCATTTTTGACCCACTTTTGATTTTGATGCAGGAGTCTGGCATTTTCTGAATGATTCATATTAAAATGCTCAGTATCTGCAGCATGTGAATGTCATCAAATACGATGGAGATGCTACAATTAAGGATTTAAAGATAAATGTGTACTTTTGTTTATGGCATTTTTGAGCCACTTTTGATTTTGATGCATTCTTGCATTTTCCGAATGATTCATATTAAAATGCTCAGTGCCTGGAGCGTGTGAATTTCATCAAATACAATGAAGATGCTACAAGGATTTAAAGAGAAATGTGTACTTTCCTGTCTGGCATTTTTGAGCCACTTTTGATTTTGATGCATTTTTGCATTTTCTGAACGATTCATATCAAAATGCTCAGTGCCAAGGAGCATGTGAATTTCATTAAATACCATTAAGGTGCTACAAAGATTTAAAGATAAATGTGTACTTTTGTTTCTGGCATTTTTAAGCCTCTTTTGATTTTGATGCAGAAGTCTTGCATTTTCTGAATGAATCATATTAAAATGCTCAGTGCCAAGGAGCATGTGAATTTCATCAAATACAATGAAGATGCTACAAATATTTAAAGTAAAGATAAATGTTTTCTTAAGTGTCTGGCATTTTTGAGCCACATTCGATTTTGATGCATGAGTCTTGCATTGAAACTTGTGCAAATCATCAAATACGACAGAGGTGCTACAAAAAATTAAAGATAAATGTAACTTTGGTGTCTGACATTTATGAATCAATTTTGGTGATTGATTCATGACATTTTCTGAATGATAAATATTAAAACGCCCAATCGTTCCAACATGTGAATGTGATCATTACCCCATTTTCAAATCCAACCCTCAGTTGCCGGGTCGCCGTGGCCTATGTTGTACGGCTGTTTCAATCATCCTTCTCATCAGTGCTGTGTCCTCCTTCCTAATTAGCCTACCAAGTGCACAGATACCAGACATAAAGCCTAAATCATCCATCCATCCATCTCTGCCACCAGGTGTGTTAGGCTTGTTTCATTTTCTTAGCGTGTTTCTGCTCAATATAATTTTCTTTAATTACTCTCCTCCAGTGTTTCTGCCTCCTGTCCTAATTAGCTTACTGAGTGCATAAATGCTGGACATAAAGTCCCAATCCTCTGTCGCTAGTCTTACTGGATATTTATTTTTATGGTCACTGGCTGTCAGAACATCACGTTCTGACAGCCAGCGACCATAAAAATAAATATCGTGGCATTTAATATATTTTTCTCTGATTGATAAAAAATTGCATATCTGTGATACCTCCAACATGGATCCACACATTTGCATGCCACTTACGAAATCCCCTTTTGAAAGACCTTTTGCAGGTGAATCTCCAGTGAAAGAGTGGAAAAGCAGTGAAATGCATATCCCTGGTGTGAAAATCATCTTTCACATTTCGGTGTTGGGACTTCCAAAAACTTACAGGTCCTGGTTTTGAACCGTCAGGTTTGACTGTTCTAAGATATAGATCAACGGCTTTTCAACACGTTGCTGAGTACCTTCTACATGAAAGCTAGATCATAGGTTACACCTACAGTTTTAAAATACAATGTGTGGATGTCCAATGATATCACCATGGCCCATCCAAAATTTTGATTAAATCTTTGAAGTCGAATCGTTCGGGACTTGCTTTGGGTCTTCATCAAATCTCAATTCAATTTTCATTGATCTTCCTCAGTTCATTAACCACTTCATCTGTATAGTACTGTTCCGAATATAATACCTGCTTTCTTCCAAAGTTTTTCGCTTTCACAGGAATGCCTACTTTTTTCCACAGTTTGACACCTTCACAGGAATGTCAACTTTTTTCCAAAGTTTGACACTTTCACAGGAATGTTCACTTTATTCCAAAGTTTGACACTTTCACAGGAATGTTCACTTTTTTCCAAAGTTTGACACTTTCACAGGAATGTTCACTTTTTTCCAAAGTTTGACAGCTTCACAGGAAAGATACTATTGACCCCACATTCCTTTTTCACAGTTTTGGGGGAATTGCTAACGCAACCTCGATCAACCCATTGTTCTTCATTTGCTTCAGCTCTCCTTCGAGGCGACCATGCACAACATCCCTGATAAAATGTGCAGTGATATATTCTCCTCTCAGTGCTGGTAAACCTCAATACATGATCGGAATTCACAGCCTTCTCAGGCTCTCCTCTGCAGCTTAACTGTTCCTACAGTGTATGCTGCCAACAACATCAAAGGGGTCCCCCAGGGCTTTTTTTTTGGGCCAGTGTTGTTCAACATATTTATCAATGACTGTCTTTATCACAAGTTCAACAGTAAGATCTACAACTATGCAGTTGACAATACACTTGTGCAAATCAAAAATTTATCACATTAAGCAAAAGCCATGTACTTTCTTTGTAATTCTGTCCTTGTCAAGGAAATAGCCAATTTCACTTATCTACATCACAACGCGCTAGTCTTACTAGATATTTATTTTTATGGTCACTGGCTGTCAGAACGTCACGTTCTGACAGCCAGCGACCATAAAAATAAATATCGTGGCATTTAATATATTTTTCTCTGATTGATAAAAAATTGCTTATCTCTGATACCTCCACCATGGATCCACACATTTGCATGCCACTTACAAAATAGCCAATTTCACTTATCTACATCACAACGCGCATAATCTCACAGAATCTTGGAAAATTATTCATCGATTATTGAATTTGCCAGCCTAATGGCAATCCTTCTGGAATCACAAGCTCACAACTTCGGCTGATGTCCCTTACGCCTTCAATGAAACAAGTAATTTATTATTTTCTTTGCCTCCAATGACTGGTGTAATGGCAATACATTGAGGATGTGATTGAACGCATTGTGCAAATCATGCATGAATTCATGGTCAACAATTTCGTACTGCATGGGTCCAATGCCACAAGTTAGTAAAATTTGGAATTTCTTGTGAAATCGGTCGAAAAATCAATAATCTCTTATTTGTTTTACTATGTATCAGTAGATTCAAAATAAATAAAAAATTGAGGTTCTAAATGCTTTTTTGTGACGACTTGGCCACATTATGGCAGTAAATTTAAACATGAATGTGAAGAAAATACTTACTTTAAATGCAGTTTATTCAAAAACGAACCTTGGTTTATTCAAATGCCTCTGCAGCAAAGACTTTTTAAGATACCATTATGAAAATTGCACAGGCTCTGTTGAATAATATGCTTATAACAAACAAAATACAGATTTTTCACTTTTTGCCTAATCGTATCTTCTATGGTGGAATTAGCAGGTAATGCAGTAAGCAAGCGTTGCACTTTTTGTTAGCCATAAACACAGGGCCATTATACCATGATAGGTTTGACTAAAAACCATATTGTATATACATGTATATACCAATGGAAAGCTGAGCTCAAATGCAACAATGCAATATGAAACAAGTGAAAAATCCAGCAATGAGTATTGTTCACAAAGCATTAGAACAAGACGTGTCTGAACATACATTTTTACAAAATGTTAAAGTACTGTAATATGGGGTGAATAGGGACACTGGGGTGAATCGGGACAGAACAGGGAAGCATTCTATTTCTTCAAAAAACACCAACTTTCCCTTAACTTAGGAAGTTGATTTTTGGTACATTTATAGAAGACATACCAAAGCATACTTCGATGTAGTTTTATATTTCTAACTGCAGGCAGTGAGGAGCTGCAGTACCTTAAACTTAGTACTGCGGAAAGTGAATTATCAGAAGCTGGTCAAAACTTTGCATGCACTGCAAAAAGTATGAATACAAGAGCCACCAATCTTACAGGAATCTTTTATAACCTATTTTTGGCCAGTTGACGGACCAGAATAGTAGACCAGTTATGAGATTATGTATGTTTGGTCATGGGTTCAGATCCAGGGCAATGACAAAGTTTCTGAATCAACAAAAATAACCCTACTGATTTTCATTTGAATGTACTAGCATGGCTTTTTAATGAATATTATTGAACTTAGTATTATTAATAGTGGATTTAGTCCAGAATTATCAATCACTAGCAAAATTTGCAAAAAACTACAGTTTTTGATAGTTTTATGCTATTTATTATAATTTTTTTAATTTACATATTATCAATGAAAAGATTTCAGATTTTCCTAAAAATATATTTTTGGCACGTTGAAAATTGTTTTTTAATATCTACTCACAAGTGGCAATCACTTCAAAAAGCTACCCCGCAGGTCTCGGGCCTCCTCGTGGCGGAGGGCGGAAACACTAACTAAAAGGTGAAGACCTGTATCCTTAGTGGCCAACATGACAGAGTGCGCATGCACGGTGTTTCCCCTACCTTACAGGGGAATATCAATGAATATGTCATTTACCATGATTCCAAACCGGATCGTACGTCAACCGGGTTACCAAGGTGCGCGTCCCTCAGCGGGAAACCAGGCTGAGATCGAAAAATTTGCGACTGGACTACCAAGATTCCCACGGACAAGTACATCATCAGATGACTTGATTGACCCTGACTGCCCCTCACACATGTCAAAAGATGAAAATTGCCTTGTGATAAATGGACTTGAGAAATCGCTAGTGGACCTATCAGCAATCGCTGTGTACGAAATTGTTGCAGACATTTGTGACAACACAGTAGCAGATAATATACAACGTCAATTCAATGGAACATTTCTCATTCACCCACAGAATGATACACAAAAAGAGAAACTGACACTTGTCAAAGAAATAGCTAATACACAAGTCTCCGTTAGCTCTTGCCGGGTCACCCGGCCTCCATTATCTTCTCGAAAGAGAGCAAGACATGCACAGACTCTCAACTGAAGAAGTGGTTCCAAAAACATGGCATTACCCAATTCAAACGTTTGTCACAACGAAATGGTTATGAATCCATAAAACTGACATTCAAAAACAACAATGTACCCGAGAAAGTACCTGTAGCTTTTGAAAAGTGCAGAGTTTGCCCACTCTTTCCCAGACCAAAACGCTGTTTCAATTGCCAATTGTATTGACATATCAGCACAACATGTAGACGGTTCACAATTTGTGCCAATTGTGGTGATCGAGATCACACTCACACGAGAGACAAACCATGCTTCAGGCCCTCGCATTGTGTCAATTGTAGAGGGGACCACCCTGCGTTTAGCCACAACTGTGAAGTCTTCAAGAGAGAAAAAGAAATTGTACAATTTCAGATTGACACAGGATGTTCGTTTCCTGAAGCCAAGCGCATAGTTGAACAGGACATGGAAAAAATTGACCAAGACGCAGATTACCCAAGCCCAGTTTTACATTCGCCACCACGGAGAAGGATTCAACTTAATGGGAACCTTTTCATGGATCTCTTTCTGACAACGCCTTCACCAGACCGACCAAAGACAGGAGAAACTGAAATATCCTGAATCTGACTTATGCACACCACCCAGTAAAAAGATTCAACAAAGTCAACCATCCTCTCCTTGTGCTCTACGGACAAAACTGTCACTCCAACAACCGAAGAAGAAAGAAATGGCTTCTGAGTACAATAAGCCATCCAAAACAACAAATCAAGACAGCTCAACGGACCAACGATTTCCTTGCATAGACAAGAGAAAAATGACAAGCAAAAAAAAAAAACACCTGTCACATCTCACAGACTTAACAAATCAAGCACCTTGACACAAACCAAGTATGTCTCTAAATAGCCCACTCGGGTGCTGATGAGACGTAAAAAACCAACTCACTCACTCACTTCAAAAAGCTAAGAAATATAGATTGTGAAAATAAGGGAGTGTCCCGATTCACCCCAAAGTAAGGGGTGAATTGGGACAGTGGTTTTATGGACCTAGGGCATTGGGAATATAAGATATCGTTTCTAGCTCTTGGGGATATTTAGACCTTGTGCCTGGACACAATTTGACGCCATATTTTAATTTCTGAGTTTAATTTTGTTCATGCTATGACAAAAAAACTGCCAATTCTGTCCCGATTTACCCCATATTACTGTACCACATTTGTTGTCAGTGTCAAAGACAGGCCCCAAATATCATGATATTATACATTTACAAATATTTTCTATAAACCAACAGAAACCTGGGCTCATGAGCAACAAAATCATATCAGAAAAGTTAACTTTCCATCAACTAGCCTTCATCAAGAAGCGTGTAAAGAAGAAAGGTCATCATAAATATTACAAAATGTGAGAGCGTCGCATTTTTTGTCAGTCTCAAAGATAGGGCTCTAATGCCATGATCGGTTAGACTTTCTACCATATTCTATATACTAATGGAAAGCCAGGCTCATGAGCATGTCAATAATTCCAAGAATGCAAGAATTCCAGCAACAAGCCTTCATCAGGAAGTACTCGAACAAGAGAGGTCCCACAAAATTTTCGCAGAATATAATAGCGTTGCGCTGTTGTCAGTCTTACTTAAGCCATCACAGCTTCTGGCACAATAACCTCAGCCAATTTAAGTGATATTTTCCTGACAGACAAGGTCATGAGCAATGCATTGGTATGTCAAATGTTCCAAAAATGTTTGCATCAATGGTTTATCTGTTGCTTCAAAAATCGCATTGCACTTTTTAGCTTTACCCGGGACACATCAACGGAGGATTACAAAAGGTGTATTAAAAAAACAGAGACATCCAATTGCTTTTTTTCGGGATTCATAAGATGCCCAACTAATCGAGGAATAGTAATGCTTAACAAGTGTGATAATAAATTCATCTCTTTTCCTGTATTTAAAAGTTTTATGCAAAAATTTTACATACAGTGTCCAGGCAGGACATCAAAAATTTTCCTAACTGCTATCATGTATCACTCATTATTTCAATACCAGTGACCAATGGATCCAATTACTGCTATTCCACAGGCATAAACAATCTGTTTCATGTGTGGTGTGGTCCAACTTTCCAGACCGAACTGGTACGTTGTCACTGTAGCAGACGACATAGGTAACTGTAAAATGCAGTCAAAAGATTGTGAGAGCGGACCATGTAGGTGGACCTCCCCCTCTCATCCACTAATTAAACGCACAAATTGAGTGACAAACTGAGCAGCACTGTTATTTTGTTCAATGTGATAAA
This sequence comes from Platynereis dumerilii, assembly GCA_026936325.1. Lineage (NCBI taxonomy): Eukaryota > Metazoa > Annelida > Polychaeta > Phyllodocida > Nereididae > Platynereis > Platynereis dumerilii. The sequence continues at coordinate 49,019,488 of JAPTHN010000005.1, forward strand.
TAGCATAACAGGCCTAGCTGTGAATTGAAAGCAATGGAATCATGCATCTACAACTTAACCCCTTCTAACTCCATGGAGTACCTGAATCCTTATTGGTTGTTTCTCTGGACATTATATACAATGTCTCACATGGTCGAGGTTATCAGTGTTTTCTTTCTATCTATCTATCAATCAATCAATTCATTCAATCAATCAATCACAAAATCAATCAATCAATCAATATCTATCTATCTATCTATCTATCTATCTATCTATCTATCTATCTATCTATCTATCTATCTATCTATCTATCTGTCTATCTATTTATCTATCTGTCTATCTGTCTATCTATCTTTATGTAACTATCTTTATGTAACTGTCTAACTATCTATCTATCTATCTATCTATCTATCTATCTATCTATCTATCTATCTGTCTATCTATCTATCTATCTATCTATCTATCTATCTATCCATCTACTATCAATCTATGTACTATCTATCTTTCTACTATCTATATCTCTACTATCTATCTCTCTACTATAAATCTCTCTATTATCTACCACACAATATCTGAACAGTAATTCACTTCACATTCACATTGGACATCACCATTTGTGATATGTTTCAGGGGACTGAGGCCTGCAAACTTTATTCTGTATAAATGCGATCTGAATTTGTCAAATGTGGTCCAAGTCACTCACTCCGGGTTGGGTTGTTCACTAAACAGTCTTGAGAAGCAACCAATCAGATCATATCTTTTACAATTCGCTGATAATGACTTACAGCTACACAATACACATAGCACTTTTAAATTGTAAAACAATTAAAATACAAGCAGAAATAATAAAACATGAACATTGAACAACAGACAGATTTATAATAACAATTTTGTGAAACATTTCACTTGCTGTCCACAGTTTGGGAAATCCTCAAGTTTGTTTTGGCAGCTTTATGATTATAGTAGAAGAGTCAATCAGCTGTTCTTCTGTCTTCCTAAACCGAATTTTACTGATATCTGTATATTTCTTATTTATGTTGACATGCATGAATGCCCTCACTTCGATTTTTCTATCTCTTCTATACACTGCTATATTAATTAATTTAAGCTGAAAATTGAGCACCGCAATAAACTTTTTGTTTTGCAACTTTTGAGGGTAAAATTAAAATATAGGATGCAACAATTAATTTTACATGTTTTTATTATTGTTGGTGTGGTTTTCACACCAATTGAACTTCCGTCCAGTTCTGTATGGAAGTCAGATTTTAGATTATTTTTTTGCTAATTTTGCAATTTTTAACAACTGTCAACACTACCAAGCATGTCTGATATTAAGAAAATATACCAAAGAAAGCAATCAAACCGATATTTGGGTGACCTCTTTGTGTTAAATATGAATTTAAAGGAATAATTCCTCTGACTCAGCCCATGGTCGTCTGCAACCAGGGTTCAGCTGTCATACCTTGTTATTATCTATAGATAATGAGTGGAGTGGCCTGACCAAAGCAAACATGGATCACATTGTTTTTGCCTGTGATCATATGATTCATAATATGGGCAATAATTCCATCAAGAGGCTGAGATATGACCTTAAATGTGTGTGCATATTGGCCCAAAACTGAAATTTTACCAACTCACGGCACTGGTCCGCTGCTGAGTGTTGCTTATGGACATATCCAACTCCGCATGAGATGCCAGAAAAACAGGCTGTCTTTGGATTCCCTTCGGGGGAGGGTTCATTCATGGGGGTGTGCTGGCTGTCAATCGCTGGGTCCAGGGTTTGAATTTAGCTCTTGCCAGGTCACCTGGGCCTACGTCGGACAGCTGTCTCAATCACCCTTCACCTCATTACTGTCTGTTCCTCCTGTCCTAATTAACCTACTGCCATCTTCCTTTGTTTCTCTCTCTCTCAGAGGTAGCTAATTGATGTTACTGAGTAGATGGACTCATTACCGGGGATCCTGCGGGAGACACCCTAGCACTTGCCACCACGAAACACCTACTCAAGAAATACCAGAGGCTCGACAGTTTAGGTTCACTTATTCATTTAATACTCAATTTATAGACAGTTACATCAAGAGTCATTCAAAGAACAGAAGCTATTCACTTGTCAATACATTAAACAACGATCTTAACGAATTACGTATACCATTAACTAAATGCCATCTCAATCAACCATGACCTGGGGTTCCTTTAAGAGAAACCTTTGATCATACCTCTAACAACAATACCCTTACCTGACGAATCGTCACTGCGTCAGGGAGACAGGAAGCCCCCCTGCTACCTCGGCGGGAGCGGGCTCTCTTCTCGCTGGGCAAACAAGCTTGCCCCCAGAGATTGCTACTGGGGTGTTCTGCGGCTGCGCAGAAACACGAGGGTAACTGTTGCCATGGAAACATGGGGTGAGTTCTACCCCGTTGCTATCATTGTAACTCATTACACAATAATATAATATATTACATTACTTTTATACAATAATAATATAAATGACATTACAGAATTAAGGTCTTGAGGTTCATGGCGATTTGAGGAAACTTCCTACAAGAGGAAAGAATGAAGACACCTCTGAAGCTAAAAGCTCAGTGGTGACATCCCGACCGATCGAGGATTTTTTATAAGATCGTTTTTCTCCGCTTTGAAGAAAACATCATTTAAACTTACAATGGAATATGGATTACATTCGTTTTATAGTGAATTAACATATACTGTGCCTAATAATGTAACTTTCATTGAAAGGAATGCTTTTCACAATTGCTTTTAAAGATGGAAGCCTAAATGCTTCATGCTGATTAACAAACAGAGGAAACGCGTCTCATTGCACCTGAACTTTGTGAGTGCTTTAATGAAAGTTGTGGTGACATCAGCGTGATGTAACCACTACCACCGGGCAGGCGGAAGGGGGGGAAAAATTTAAGATGAAAATCGGGCGTGTGCAATATGCCCATGAAAGACAATTTGGAAAAAGGGAAAAATTTTGAAAAAGAAGCAAGAATATGACTTGCATCGGTGACATAAAGGAAAGGAACTGAGTGACAGTCCTTTAATGGCGTCAATGAGATGCTAGAGGGGAGCTCAGATAGAAAAATGGAACCTAGATTTTAATGATTGACAAGAAAGGACAAGTTATTCTTATGACCTCTTCGTCAAATGTTGCAATTTTTTGTGAATCGTTGGGTGCGTAAACCAACGTTATTTTTGGAAGTAGAGCCGCTAATTACATGGCTCCTCAGCAAAAGAGACTCAAGCACCAGGCGAGTCAAATAGCCGTTTTTATCAAAGGCAGTTACGGGTATCATCCCTTGCGTGTCATTGGATATGCACAAAGCTGAACCAAAACGGTAAATTAAAAGCATTAATTTGCATTAAGACAGGACAGCCTTATAAATTTAAATGGGCTGGTATGTCCGATACCCTAAACTACAAAAGTAAGTAAATGACATATAAGCGATAAGCAATTTAAAGGCAACAATTAAAATCATGAACAAAACATAATCAAAACGCAAATATCAGTAATAGCATGGATCAAAGCGACAATTAGCAAAATAATAAGCAAAATGATAAAACAATAGTCCAGTATGGAGAGAAATAAATCAATAGTGGACTATAGTTTCGTAAAACTTGTTACATACACTCTAAACAATCCGAATGAACTGTAGGCATAAGGCGTACAGAGAATTAAAACAATGCGAAAATAGGTAAACAATATATTGGTACAGTGAGGTGATATTGAAAGTACATGTACATACTAATACACCTGAGAAAACTTGTATAAGAAGCTGGCATGCACAATGCATAGACCAGAAAAATTATCAAATGAGGGTAAAACATGAGCTTTAAATAAGATAGACATATGAGAAATGAGATCAGGTGTTTACAGAAATAGTTCAGTGCAAGAGTTGACTTGTGATAACTGTTCGTGGACATGTCGAGACATAACCAATGTTGAATAATAAATATTGCATACTGATTTGGTCGATGCACAAATGTCTAATTAGTGATGCATTTTACACAGTACGATTTGAGAGTCAATACATGATGTTAAAGATAACATTATTCATACACGTGTGGACGAGAAGATTGGAAGAATCATTGATTGGAGGAGTCAGTGATATAAGTCATTGATATAGGGCGAAGGGTGCAACACCGACGCTCCGTGCGTGGTGCAGAGGATGGAACGGTGACAGCGATGTGCTTGTCAAGGTCAAACAGGGTGTCGACAGCGATGTGTTTTTCAGGGTCGAACAGGGTGTCGACCTGGCAACTTGAAAGATGCCGGACGTCGTGGACCTAATGGACGAGCTGCGAGAGTTCGAGGTCCTATTACCATCAACCCAAAACGATGAGGGGGTTGTTACTGTTCTAACAGATACAGAACAGAATTGTCAACGTGGATGGCTGGTTATTCAACCGTGCGCGGCTGTACCGAAGGGGCGAAGTGAATGGAAGCGACGGGAGACTACCATTTCACGTCGGTAAATGTCAGTTCGGACGAACATTGTCTCTGTGAATGGAGCACAGGCGAGGTGCAAACCGGGGTGGTGGAAATAGCGAGGTGTTGTGCCATGGGCGCAACAACCAGTGTGCCATGTGCGCAACAACCATGGCGGAGACAGCAAATGTTCTGAGCGAGTAACTGGTATTTTGGTGATTATGCTGAAGACCCGAGGGACTGATATATCTGCAATACCGTGAAGATTTGCCAGACCGGCCTCGTTGCGTGACTGACCCAGGTTAGGGTCAGGCAGAAGAGGAGGTGAACTGTTTATCACCACTTTTATGTTAGGGTCAGGCGGAGGAGGAGGTGACTCGTTTGTCACGACCTTTATGTGTGTATTCAGACAATCCCGATACTGGGTGGACCGTGGTGGGTCATGGAGAAGAAGACGTCGTCATGAGTCTTTTGTTTATACACTTTCTGAGATCACAAAGTCTTTGCGAGCACAATCTTGTGCGGGAACGCTAGAGAATGCGTGGTGAGGAAACTCTTCTGAACTAGACACAATCCAGATTAGTGCCTGGCGACGGTAACCAATAGCAGGGGCAATCCATGTTAGCCTGCTGAATAAGCGAGTTACCCAGAGGAAAAGAGTTTCATTAAGAAGATGCATGCCAGAAGCGAGCTGGGACAATCCATATTAGTCACCAACTGAAAATGAGGCGATGCTCTTCAAGCACGATTGTTCGCTGATACTTGCTTAAGAAACAGAGGCAATCCATGTTAGCCTTCTGTCAAGAAGCTAAGCAGGAGATGACATCATCCATATCATCATACAATGTGAGCTTGGTTGCGAATGGTGACATGTGCGACGAAGACTGCACAATGCCAAGCCAGACACAAAAGTTCAAAGAAAGTTCTGCAATGATGTTGCCCCATGTTTTAACCCAGGTCAAAGCAATGATATGCTTGCCGTGGTTACAACGGAAATGGAGTGAAACGGAATGTTCACACTAGTGGTCGCCCCGAAATGGTGCCCTCTTCATATTGCCATGAGATGATTACAGGAACATGGCCGACTCGGAGTGGTCGTACGTCCTGTTGGAGCGTGGTCCCATGCGCAATCGTGGTGCCCAATTAGAGGTGGTGCCCAAATCGACTGACTTTCGGATGTCCAATCAGGTGTGTCTCTTGATAGGATGCCCATGACAGTAGAAGTCATAGTGGAAGCACAGGAACTGTAAAGACTCTCTCAGATCAAAGGTTAGAGAACATATGCATCGAATGTGTCTCTGATCATAGGTGCCCACAGCAAGTCTTGCACTGATGTTTGACGACCAGCCCGACCAGCAACTCGTGATCAAAGAGACATTCCCGCAAATTATGTGACAACACAGCATTAATATGGTATGAAATAGTCATACTGAAGTTACTTTAATAAAACAGGCTAGGAGCTCAACCAATGAGGTTGCTGCAAACAATATGTAAGAAAAGGCACGTGATATATAAAATATAAGATAAAGTAAATAACTTAATGATCAATAAGTACGAAAAGGAATATAATAATTGGTTGGATAAATAATCTGAATCCCAGCAAGATGCTGGTCGTTATGTGATTATAATTAAAAGGAAAAGAATGTGGTTTAAATGTAAATAGAAAGATAGCAAATCACGGCAAAATTGATGCATCATCATGCTGATCAGCTCCCCAAGATCAAAATGAATCACATCAATAAAATAAGAAGGTCACTCTGCAACTTGAGTATAAGCGTGTTAAATCTGTGGATGAAAGAAAAAAAAAAAAAATTTGCATAAGACGCATGTACGTAACATGTGTATACATACAAGCATATGTCATTAAAATGTACCCGTACAATCGAACCAACAAGGTGTGATTCTTCACAGACCGACTGAATGTAAGGGTATGCAAGCATGGTAATAAAAGGGTTAAATGCAAAAATACGCATGCAGATAAACTAGAGAAAGGAAAAATGCAGTTATAATGCAATTGTAACATGAAACGTTATCTCAAGGAAATGCAGTGCAAAGATAAGTAATCATAATCATGCAGTAAAATAAAATCAGACGCTGGTACTGGTATCGTTAGGAGAGGGGGGTGGTGGAACAGGAGGGGGAAAGGATGGGCGGAGCATCAGTGACGTAGGACGAGTGGGGCGTGGTTCCAACTCGATATCAACTACTGAGCGATTAGGGGGGGTATCAACTCGGGTACCCATGCGAGGGGCCGATGGTTGCCGGGGTGAACTGGACCGGCGAGGCGGGGTAGTCCGCCTTGGTGGGGTTGTACGGCTCGGTATCCGAGTAGGGGGGGTCATTTTCTTTGACGCAGCCAAACCAGAAGTGGTGGCATAAGGTGCGATCTGTACTGAATGGGTAGTATCCGGTTCCATAACATTTGTGGACCGAAATTCCATCTCCCTTTGACGAAGTTCTCTAATTAGAGCTGAGTAAGGATTAAGCTCTTGAGTATTAACAACTTCTTGCATGTTATGGCCCAATTTGTAAAGGTGAACCGAGTCAGATGCGAGCATAGTCACCGCAAACTGTCCTTGCATAATCTGCTGTAACTTTTTCTGCTTGTATAAAGGAACATTAATGAGTCTAGGGAGTTCTACGTTAAGTGAGTCAATCTGCAAAGAGCACAATGCAGTATCCCAGTTGGGTTTAAGTATACTGTATAATCTGTGATGGTCGCACTTGAAACTATTAGGACAAATGACACCTTTAAGAGAAAGTGTAGAAAGGTGGGACTTAATAGTAAGAACATATAGAAGTAAGCGCTGGTGTCCACTATTCAATTCCATGAATATTTCGATCTGTGGAAATTTGCGGGTTTCAGGCGAGCGATGCATCACTCTGAAGTCCCTGCAACATCTATGAAGACAACGCTTAGCCAAACTCACGACCATGTAGAAGACACAAATAGTAAGAAGGTGAAGGGTAGTGATGTGTATAAGACTGACAGGACTTAGAGAAACAGGGTAAATTACATAGTTAACCGAATCGCAATTCAAAGGGCGTCCGGGGAGGACTAGGTTGGCATGGGATGGTTTAAAATGAGTAGCCATTACCATAGAGGATAAGAGGCCACTAAGGTATCTACCACGACAATACATAAATATTACCAAAATTAGAGACAAATACCCAGCTATGGAACCGATGAAGGCAAAACCACGGATCCAATGGCGAAGGCTGAACCAGGCTGAAAGATAGAAGGAAGCTTCCAGCTCGGCCCATTTGAGGAGAAAATCGTCACCTTTTTGTTGAATAAGGCGACTAAGTTCCTTAAGCTTAATAATGCCATGTGTCATATTGGCAAGTGACGTATTTGCTATTCTGGCAGCCACTGCAAATTTAGGCAAGGTGAAATTTGGCATGCCATAAGATTCATATGGTGGTAGTCCTGAAAAGTTAAATTCACGTTCAAAAGAATGCATCGCAATTGCGTTGATAGTATAGTTAATTAAGAAGGGTTTATATTGGTTATTTTCGGATGCAGGGCATCCTGTAATACGCCTGGGAATAAAGCCTGAAGGGGAGGAGAATTCGCAAAAGCAAAACTGGCCACGCTGAAGTACAGCGTAAAGGCTACCAGGAACCGGACGTGCCACACGATCATTAGAGCAACGTCGAGTCCATGGGAGTGATAAGCCAGTAACTAAGAGCTGGTTACCTGCGTCTATAACACGAGGTGCTGCTCTAAAAGGTTCAAAGAAATAATCGACTTGACAGAGGTCAGAAATGACGTCTGCAGTAGCATTCGTGTATATTGCAGTGTTGCAGGATAGCTGCGAGCTATCAATTTGAATTGTTGACTCTGTACAAAGAAATTGATCGTCAATGTTGAGACATTCCTGGAGCTCTTCAAGACTGAGTTCCAAGAAGGAATCGTGTTGCACTCCCAGAAAAGGTTTTGGAATAGAGATACGAGTGTAATCATGATTAGACTCGCGGTCTTGGAAAGCAGGGGTAGCTACCACAGGTACGTGGAGTGGGGTGCATCAGTAGCCCCAACTTTTTAGAGGAAACCTCTCCTTTTGCAGGAATGTTCCTTTTATACTAGAAACACATTGTGTGAAGTTTCAATAAATTTGAAGAATGTGTAGGGGTGGCACACTTGCATTGAAGTTTCTAGGATTTTTGCTTTTTGTGTCATTTTATCTTTTACGCGGTTTGTTATATTTCATTGGTTATTAATCCAAGAACATTAAAAATGATACCATGTGGTAGCTCTCATCATGAGCTTCAATTTGAATACCAACATGATGGGTATATGACTTAGGGAACTATTTCATGGTCACATGAAATTTCACAACCACATGTGATAATGTTAAAATAATGAACAAGTTATGCTATTTCTTTGTAGATTTTTTACCAACTAAAAGACACATGTAATTAAGCAAGATACCATATTTATATGAAACAGTTTATTGCTTAGAATTCAATTACCCATTATCTGTGGTGTGATTGTATATGCATGTTATGTCAGACGTAGGTATTCTCTACAAGTAAGACACCTCGTCAACCTCAAGTTTCTGTCACAGAGCAGCATTGCTAATTAAGATCTACATTAATGCCTCAATCAAATCTCCTACTTGTCAAATTGGTTCTTAAAGCACTAAAATACATAATAAGAAAAGCAATTTCAGCTGGTAATCTGTTTCCCTACCATGGCTACCAAAGTGCCAAGACTCTTTCATATCTTCTTACTTGTATTAGTTTTTTGCTACTTTCAGCGTGTTTAATGATGTTATGCACTTAAAAAAATTGTGAAAGGAATGAATGGAATTCATTTCTGTAGAATAGAATAAATCACTTTGTCTAGCAATCTTATTGTTGACAATGAAGTGGTTAACTGTCATGTGAAACTGCACTTGCATTAATTTAGGGCAGCTGAAAAAAAAAAGACATCGCTAAAATGGTTTAACCTTGATTGGCCTATACCAGCTGTAGGTTTGTGATTTTAAAAATTGAACTGCTGCAGGTTAGACTCCAACTGACAAAGATGAAAAGACCAGTCCTATCACAAAAAAATGTCTGTCTGTTTATTTGGAACAAATAGCTTATGATGAGTGAAAAAAACACATAAATTTGTAAAAGTTATGAAAACAATGCTATAATATTACAGTTTGAATTCCAGGTACAGAGTAATTATGATATTGTAAAGGAAAATTTGTCATGGTGAGCATTTAGGATCTTTGGATTAGTATAAATCTATACAGTACGGAAAATTTAATCCCCTCAGAGAATTTAGGCATTGTCATGCCCATGTCACTTTGGATGAGTTTCTTCGATCAGACAACTTTGAAGGAAATTGGCCTGTTGCCTTAAGATGAAGTTTTGACCTTGGTACTGTAGCACAATATATTGTACATTTTTTGACAGCTCAAAATCTTACAATTCCCATATAATGGCAGTAGGTCACTCTTTGTGCTGAGTAGTTGAAATGCAAGTTTGGCTCACCAAGCCCTCGGAAATTAGTAACATTCACCAAAATGCAACATATTGTGCAAATATAATGTTTATATAAAACAAGGTATCTGAGCTTAAGGTCCCCTTTAACGGATGTATATCTGAATATCCCACTTGACATAATGATAATTATAACAGTATTAGAAATAAATCAACTTTTATTTATTCTAAGGGACTCAACAGTTGCTAATATCAAAATTTGTAATTTATGTATTATTGCCAGATAACTTGGATGGTTGCTTTTAGTACTAGATATAGCTTCCTGGTACTCAAATTAAAGCTCTCTTTCTGCTCTACATCATGGTGCCTATTTCATTGTTCTTGAATAATTAATAAAGAAGTTATCACATACCGCAGATTCCGTAATGAGATATTTTTGGACAAAATCTGTTAAACTTTGGGGCATGCGTGCCACCCCTAGACATAGTCCGATTGTTTTGAAACTTCACAGGACATGTTTTTGTAGCAAAAGGAACCTAATTGGAGAAGGAGAAGGGAATCAAACAATTTTTTTATTTTTGAGGGGCAACTGATGCACCCTAACGTGGAGTGACTCTGTGTGATACAATGTGTAAGGTTGAGAATTCTTAGGTTGGATTGGCCAGAGGAGTTGTAATAAGAAACCATTTCGAGTGGGCATAAAGATTGGTTGGGATTTCTGATAGATATGAGCCAAATCTGTGAAAGCTAGTTGATAACTATTGTGCCACGAATATAATACTGTTGATACTTTGTGAACCAATTTATGGACATATGTGGCTGGGAGAACGTGTGGTGAGATTTTACCTGCAGCCAGCTCATGGAAGGCTGTAATTAATTTATCAGCTTCATTCAAAAGGATGTGAAGTTGCTGTATTTGTTGGGACCAAAGCCTGAGATATTTCGAAGTCAACAGGCTAAGGATCCTTGTGGCTTGAATCTTACGTTGTAATGCGTTTATAGCGTTACTAACCACAGCAAATTGGGAAATAATTTCCTGATTAGTTTCGTTTAAGAGTGTATGAATTAATCTGATGTTTCTGGAGGTGTTGGTGAAGGTACTGGCTATGACGTCAATGGTAAGAACCAAATCAGAACGCATCTCAAGGAATGCGTCCCTCATAAGATTCTGACGTGCAGACATAGACTCAATAGTATTTACAAAAATTTGATCTCTCTGTCGTCTAATATTAGCAGACATACCTGCTCCGGCCTGTGGGATAGTAACTGAAAGCCAGAAAGCAGTACTGTCTTCGGATTGCCAATCCTGGGTATTAATATTTCGTTAGTAGATTGCATTAATTGTTTAGTTGTATTAGACGTATCATCAGTATTGGGTAAGGCAAGGGGATCTCGAGGTGTTGGTGTACGACCCGCTCGTTTAGGACGACTGGGTGGCGAGTATTGATCAAAGAAGGGGGGCATAGTGGGTGGAGGGGAATATGAGAAAGTGTCGTGGACAAAGTGCGGTTCTGGGGCTGCCCTCTTAGCATGGTGGTGGACTGCTGAAAGAGGAGGGGGGGCGATGGGGGTAGAATGCGTGGGGGAAGGCGGACGATATTCTTCAAAATTCTGTTGAGTAAAAATAGTAGATATGTGTGCTAGTTTAGATTTTAAAGCTGTTTTATAAGAATCGACTTTATCAATAGTGTTCTTTAGGAGTGGAGCGAAATCAGAACATATTGCAGCAATTAAATCATCAGGGGATTGACACATGTCTTCAAACATTGTGAGGTCCCAAGTGAATGTGGGAATGTAGAAATCGGGATAGAAAATATTGGCATTGATGATAAAGAATTCAACACTGGGAAAAATTTGTCCCCTATAACTATAACCAACGCCATAGTCTGGGCGGAGAAGCTGTGCGGGTGCAGAGCTCCAGCGTGAAGCTGCGTCTGGTGGAAAAAGACCAGAGCTGCTCTTGACTGCAAGAGCGTCTTCGTGATTGACAGATGCAAGAAGCTGCATATGACGTAATTGGTCTCTAAGGGAACGGGGTGAACGGAGCAAGGGGATTGAGTCACATGCTTCGAAGGTCATATTTTGGATAGGGAAGGACACGTTACCTTGACAAGTACCAGAAATCCTAGTGGTATCTGGCAACGTGTTCAAGAAAACTGCCAAATCACAATTACAATTAAGAGGGTTAGATGTTAGGTCAAGTTCTTTCATTTCAGGTGAAGGAAAGTAAATTTGCATGTTAACGCCATCTAAATACTGCAGATGGTTCTGTTGCAAGAATATATATTCCAGATGGTCTCTAATAAAGAAAGGACCAGAAGAAAGAATCAGTTTTGTGATACGAGGTGAATCGGGAGGCCAGACACATGGTGGTGTAGAAAAATTGGCTCCCAAATCACATGCGAATATGTCTCGTTTGCGAGAACACCATTCGTTAAACATAGAAACTCTACAAGAAGCCATAGGTTGTTCTTGTGCCTGAAGCAAAGTACGCTTGGCCCAAACAGCGGCCGTATTGGGATTAATGGTGAAGCCAAAATTCTTATAAAGAAAAGCGTCTTGCTCAGCAATTCGTTGCAAAGCAGATGGAGGTGGTGATTGAGCTGGAACCAAGGGAAGGAATAGGAAGGGAAAAAGGACAATTAGCGTCATTGTAATGTTTATAAAAAGGAATGAGGTAGCAAGGTATATAGTTGGCTAAAAGGTTTTAGCGTCACTAGTAAAATCAGGTAATACTATAACTATCAACCAGTAAGGTGGTGAGAAAGACATGATTAGGTAAACGTAGACATGCACATAAGCAAAGTTACATAATGGCAATAATTAGCATTTATAGTGCGCAAAATTCATCAATCAGGTCGACATACCCTATGCAAAACGAATATAATTATCAATACACAAATAATTATCAATGGAAATAAGTATTCATAACATTTAGGCAACACGAGTTTTCCAACCACTTTTCCTATCATATGAAAGAATGCCGTGTATGTCAACAGAAAATGCAAGAGATGTACTCTAAAATCATACGTAATCACTGAAATCGATAGAATCGACCAGACCTGAAAATATAACAATATCCGTCAAAGAATGTAAGTTAATGAAGCACTTTCCCGCAAATTACACGCGTGTAAGAAAAATTGGGAGTATCGTTATTGTGAACTTTCCTTAATACAAAACAACTTCTGAACTTCATCAACAACACTCAATGCCTAACAAATTCCCAGTTTACTAATTAGTAAACGCATATGCAGATTGGTGGTCCTAAATGACCGGTAAATGACTCTTTGAAAAATGTACTTACATAATGTTGCAAGCTGTATGTAGGACTGCTGCCTCTCTACAGGTGTAAAGATTAGAGCAGGTAAACTAAGGTTTTACTGGCTCCGCAAGAGCTGGGCCCTGTGGGCTGAGCCGAAAATTTTGCAGCAGGTAGCGTGCCATATAAGGTGCAAGGGTGCTACCAAGGCAACAAGAAACTGCTTCCCACAGCAGTCTCGGTGAAGCCATGGCAACACGGAAAGCGCCCCCTGCCGGGCTATGTTGTGATGCCATACCATATAATGAACTATGGAAAAGGAGTTAGCTAGCTAGCTAGAATTTGTGTAGAGTAAGTTGGTCATTTACAAAAAAAAAATTCTCTTTCCCCAAAATGCGAAGCGATGCTACAATCACAGGGTGAGCAAAGTCCACAGAAACGCATGAAAAGTTGTGCTAAGTTGAAACACACGGCACAATGCCGGACAAATTGAAGTAACCACAACGGCATGAGCCGGAACAAATGAAATAGCACAAGATATCCCCAAATCATGGTCGGGCTCCCAGTCCGACAGGCAGAGAACTTGCAACATATTGAGATACGTACTCAAATTAATATGCTGCACAATGATTATAAGAAAAGATGCTCAAGGTAATACTCGATCAGAGCAGTATAATAATGCTCAATCGAAGCAGTACCTACACGGCATGACGGCAAAGTGGTGGACAAATTGTAAGAAAACACTCTATCAATAAATGCATATAACACTTCTCAAGTGGCAAGATATTTGACGGCTAATATCTGCAATAAACGACACTCACGACATAAGCAGAAATGCAGAAAAAGAAACTAGTCAGTAATACTCAAGTAAAATGGAATATCTACAAAATGCAGAATGGAATATGTACAAAATGCTAATGATACGAACGCAGTAAATTTAAGAAAACTAATTAAACGAGTGTTACCCAATATCATAATCACGTTATCCAAAGGAAAAATAATGTTACCATAAAAGAAAACCCCTCATACAATAATCTCACTATAAAAATAGTCGCGTAACTGAAAGATAAGTAAGGAACAGTTATAAGTAGTCATAAAATGTTATAAAAGGCAATTGAATGCTTAAAGACAATCAGATTTACTAAGGAAAAATCACTATGGATCTTTGTGGAGATACTCTCTCTCTGAAATATGCGTACCAAATAATGGTGTTTGCCGAGGATAAAATGATAAGCCAATAAAGTACTATATCAAGAAGGTAATCGAATCCAAAGAATTGCAGTCAGGCTGTTAAAGAACAAAAGGCAAGAATAAGGAAATACGTGGTCAATGCTGCGAGGAGACAGTGGTCAAACATATGGAAATACTATCGATTGGTCACGAGGAACACACTGATAAGAACTGGAGAACAATTCTCAACGAAGAATGGCAAGCTTTAAGAACGTTGTTGGTGGGCTCAAAGCAGATGAATAATTCGGCTGAATGCGTGTGAGCTACAGAAAAGACTTAACGGTGGTTAACCGTATTGGTCTGGGAACGAAGTGAAGGGACTACACCCTTCTGGTGGCATGTAAGCAACAAGTTGGCGATGCAACAAATGCAAGGTACCATCGCACATTGTTGAAATGTGCGGATCGAGAACTCTTGTTGAGGTTTAAGGCCTGTTAAGGTGTACTAATGCAAATATTTGAAGAATATGTGGTTATAAAGAATAGACGAAGCATTATAATTTGTTAATGGTTTGTAAATTTAATGAATAGGTGTATAAGTCAGCAATGTAAGTAACGTATAAGTCAGCAATGTAACGTACATATTGAAGGAAAATGTAGTAGGTGTTGTGACTACATTTGGTCAGGAACTGTTCGAGATATCGGAGTTCTATATTATAGTATATATGTGTATCATACAGTTGTTCGATTAACGAGAAGAAAATGCACTCAATGGGTTTTACTGTTCCTTGTTCTAATGAAGTGTATATTTAAAGAAGTAAATGGATCTTAATGGGTCCACTAGTTCATAAGATTGAAAAGAAACCTGGTCACTGTTGTTTCAGAATCGACTTCAATTTGGTTTGCTGTTCTTCTGCGTCATGAAAATCTTCAGGTAATTCCTGTATCTGATGGAGTCGCTGAGAAAGCATCAACAGTGGAGGTGACGATACTGGAGTCGATGTATAAATCGGCAGTGATGTGACCATATGTACTTCTTGTGCATCGTCAAAGAAATGGCGATGGCGAAAAGGCTTTGGACGTAATGGTGGCAAAAAATGTGTAGGCTGAGCAGCTGCTTCGGCTGTCATTCTGTAGCCTGGGAGGTCCTCATCCGTTGACCATGATGAATCGGCTGTAGAGGTGGGACTAGGACAATCAGAATCCCATCCATTGACAAGAGGTTTTTGCTGAGCATATGTGCAAGCCACGTAATTGGCTGCAGAGTTAAAAGCATCAATATCGAGGGTTGGAGGCGAATGGAAGATACATGTAGCCTCGGTCTGAGTTGCTACAGAAACCGTCTGCTTAGGTCCCTGAAACTGAGCAACTTGCTGAAGCTGAGCAACTTCCACACCAATTGATGTAAGCCATTGCAGGTTGCGGTGTGAAGGTGGATAGGACATTCGCCTTCGATGCATTGTTCCAGATACACTGAGGAAGCAGTAGTGGAGTCAACGGAAGACAAATACCAAATGATGGAGTGGCCATAAACAAGGGGTAGAATATCCAGGGAGGGGAGGGGGTGGGTGTATAGGCGAGGAAGCACAGCTGGTGTGAAGAAAGGTCTGACTAATTTAGATTTGAGTGATTACACATGTGTTGGGATTATGTAATTAGAATGAAACTGCTTGAATGTTGTTGGAACGCTGTGTTGTGGCTTGTGTCTGACCGTCACTGCTTGCTGGCAGGTCGGTCCGAGCGATGAATTCATATGTCATGAATTCATATGTCTCATTAAGCCATATGAAATCTTAAAGGCCACGACAAGTCTGTATAACAGAGGAGAATGATAACCAACTTTGTTCATGAGAAATTCATTAAGTATCACATAGATACATGTGGCATGAATATGTGCAAAAGAGGAATACGACATAAGCAGAAGGTTATCCATAAAGTGATCTTGTTAAAGTAATTATTAGTTGGGAGAAGACTGATAAGCTGCAGGAAACTGATGTCGGGCTCCCATTGGCTCATGGGTACTGACTGATTTACTGGAATTATACCGTTTAGATTTTAGCAACACATCAATTTGACGAGAATAGAAGTGATCAGTCCACAGTCAACTGAAATAAGTCCAAATATTTATGGACAGAGAAGCTGGTGTATTTATGTGGGAGATTAAATTAAATATCTGTTATTTATTTGAGATGAGTTGTGAGTCAGGATGCCGACGAAACAGGACATTGCAACGAAAAAGAACGTTGAAAAGATACACAGGATGCTGAGCTACAATCGAAGTTAGCATGTTTAGCAGGCTAAGACAGTGCCGTGACGACACTCTCCGATGCCTTTTGGCGGAAGTCTTTTCGAGGAAAACATGTCCTAAAGGAAGGAGATGATCCTATGATAGGAGACGTTCTTTGAGAGCTATATGCGTCTCAAGGGAAAAGCTTGGAGAAAAGAAAACTAGCTAGAATTGTGCTCTGATATAGCTACTAGCAAAAAATGAAAGAAAGTATATTTTGTATAAAAGATTATTATGGAATACATGTAAACATGAAATCGAGAGACTAAGCATTTTGGCACGGCCAATATGCCACGTGCGGACGACCCTTTAAATTGTTTGTGGACAAAATATAAAGGCTAGGACTATTGAAGCAAGACACTGTCACTATGACACTTGCTGATGATACTTTTCAGTGAGCCGGTGAAGTAGACCACGAGCAGGTGATCCCTTCAGTTGTTAGTTGACGATAGTAAGCGACATATGCATGATTTTGCTGACATACAGGTATGCACCATACATAGGTTGGGACAAAAGATTCGAATTAAGCAATTTCGACTTACACAGCTGCTAATGCAAATTGTTTATATACATATTTATCCATTTATCTATCTATATAAGTTTGTCTATAGATATGTTAGTTGACCTAAGGTCAATATTGTGCAAAAGAGAGTAGGTACCAGAGTACCAAAATAAGACACTGATGTCATAGGATTATGGTCCAATGGTATTTGAATTACCTAGGATCACATCGAAGTAACGAAAGGAAAATTAAATTGAGTCTTGTGTTTACCGATTTATTGACATGTCTATGAAAACCAAAACTCTAATTGAACTATTGAAGGTATGCATGTGGATATACCATATGCAACTGGACATAATTGCCAAAGTGACAACTCATAGCCAGGTGGCATTTTCTGTCGATTTCCGTGTATCTTTATTATTCATAAGTGAATGTCTGCTTTTATCGAACTGCTTTACTTTTTATTATGAAAGAAGCTTAATGCAAATATTCCTGTTGTATGAAAGAAAGTGAAGGAAATGAAAGAAGGAAACCTTCTGTCACATTCTCACAGAAATAAATAAGACAAAGCAACAAATACAAAAGCCTGGTTCGGACTTTGGAGGATAGGAGGTGTTTTATCTTCAAGCGTAACTCACTGAGCCATTGCTTGTGTCAATGTGAATGCAATTTTCATGTCTGATATGCCAGGAGAGCTGTGGAAATTAGCAGTCCAGAGCCTTACTAAGTATCTGGAACGGATTTCTTTCCGTGTCTCCAAATGTGGCTAGCAGGGACATGTCCCCGACGGGATTCGAAGCGACGAACTTCAACTTCTTCTTGCGAGAGAGCTAGTCACAATTAACACGTGAAGACGCTACCCCTAGACCAAGGCCGAACCGGCCAACAGCATATTTTTAAGACTTTTACTGACCGATGTATGCTGCTGAGGTGGCGGAGAGCCTCGTTTTCATTTCAGACCGAAAAAGTGTTCTAAAAATAGACACTGAAGATAGCGAGTAATGATTCATGCACGTGGCAAAAATAGATGTGCTGTAACAATCTAATTACCGTTTTATATGAAAAGAAAAGGAAATTAATGCTGACAGGTTGGACGATGTGATATTAAAAGAGCTAAGAAGATGTAATAAGCGTCGTGCGTTTGTCGGCTTATGACAACGCTGAATATGAAATCAGAAGTAAAGTAAATTTTGATCCAATTAATAAGAGCTACAAGTCAGTGGACTCGGTGGCGACATTGGTAGCGCGTCCGGACACTAATGTTAAGATTTTGATTTTGAAGGAAGAAAGGGTATATGCGAGGTCGCGGGTTCGAATCGCAGGGATGCTGCAATGAACGTCATATAGAGAATGGCTTGTAAATGGAATTAGAATATAAGGCATTTATTGAATGGTAGGACATAAGATGTACTTCATGTACATTGGTAACACGATGGTCAGCATTGTAATGAAGAGGAAAGAATACCTGAATATGTTCTTGTATGCTGGTAACCATGAACATTTGTGAATGGTCAGCACGAAAGAAAATTAATGATAACTTGAAAATACATTCAAGGATCTTCGTGTAGACTGATGTAACATTGGATGAGTACTCAGAAATATAGTATTTTCTATATATTGAGTGCCTTGTTTCAGGAACAATGTGCTAAATATATCGGTTGAGAGTTCTTCACCTGTTTTATTGCAAAAGGTTGGTAGCATTCGAATCAAGAGGATAGTGAATCTGTATTCCAATCAGGACAAGGACAATACCGCAAAAGGAAGAAACGGTGTGATTTCCAAAGGATTCACCAGGCACTTCAAGCACTGCTTGGACAAAGTCGGTTCCAGTCTCACTACTATTATCAAATTGACAGAAGACAAGATGAAAGTACTGTAGGATGACTGCCGCCCTGCCTGGCAGGTCCAAAAGGGAATCATTGTCAGAAATCACTGAATGGAGAACTATGGAAGAATGCTATAGTGAAGCTTTATGAAGAGGATATTTTACTTGATGATGTCTGGAGGTTGATGGAGGTGGGTATCTTGTTAATAGTGCACAAGAAATTTTTGGACGATGACCAAACCATGCATTGCTGGAGGAAGTCCAGACGATGACAATGCATTATGTACTCAAAAGCTGAGACAAAGAAGAAGGATCAGTGCATTGTATCATTGTATAAGCCTTGAGAAAACAAGAAAGGATAGCCCAATGCGAGGAGACATTGTGTTCGGATAAATTTATCATGGATTCACATGCGTGATTTTAGGAGACCATTCTTGTGTGCAAATGACTCATTTGTTTCCATGTCGCTGTTCAGAAGTTATCATTAATTATCACTCTTGATAGTGACGACTGAGGCGCAGCTATATTTGCAATATGCTGGACATCGTCATTCGAGGATATGGATACGCCATAAGGAACAGACCAGGAAAGTGATGCAAGCACCTGTTCATTAGGCAAAGTTGAGATTGCATCAGACCGCTTGGCGTTACTTAGGTATTATTGCAAAGGCGTATTTGAAATGAAAGCCTGGGGAACAGTGACATAAGTCATAGATAAGGAATTATGGAAGAAATGCTTGACGTTCATTAGACCATGTGTGACAGCATGTGGAAACATGCAGAAATGCTGATTAAGAACTTTACTGGAAACAACATTCCTATATATATATGTGTGTTCTTATTGACATATATACATGATATGAGTGGAACTATTGCATCCATGCAATACTCTGAGCCAGATTTAATTGTGCAATTACTATTAAGGATGTGTAATTTCAACACAAGGTGGCATCGCAAATAACAACGATTACAGTCGACTATCCAAGGAGTCTGGATAATACTGCTTATGGTAAACATCTCAGATGCATTGTCATACTGGTGTGTCATTCACAGACCGCCAAGGTGACTGGTGAGACACTATAAAGTGTGTGTCTGAAACAGATATGTGTTCTGGGAGAAATGATGTTTCGTGTTGGGTAAACACATGGAGTAGGTAAAATGCAGGACATGAAGTGTCGTCTGGCAAATGGACAAACGAAACTGCAGTCGGTTTAGGTTAAGTAAACATGAGAAATGTGGGGAAGGCGTTTTCACAAGTAGGGGTGTCTAGGAGAACGTTTCAGCTTACTAAATCCGATAAATAGAAAGTAAAAATAGCAACTTTAGAAGGAGGGGTGAAATAAACTGTTGAAGGTGTGCCATTCCTGTGAAAAGATAAACATAAAGTGGAAGAAGGGTGGTAAAAGAGAGCAGTGGAAACGTTTTAGAGTGCTCCCTGGGGAGATGCTTTTATTTATATAAACATATTCTGAAAAGTCTGCAAATTCTTTTGCTAAAAGGTTATAGAGTAGTTCTAGGTATGTCTATGGCTTACAGTAAGGAAGAGAGGTCGCTATCCTTCTCGAAATTATCGACTTTGCTATAAGTCTGAGCTCTGATATAATAGGATAAATATTATATTGAAAATAAGACTTAATTCTCAGAGGTTATCATATAATATTCTGCATCGATAAAATTACTAGCACAAAAGTTCTGCAGAAAATCACATCTGCCCACATAAATTAGATGAAAGTGTAGGGTGAAAATATTAACACAATGATTGCTTTGTTTAAAAAAAAAGG
Source organism: Platynereis dumerilii (assembly GCA_026936325.1). NCBI lineage: Eukaryota > Metazoa > Annelida > Polychaeta > Phyllodocida > Nereididae > Platynereis > Platynereis dumerilii. The sequence continues at coordinate 49,040,157 of JAPTHN010000005.1, forward strand.
TAATTGGTCAATAGGGTAGGCATCAGGTGAGACTGACTGCGGGTTATTCACTGAAACTATTAATTGGATTGTTGTGGAATTGTAATCGCGACTGTAATTGTTCATCTAAATTATAAATGGCAATCACAAATGGATGCTATAGTTTCAATGCACGGAGGTAAGGGTCAGGTTGGATATCATTATCATGATTCTTATTGGACACTAAAATGGATTAAAACATACATTTGTGTGTTGAGTTGTAATCACCACAACAAGGTTAGGTCTAGGTTGGATAAACATATTAAAGGTGATGAATTAAAATACATATGTTATTGTAATTAAATAGCAGATTTATTGCCTTTTTCCCTTTCCCATATTAGTTCATTTACTGCTGCTGTACTGCAGCTCTGTTTTCATTAATCATAAGTATAATTTATCGTTTACTAAATGCCTTTCCTCACGAGCAATTTGCCAAATTTATAAGTCAAGAGCTCCTTACTTGTTTTGTTGCGAACTTCAATATCATCACTCAAATTACATTAATGCCGTGTTGAGGGCAGGTTGGATAAGAGTGTATTACGATCTCGCACCTCCACAAGCCAAGAATATGAGTGGCATGACAATAGTATTGAGACAAATAAAGGTTTAATAACTTAAGTCATAGGGAAGAAAGGTCGGCCTGTAGGTCTCAGGTTCGAAATGCAGTCGAACAATGGAGACAGACCATACTCCTGAAATACAAAATGCCAAGCAGATACACATGATATCTGAGATGGATAGTTGATATATACTTGGAGATGACCGTCACGCCAACGGGCTGATGTTATTGTTGAGGTGACTGCACTGTCATCATCGAGAGTACAGGGCCATTCATGAAGTGCAGACCCAGGGCCTGGTTGAGTATCATCTTGCCGAGATTTAAAATATAAAAGAAGAGCATCAGGATTAGAAATAGACATGTTATAAGAAGGCTGGGGTAATTGGTGCAAAGGATGCGAAAGGTCATTGGGATCAAGCAATGAATGGGACGAGGGCCCAGGCTTGACCTGTGGGGCTGGGGTAGAGACTGGTAATGGAGGCCCTTGAGGTTCCTCACTGTGTAATTGCATAGTGGCTGCAGCCACATCATCAATTTTAAGATTTTCAGATAGAATTTGAATGCGCAATTGTTGCTGGTTATAAATTGGTGAACCATTCTTGGAACGAACCATACAATGTTTCAATCTACCTATATGAAATAGACCTGGTAAAGTGCGGTCGTCAATCGTCTTAAGCAAAAATTGATTCAAAAGTGGCTCTGATGCAATATACAATGGCCCAATAAGCTTGATGCTTAATTTGGTGGAATACTGCACCCCGGTGTATTTAGGTGCCAGTAATAAGACAAGGTCTCCTTCTTTGAAAGAATGTAGTTTTGGCATACGCTTAGCGTGTTGTTGGGTCTGTCTAATCTTAATTTTATTATGAGAAACTACAGCTTGTTGTCTAACGAATCGCAATTTCTCTCTAATCGAAGACACGTAATGATCATAAGAAGTAGCAACCACAGAAAGAGCTTCAGGATTAATGTCCACAAGATTGCGGTCTTCTCTAAGGAAGACAAGGAAATTAGGAGAATATTTGGTAACTGCGTGAGGCAACGAATTATAAGTTTTACAAGCATATGGAATAAGGGATGGCCATTGAGAATACTTATACTCTATCATAGTTAACAATAGGTTCGAAACAGATTGAATAGCCCTCTCAGCCATATTGCTTGAATGTATCATTGTAGGGACAAGGTGTACCTGAACATTCAATGACTTAAATACTGCCGTCATAATTTTACCAACGAAAGAAGCTTCCTTATCACAAGTTACCCTATGAGGTATCATGTATGGCAAACAAAAATGCTCAATAAATTTCTTGGCTATCTCATCAGCCTTTCTACTGCGTAACGGAATCGCCACGACATAACGGGAGAAAATATCTTGTAGGATGAGACAATGAATAATTTGAGCTGTAGCATGGGGAAAGGTTTTGATATCAAAATGTATATGCACAAAGGGAGTACAATCAGTAAGCAGCCTAGGAACGAATTCCCTCTGCTTATTTGTTTCAATAACCTGCGACGAGCGTTGGCAAATCAAACATGTCCTAGCATAATCCAAAATGTATTTCATCAGATTCTTAATATGAAAATTTGAGGTAATGACATCATATAATTTATTAGATTTTACATGAGCACCCAAATTTAAATGAAAAAATTCAATGATGTCGAAAATATAGATGTTAGGAATAGCTAATTTAAGAATGACGTCATGTCTTTTAGGACTAGATTGAACATAGAATAAAAGTGAATCGATTAAAGCAAAATGATTAGATAATACAACTGCCTGATTTGCCACTTGCTTACTAGTTGGTAACGTACTATATGCTATGAAGTTATAGACTGGTCCCAAATACAAATCCTGCTTTTGAGCATTTATAAGCTGGACTCTATCATGAGGTATCTTGACGTAATGGAATGCATCTGTGATGTATTTACGAATAGCTGGTTCTAAGTCAGCTTGATGAGGCATTTTTGTCAAGATAGTAGGTTGATCACTATCGATGGTCTTGTATTTCATCTCAGTAATAGGTAAGACTGGTCCAGTGGTATGGGTACATTCACTGGTAAGGTGTGACAGTGGTTTCGTAGCCTTTGTGGGTTGTGATGTAGGGCGGGAGATATCATTATCTGAGTGTTCTTTTGCCTGGGCCCTTGTTGTAACACAAAATAGAGAATAGCCTGAAAAGTTGGCATAGAGGTTCTCATAGTAGGTTTGACGAGATGTCAAAAGGGGATGAGTATTGGTATCCAGGAAATTATAATAAGAATGTTGCTCTTCATCATTAATGCTCCTATCTTTGTCAGACACTGCTATTGGAATAATGGGTTCAGCATCTGCTGGCCATTGGGTGTTATGATGACGAGATAACATATCAACTAATTTCAATTCAGTGGTGGTTGGTTTTACATAATAAATTCGATAAGGGTAATCTTGTAATTTCCAATAGAATTTTGCTATGCGAGGTGTTACAAAATGACTGGAAGATTTAAGAATTTGAGCAATAGGAGCGTGGTCCGTCAGAATTGTAAACCTACCACGTCCTGCTAAAAAAATTTTAAAGGATTGGACAGCAAAGTAAATGGAGAGCATTTCCAATTCCGATATACTATAATTATAGGTAGCAATATGACCATGTAATCGACTAGCATAACCCAACAAAACTCTCTTAGGTGGATCATCAGCACTATTAGATTGTAACTGATAAAGCGCTGCACCGGAGGCGGTCCTGGTTGCATCAGACACCAGGATCATTTCACCTTCAGGTCTTGGAAATGACAAAATAGGTGGGGATGTAAGAATTTTCTTAATGGCATCCCAGGCAACCTGTTGTTCATCAGTCCAAAGGAATTCATTAGCTTTGCGCAATAGGCGCGTCAAAGGTTCAGCTGTCTTTTGATAAGATGGTATAAACGAAGAAATGAATTGAATCGAGCCCAAGAATGATTTTATCTGTTTTCTAGTTTGTGGAACCTGCAAGTTCATAATAGCATCAATGCGAGACTGTCTAATACGCAAAGTAGGTCCGTTAGGTCCCTGTAAATCAACATCAAAGCCAAGGAATTGGAAAGTAGAATTAGAAGCGAAAGAACACTTAGCCAAGTTAAGAACCAGGCCATGTTTATGAAAAAGGGCAAGAACAGCATCAATGAGAGCGAGGTGCTCCTCAGAGGATTCACTAAGAAGCAAATAATCATCATAATAGTTGTAAACACATTCTGCATAGGTTCGTGGCAATTCTGCAGTGATTAAAGTCATTATTTCAGCGAATAGCGCCCCCGAATTGATATATCCCATCGGTAATCTAGTATAGGTAATGGACTCTGCATTATAGAATGTAACGACGCCGAGGTACTGACGAGACTGAGGAGTTACCTGACATGCAAAAAATGCCTGCTTTAAATCAATGGCCGTAGCGAAACGAAAAGGACGACTGCCCATTTGCTGCTTAAAGGAATCAATATTAGCACAAGGTCTCTGCAAAAGCTGAAAGGCCTTGTTGACAGAACGCATATCTCCGACCAAGTGGGGATTTTCGTCCGTGCGTGATTTGCGGACTAAAAATAGTGCACTGGTAGCTTGTGTGAGTTCCTTCTTGAAAATTCCCAGTTGCAAAAGCTTCTGTACCTGCTTACGCACGTAGGCGATATCAGCTTGGGAAGTGATATAAGGGCGTGCTTTAAAAGAACAATCAGTGATAAGTTGTTGGGTAATATCACAAACATATCGGGTGATTGTTCCTATCTGACCATATAAGCTAAAAGCTGGAGTGTGCGATAAAATTATCTCACGGAGTTTGTCTACGTCTTTAGGCTGAAGAGCACACTTATCAAGCTTCAATTGCTGATTAACTATATCGAATTCAGTCATGCGTAGAGCTGGATCGTCAGGTTGAAGCCATGGATAATTACGTAGTCTAGTTTGAGCACGGGTGTCAGGATCCATAGCATCATAATCTGGGTATGAAAGCTGAGAAATAGCATTAGGGCCGTTATCTATGATGACGTAATGAGTGTTATCAAGTAAATTATCATCAACAGATTTAGTATCTGGCTGTTGGACTACAGAAGGTGCCGATGTAAAAGGGATATCCATAACTAGTGCTCCTAGAATGATATCAGCAGCCAAATGTATATCCTCAGAATCTACATTATTAATCCTGATTGAACCAAAGCCACTGCGTAGATCGACGAGTGCCTTATAATTCTTTTCAGAGATAATGCGAGATATGTTAACCTCAAATGGACCATTAAAATATTGTGCCAAGTGATTAACTCGAACTGGCACATCGCAGGATGTATTAGGTGTTATAGTGGTCGACTTATGTACCACAAGTAAAATTTGGTCGACAGAAATATCCATGCGTGATTCTGCTGAACGAAAAACACATTTATATCTAATTTGAGCGTCCAAACCCATAACACAATCAATTGGTGAAGCCACATCGATAATAAAGGTCTTAATGGGAACTTTACACTCACCGAACTGTATGACAAAATAGATAAATTGAGAAATAGAAATAGAAGAGCCATTGCCGACCATAAGGTTGATTGGCTCAGCATCAAAGCGAGGAAGGCCCTGCAAAAAGGGACTACGTTTGATAAGAGACGTGCTAACCAAATTGTGTGAGCTGCCAGTATCAAACAAGGTAAAGAATTTAGTGCCATCGGGCAAAAGTGATGGGATAAAGTTGCAATCATGAATCTTGATAGATAGAGGGGTAAGAGGAATAGGAGGCTGAAGTACAGCATATAAGATATCAGGGAAGTCGTCCCCAACAATTACATCCGAATCCAGAAAATCATGAAAAATAAAAGTTTCAGAGGGAGCAGAAGTGGTAAGATCATTAGATTCGATATGAGAAAAGTGGTGAGAATCTAAAGTATTGGTAGATGTTAAGTTAGGATGAGGCACGGCTGTATCTGAGCACAGTCAAAATGATCCGTTGCGTCGTGGTTGCTGATGTGGTGGTCCCTGTGAACGATTCTGAGGTGGTGGTCGTTGGTTGCGAGGGAAAGGGCCAGCGCTCTGAGAGCGGTAAGCAGTTCTAATGCCATTAGGGTACTGAACACGTGAGTTGTTAGGGGCATTGCTGTTATACTGCTGTTGCGCAGAGTTTGCATTGCCATGCTGCTGAGTATTAAAGTTCTGGTTATTCTGGGAGAATAGTCTATTATTACCAGATCTGTTGGAGTTAGCAAATCCATTGGCTGAAAGATTTCTGTTCGAATTACCGAACCTATTAGGAAAGGGTCTGCTAGGTCGATTATACCGTTGAGTGAAGGCATTGTTTGCAGAATTATCACGATTGTATGAACGTCCGGTAGGCTGGTAATCAGAAGATGTTGGTAGACTATATTGCTGGTTGGGAATGAATCTGCGACAATGAGTAGCAATATGACCTCGGAGTCCACAACGGAAGCAAGTAGGACCAGAAAAAGAAGATTGACCATAAGGCATTTGCTGAGAGACATATTGGGGTTGAGTGTCATCCATGGAAGCATCTCGAGGTCCGAGTATCTGAGGCAATTGCTGCAGAGATTGATTAAGAGCGCCCATAGATTCCTGTAAAGTGAGCAAAGTTGATTGCGAATTCCCTGTATCGAATTTTGAACTAGGGATTTTAGTAACATCAACGTGCTGAGCGATAACTTCGCGCTCCATGATACTTTGCACTATTGGAATTAATTCATCAAGAGGTTTGTTATCATCAATTAACTGAAGAGAATGCTGTAAGGTCAGGGGCAATCCCTTACGAAAGTATAAAGCCACAACTGATTCAGGTAGGCCCAAACGTGACACCAATTCCTTAATCTCATCCAAGTACTTGCCAACGTTATCACCATAGGTGATACGTTTCTGAGACAAAGCATCGAGGATAGATGCTCGACTCCTTAGCAATGAAAATTTATCTAAGAACAACTTCTCAAGTTTAGCCAAAGTCATAGGCTGCAGAGCATTACACCAATTGCGAGCGTGTCCTTCAGTGAACAGCTGCAGGCGATGCAATATCTGCTGGTCATTTAAATTATGTAATTGGACATGATCCTTAAATTTAGTGATCCATGCCTGTGGTGTCAAACTATCGGACTCTCCATTAAATACTGGAGGTTTCATCTCTGAAAAATTAAGAGGCTTAGTTCTAGGCTGTGTTTCGGGCATTTGGGTATTAAATGCTGCTGCAGGAAATGAAGAAGGCAGGGAACCTGAATGAGACACAGGAAAGGAAGAAGAAATTGGGCGTTGAATAGATTGAGTAGCTCGATAAGACGCATCTCTGGTGTCCTGATAGGAAGGTGGGTAGTACACAGATGTGCGCAAGCTAGTAGGGTCTTGTGGCTGAGATTGAGCCTGGGAATTAAGATTATTAAAAGTGGAATTAAAATCATGGAGGTCCTGGAAAGTCTGGTTAGTTGAAGAGGCTTGGGACTGTGTAACCTGTTGGGAAAAATGCGAGGGTTGATTAGCATGTTCAAATAATAATTCATCACCAGTACGAGTTGCAGGTGCATGAGAAAAGGTGCCCGATGTGGCATTGTAATTGGAAGGATTGGAAACACCTAAGTTCTGGTTGTTTGAAGCCATATTGGAACCAGAAGGAGACAGCAGATAGACGATGTAGAAGTGTCTGATGGCTGGGATCGGTGTAACCTATGACTGGTTTACGACTAGAATGAGGAGTATGAGATGGGAACAGTACTTGGGTTGTGGTATTAGCTGTACGTGGTCTGGTGATAGTATTTAAAGTATATGAGACTGTAGCAAACTGAACTGTATTTGTAAGAGAAGTCTGTGCAGAAGTTAGGGATGCAGGCTGGCTTCCCTGAGTAGAAGTATTAAAGGGGGCGGGGGGTACAGTGAAGGAAGAAGGTCCTGGTGCAGGCCGGGTGGTCCTGGGCGACGTATCAGTCCGCGGGGGAGGTTGTGGTGCGTGGCCCGGGGGAGACGATGGGGGGTGTTGTTGAGATGAAGGATCCTGCTGAGAGTGATTAAATTGAAGGTTATTAAGAGACTGGTCGAATTCGTAGTTTTGATAGGCGTTATTAGAAACGTTATCAAGCAGAAAAGGGTCCTCAGGAGGAGGGACTTGATGCCGTTGACGAAGACCTCCCAATGAAGGAATTTGGTCGTCGCTCAATTCTGATCCAGGCACACGTGAAGGGGTATGATGTCGAGGGGAGAGTCGTGGACTGTCGTCTGGGGTGTGATGGTGATGAGTATCAGAACCGTGTAGAGAATTACCAGGAGAAACAGGAGGTGATTGGGGGTGTTCAATGTTGTCTGCAGTAGACGTAACAGGAGGGGTTTGTGCAGCAGCACCAGGCTGTTCGTCAATATCAAGTGAATGTGACACAGGCGTTTGTTGATTAGTATTAGCAAACGATGATGCACCAGGTTGTTGAGAGTCTAATTGATGTATAAGAGAGGCGTCAGATTGACCAGCCTGAGAGGCAGAGTTGTCCTCACTTATTTCAGCCCTATGAGAATTTTCGAGTTTATCAGCAATATTAGAATGACGCACCTGACGTTCAGAATCAGAGAGAGCTGGGGATCTATCCCTATCAAAATGCTGTTTATCAGAGTTATCACTATCAAAGGTATGGCCAGCAGAATTATTTTTATCGGAATTATCAGCTTTATCCCTAGCGATCTTAAGAGCAAGATGTGAATTTTCCTCGTCGGAATCAGAATCGTGGCGGCCAGGTGATGCTTCACGAGATTTTAAATTATCATGAGAGGGTGTGGAAACACGGGATCCGTCAGCAGTATCCCCAACCTCTACATGTAAAGGAACAGTCAATGAGGATGTATCTGGTTGTTGGGCAATGTGTTGGCCCGAGATATTAGGCTGTTCACCTGAAAGTGCTGTGTCAGTGTAAATCTCAGTCGCATCAAGATGTCCCTTATCGCCCTGACTTGTACTAGCAGAGGATGAGTCAGACTCTGACATCATGAGGGTAAGAGGGTAAAGCCATACATTGGTAGGTTTTCTCAAATACGTATTATAACGAGCAAAAGAAGCCTCACGAAACAGAGCAAGCTCCGGTAAGGGAAGAGTCAAATAGCCAAGTTGGTCTAGTATCGACTCGTAGACATGCCATTGAGTGTTCTTTTTAGTGGCAGCCAACAATAACCATTCATGAAAGAGAAGTGTAGGAGTGTGATGTTTGATATAACGAGAAGCACGAGCAGACAAATATCCCCTATCAACCGCTGTCTGAGCTTCCAAACGGAATTTAAGTAACCACTGCTGAAGTGTCAGCTGTGTCAACGGGACAGACATTCAGAGCGAAAATAGAAGTAAGAAGAGTAAGCGTACCGTGCATACTAGCACTTACTAGAGCAAAAATATAACTAATTTGAGGGAGAGTACGTATGAAAAGAGAGCCCAAAGTCAAAATAAGAGTAAAGGCTACAAAATGTGCCACAGCGATTCCCTGCAATAAACGTGGGTGTAACTCATAACACATGTTAACTAATGACCCGAAAAAATAAGGAAATTAACATATAACTTGAAAGCCATATGGGATAAGAAATATCGGCGATAGTGAAATAAGTAATTACTTGTCTCGCTTTGAATATATATATATAGAATCCAGGAATAACTGTAACACGTCACTGGACATGGAGAAATAAAGAAGAAATGCCTAACACACAATTCAATAAGAAAGAACACTCACTAGATTACCTGATTGAAAGAAAACCAAAGTAACTGGCATTGGCTAGACAAAAGTAGAGCAGTAGACCCGAGATAACAAAATATAACACGATACAGTAACAATAGTCAGTGCGCGCAATGTCAATAAATGAATGGGAGCGTGCATAAATGAAGAAGGGCATGCTGTTATTCAAGAAAGATAATAATGGAACGACAGTCAGAATGTGATAATCAAATTCTCTAGAATGTTCGCCGGACGGGTAATGGCGATTTAAATTTTAAAAGAAAATGAAGTGTTACATATTTGAGTTGCAAAATGAGGAAAGAAGAAGGCAGAATAGCGTGGCCATGGGACCAGGCTATTAGACCTTAAGTGCCGTGTATAGAAAATCTGAATAGTATGCTATGTGATTGGAAATAGACAGACATATTGTTGATGTAATGTGAAAATATAAAAATAAAGTACAGATAGCCTAAGAAAACATTATAAAGAGAAGAAAATAATGAAAATAATAAATTAAGGAAATAAGAATCAAGTGCCTTTCCTATTAATGTTTGCAAAATGAGCTCCTACCGTATTGGAAGATGTGCTGTGTTGCAAGCAAGGCCTAATGATGCGAGAGATGCCCCAGAGACTTGAGTGCGTTGTCTGGTCCGGGTCTGGATGAGGTGTGTAGGTAAAGTTGTGAGAAGTGTGGAAGATGAGAGGCAGGCATATCGAAGCTGAACATGAGCTAATAGGTAACCAAATAAAGATATGGGCGAAGCCCCTGAGCTACCTGGTAGGAATATTGCGCCCCCTATACTAGTAGGTGAATTAAGGCGTGATAACATGGCTAGCGTACTAAAACTTGAATTTTTGTATGTGTACGAAGAAAGAAAATCAACTATCATTGGCGACATGGCAGAACAATAGCCAATTAGGAGACCAAAACATCTATCGGTGGCATGGCGTAGAACCGATGCTCTCTAGCCATAGCTGGCGAACCCGCTATGCATGATATGAAGTTGTGACATAATCGAATCTCTACATCAAAGTAGTGGACTTCCTTTATGCGAGGAAACCGTAGGCCCATAGCATTGCAAGGCTAGTGTTTCGGAAGGAAACGTCACTAAATTTGAATAAACATGGTAAATCAAGAGACAGTGTGACACAGCAGACAAGCGCCAAGAAGCCGCAGACCGGACTCTCCTCCATGCCATCTTCCTTTGTTTCTCTCTCTCTCAGAGGTAGCTAATTGATGTTACTGAGTAGATGGACTCATTACCGGGGATCCTGCGGGAGACACCCTAGCACTTGCCACCACGAAACACCTACTCAAGAAATACCAGAGGCTCGACAGTTTAGGTTCACTTATTCATTTAATACTCAATTTATAGACAGTTACATCAAGAGTCATTCAAAGAACAGAAGCTATTCAACTTGTCAATACATTAAACAACGATCTTAACGAATTACGTATACCATTAACTAAATGCCATCTCAATCAACCATGACCTGGGGTTCCTTTAAGAGAAACCTTTGATCATACCTCTAACAACAATACCCTTACCTGACGAATCGTCACTGCGTCAGGGAGACAGGAAGCCCCCCTGCTACCTCGGCGGGAGCGGGCTCTCTTCTCGCTGGGCAAACAAGCTTGCCCCCAGAGATTGCTACTGGGGTGTTCTGCGGCTGCGCAGAAACACGAGGGTAACTGTTGCCATGGAAACATGGGGTGAGTTCTACCCCGTTGCTATCATTGTAACTCATTACACAATAATATAATATATTACATTACTTTTATACAATAATAATATAAATGACATTACAGAATTAAGGTCTTGAGGTTCATGGCGATTTGAGGAAACTTCCTACAAGAGGAAAGAATGAAGACACCTCTGAAGCTAAAAGCTCAGTGGTGACACTACCAAGTGCATAAATACAGGATCTAGTAAAGCCCCAACCATCGGTCCATCCATCTTTGGATTCCTTACGAAACCAACAAATAGCAAAAGGAGAAGGGGTCAAACCACCGCTACTCAACAGATAGATCCATTATGATGGCACACGTTCATCCTCAGACGCTGTCAGGCACTGGACATCGTTGACAGGCTTGAAATTGTGTAGAACGTATCTGGTAACATTCGCCAAAACACTCTCGTCAGAGTCGGTGATGGCAGGTACATCACCGTGTTCACCTTGCTGATGTTGGGACGGCTGTTTCAATCATCCTTTTCCACAGAGGCGCCGTGGCCTAGTGCATAAGGTGTTCGCCTGGTAACTGAGACGTTGCAGGTTCGACTCCCATCCATGGCACGGAGGAACTGAGCAGATCCTCCATAACTCTTTGCTTCACTTCACCCAGGTGTAAATGGCTTTAGGCAGTGATGGCAATTGTGAAGTGACTTAGCATTGCGTGTGCTGGAAATAGCTGCCTGGCTGTATACTCCCCGGGGAGTTGAGAAAGGCTCATGCTTTAACAGGCCTGCCAAGGGTGTTAAGTCTGTTGAGACTGACTTTGTCGGTGTAATGGACTATAAAAAAGTCTACATTTACATTTACATTTACATTGCGGTGTCCTCCTCCTGTCCTAATTGGCCTACAAAGTGCATAAATACAGGACATAAAGCCCCAACCATCCATGCCTTCTTCTTTGGATTCCCTTCAGATGAATTGCCGACGTATCTATCAAATTGACTGACCTCATAAACGGATGTTGTTGGGAAAAAATGCATGGAGTCTTCAGATATCTCAGTATAGATTACTCTTTGACAAGTTTCTCAGTTTGTAAGTTTTCCGGTCTTTGTACATTTTACCATCCAAAATTGTTTGACCACTTTTGTCCTTTTCACAGTTGCCCTATTCAGTTTTTGGATGCAAATTGGTATCCCAACTTCAATATTCCCATCCTCCTTCATATGTTTCAGCTTTTCTTTGAGACTCTTACCAGTCTGCCATGGTTAAACTCTAGTACTTGACTCTCCACACTCTATGGTCAATTTTCCTCACACCAACAGTCTGACTGAGATGAAATGAATTTGCAATTGTGCCTCATTGTTCCGCAAACTGAAAGTATTTGACCTTTTTCCGGCAACAAAAGGCCATTTTTGCCTTTGATCAGGTATTTCCAGGATGGGTTTGACCAGTTTACAGAGCGTCCAGGTTCAAGAGCTCTCATTTCAGCCAGAAAATCTTCTTGCCAGTTCATGATCAATATCTGATTTCTCACAGGATCTGTCAGTTTGGCCTTCCCTTTTCTTGCCATATTTGGAAAAATTCAGAATTCTATGTAATTAATGATTTGGATCATTTGATGAAAATTTTTCATATTGTTAAAAAAAGGGGCCTGTACAACATCCCGGATAATCCCCCTGAGTGTAGGTAAACCTCAATACTATGTTGGAATTCACTGCATTCTCCGATCTGTTGACAAAAATGTTAAAACAAAAAATAAATGACATCCCATTCATGAGCACTTTGCCAGAGGTGTCACCACTTTCCTACTGTTGGGCACCATTTGGCTCTATGATAGAGCAACTTAAGGATAACCCTGGGTTGAGTTTGGTAGTTGCATATGTGCCTTAGAGCCCTCCCTGCTCCAATTATTTATTGTATTACTATCTGGGTCAAAATTTGAAAACCTTGAAATTTCAGCTGAAAAAATTTTGAAAATTTTTCGTTTCAGAACTGCCTTTTAAGGTTTGCGTTGGGTGGGTCAAATAGTCAGCTATCACCACACTTTCATGTCCAAGGGTCCCAATGCCCCGCTGATCTGTACTGAGGTGATAAACATAGCTGTAATGTTTTTTGACAGTCATTAAAATCACACTTCTAACTAAAAAATCCTGACCACTTAGGGCTAAACAATCTATTGCCAATGATTAGGCAAGTTGCTTGCACATTTTGGGCCAAAATCCAGGTCTCTAGTGCCAATTATTTTTGAGAAAATGCATTTGATCAATTAAAATACCAAATATGTGTGTCATTAACATCATGCCTATAACTTGAAATCCGTACCACTTAGAGCTGAATAAGGTATTACCAACAAATAGGAAAGTGGCTTTTCTGCACACATTGAGCTATATTTCAGGTCTCTATGACCAATAGTCATTGAGATAGAACATGTCCTTGAACCAGAAATTTACAAAAACAAACAAAAACACTCTTTTCATCAATATTTTGGATTCTGAATAATAAAGATGATCTCCACTACTTCCTCCAGTGCCCAATGTCTTTGCTGAACCATATTTCAGATGCTAGACAATGGTTAAATGTTACTGGCACCCCATATTTGGTTAGTAGTTTCAGAGAAGCATACAACTTCATACTAAGCATGTAAGATGCAAGGAAAATGTAAAAATGTTATGTAATAGTGTGTTGAAACATTTATTGATGATATTTATTCAACTTATTTCAACTCCAGTCACCTGCAACAAAATTTTAGTGACGTAAAGGCAATAAGCCATTTTTGACATGATGCTAATGACAGCGTGATGCTAATGATAATTACAGTAAAAATCTTTGCAGGGACCAGTGGAAAACTGGCACTGGCAGTCTGGCAATATGTGCTTGTAATGACCTTATGAACACTAGACACATGTTCACAGTGATTTTGGTCCAGAAATATGTAGTCAAAATAGGGTAGCAAGGTGTTTGCTAATGACAAATTGAGATAGGACAACTGACATGCCAACAGAAATACTCTAATATGTTGGTTTACATAAATGATACAGAGCTACAGATAGTTCAGTTATTTTCTTGGGTTCTCAGACAACATCAGACACAAGGTTTTCTCACAGAATGTGTGTCCCTTTAATTTTTATTAAGAAACAAATCCGGCGTGATGCTAATGAAGCAATACTGGAGACATCGACACAACAACCTCCTGCTCTTATACAGAATATTATTTCAGCTATTGGTGACCAGTTTTTAGAAGACTGACAGTCAAGTCTCCATGTATGGAAGAGTTTAATTGAATTAGGATCTTGTACTAGTTTTTGTGATACGACGTTTCAAAGAAAACATTGTTGGAGACAGGCCATTTTCAGGGGGGTAGGCCACTTCAATGCTATTTTTGGATGGACTAAAAATATTCTGCCGCATATTTTTTGTGTGAAAAGTTTTGCTAATATCCTTGTCTATGACAAATGACAACAAGAGGTCCTCTACTGGTCTTCCTGCCATCATGAATTATTGTTAAACACCGGAGACAAGAATTTCAGACTTATCAAATTTTGACCCATCTACATGTGTATGAATATGTGTTATGGAGAAAATAAACCGTCCTGAGTCTTGATAATGAAGTACCAAATGTCCAAATCACAACATAAACATTAAAGCCATTTGATTTAACCAGAAATGAAAGTTCAAAAAGTGGTCTTCTTTATAAGCCTGAATTACTAAAATTAAACATGTACTCTCAGTACAAGCGTCACCTTGAATTAGTCTCTCCGAAAGAAATGTCCTCAGGTCCATCGTATCAGCTTCTAAAAAATGACATTTTAGATGAAAAAATCTATTCAGTCATAATATTAGGTCACATATGACTAACAATACATGAAATCTATCCTCAGGATTGAGGCTGGCTACTGTTTCAGCTGTTTCCTCAACTTTCTGATTCGGGAAACCGCAATCCATCATGCCAAATGGATTGTGCTTTTGACCTCATATATCCAGTCAATATTTGTATAATATTGAATTTTAATGTTAGGTCAACTCACCATTGCTTCGCAAGTTTGGTGCAGTTATTTGACAATATTAAGAAACTGGGTAAATGCACCAGATCAGATGTCTTTGCATAAACTGACTCTACCAAATCATCAACTTTTGCATGCAATTTGAAAAAAAAAAAAGTGCAGTGGTTATCCTACAGGAGATGATTTGTTGCAAAATCCTGCCCTTTTTTGGGGTCACCATGTTTGGCAACTTTTCTCATAAAAAGTGAATTCAGCCCACAATTAATCACTGTCTGGCTAAATCAAATAGCCAGTCAAGTCATTTGAACCCTTGTGAAGGTTCCTGGTTAATTTTTTTTCTAGTTGCTTTAAAATGATGTGACAAAAACATGTTTTTATTTTTCAAAGTCAAACAAAAACGACAAAAACTTAAAGATGAGGTATGGGTGACTAGGCCCCTTTTTTTGCAATTTTTAAAATAATGGTTCATATTTGGTATCAAAAGATAGGTTTTAACTAAATTAGTTGATTTCAGGCAATTTTGCATTTTTGTGATGAATGGTTGCCATGGTAACCAGTTTAAAAGGCGAAAAAAGGCTGATTTTTTACTGCTCACGGGATGTGAAATTTCTGAAGTTACAGGCATGGTAAAATTTTTTTGAAAAAATTGATAAAAGAAGAAAAGCCAAAGGGACATATCTAGCGAGCGGATTTTTTATATTCCTTTTAATAGTATCAGGAATTGGGGTAAAGTAGACAAAAGTCATTTTTGGGGGAAAAAATGCTTGTTTTTATGGCTGCAATATCAAACTAATTTGTTACACAACAAAAAATTTCAAAATTTGTTTAGTAAATATGAAGACATTTTTTTAAGGATTCCGTTGATGTATCCCACGAGTTCCTAGGTTAAACAGTGGTCAAGATTTTTCACATCAAGTGCAGGGTAAAAGCGGTTTTTTGCACATAGCGGAAAATGGCAAAATTGTGACATAACGTCGTTATAGGCAATTTATCAATGAAAACAAAGAGGCCTATCAGTGGCTATTTCTACAAAGCTAATGAAGCTACAGGCATGATATTTTGCAAAGATTTAGTAATCATTGTCATGTTTCACCAAAGTAAATACTGTGCTGCCATGGCAACCGCTTTGTTGTGTGTACACGTTTGAAATGACACATCGCTGCTCTTTCACTTCTAAAGTGTGTTGATGATGTTGTATTTGACGTTGTTTTAAGTGATAAAAGAGACATATTTTGACATAATCGAAGTTTGCACAGGGTGTCCAAGTTCACGTAGGTCGAATATATGAAACAAACTGAATTTTTGTTCCTTACTGAAATTTGGGTAATTTCTCACACATACCTCCCCTAAAAAATCCCATTTTTGGTCACATGACCATCCATTGTAACATCACCATAACAGAATAACAATGTTGAAGCACTGAAAGATGTTGAAAACTATTCACTTCACATTTCTGATCAATTAAACATGCATTGGCATGCTTCAATGCAAAATTATTGTACTGTAAAGTCAAAAAGTTGCCAAACAATGGTGAGTTGCGAAGCAATGGTGAGTTGACCTAAAGAAAAGTTTGAGTGTATTTACACTACGCTCCAAAAGTTAGAATACACCAGAAAAGGTTAGATTTCTTTCTAAAATACCTCATCTTCAGCACAATTTTTGTTTTATACTTACGTCAAACAATGTAGAAATTCACATTCAGGCCACTAGGTGTCCATATTTCATGGTTTTATATCATTTTGGTACAAAATAATATAATTTTCTCGATATCGTGTATTATCGTTTTCTATGAAAAGCTATAAAAGCACAGTTATCTTCCATATTTATGACATTTTATAATTTTTTACTCATTTCCACTGGTTTGTGATGATTTTGCCAGTAGTTTCAGACCAGAAAATGGCCGTTGAAAATCGGACAAAAATATTGATTTTGGCTAGTTTTGGGTCAAAACAAAGCTGAAACAGTTCAAATAAAATAATTTGCACTTTAGAAGGTATTTTTGAGTGGTAAATGTCAAATTCTTAAGCTGTGTTTTTGGGGTTTAAAACAACTGTTACGATCATGTTACAACTCTAGAAACACTTAAATATGATTAGATTTCATAAACCCAGAAGATAACTGGGCTGTGACAATTTTTTTATAAAATACCATAATTTGGGATATCGACGAAGGCCATAAATTTCAACCAAAATGACCTTAAATGACAAAATAAAGACAACTTATGACTTCAATGTGACTTCTGATATTGCTTGATGTAAATATAAAACAAAAATTCTAGTGAAAATGAAGTATTTTTAAAAGAAACCTCGCTTTCCATGTGTATTCAAACTTTTGGATACATCATTCTAAACAACACCATCTTACATACCATTGACAATTCTCTCACCGAAGTAGACAAGAACTCCTGGAAAGGAAGAAATCAAGGAATGTAAGGTTGACAAAAACTATCATGCCTCCCCCTATTTTTCTGATAAATTATGTCAAAAGAAGAAAACAGGATGACAAAGTTTATATAAATGATATGCGTGTTGCGTGAGGTATATAATTGCAGAGTAATTAACCATCACGTATCAATGTCCCTTTCACGGATTACCCTTATGTCTTTTCTGACCAACCTGGTCGAACCGCCCTTGTTGAAAATGATAACTAACCACGGGCGAGGTGCGTCCATCTGCCATGGTTTCTTCGAACTAAATGCTAACCCCACCTGGCGGAGGGGGTGCATGTGAACTTATCCACCTTGCCGGGCCCCGGACCGCTGTGCGGTAGCCCGACATTTGCCTTATTGCTTATTCCTCTTCCTGTCCTAGTTAGCCTACCAAGTTCATAGATGCTGGACATAAAGCCCCAATGATCCATTCATTCTCGATGCGAAGTTGGATCCCATTCTTTGCCGCTTGTACGAGGGCAAACAAGACACCCTCTGTCTAAATAATTTAGCCCACTCAGGTGCATACCCTCCTTTAACAAATACTCAAGGATATTTGATGACGCCACCCATGTGACAGTCTCACATCAACTTTTGGAGGATGTGTTTATTTCCCTGATCAAATATTTCAACAATATAAGTGCCGTAAAATTATCTTTTTGAATTAAGCTAATCTGCTTTTGCAGATGAGATCCTTCATATAACAGAGGGCTGAATAAAGTCTTACAATTTTTCCCATATTTGGCAGTAGACACAACTACCATGATCAGGATCTCGTACATAACAATTCTGAGTGTTTCTATTCATCTTTCTACTTATTACTTGTTCCAACAGAATTCTTAAGTTGACAATTCTTTTAGTCTTAACAACTGAAGCACATGTCATCTGAGCTGACACCCTCTTGCCAGGTGGAACTTCCAGGATAAACATATTATTAATATGCCTCACTTCACATTCGTCTCTGATATTGAAGCTCTTGTCTTAAGTTTTTGTCCATTACAACATCATATAGTCCAGGAGATTTATGAAATGACCCAAAACAAATTGCAATAGTAATGTGCCATATACCAAATGAAAGCTGAGGACCTCCTCTATCACATACCCAAAGTATACTAAAATCTAATTAGTGGAACATGGTTTTCAAGGGGGGTGAAGTATTTTGTGTCATACTCGTCCGGAATCTTAGTTGGTAACATAATGATTATGACTCAGAAGGATTAAATCAATACAAGACCCCAGTATGACTGTTTGTATTATTGCTCTGACTGATAAACATCAATTTCAAGTATTATCATGAAGTTTCTGAGCATATTCAGTGTGCTAAGGCTCCATTTTGGGCTGGCCGAGGGTAAATTATGTCACAAATACGCGGTTTTGCCTATTTTGCTTAATGTTCCATGTATGGTTTTGGCATATTTGAATTCCTCACAAAGAGAGCTTTCAGATGCATACCAACATTGCTATGTTAACTTAATTTTTCATTGAAACGTCTTGACTGTTTTGTTAGTTTGTCACTGCAAAATGATAAAAATATAAATTGTGGCAATATAAAATGGCCTGGGTTCCAGTATCTGTAGCATATGTGATGCTAAAATTTGAGAGTGTCAGATATAGCTAGTTTCAGAGGTATATAATTTGATGCATAAATTCCTACTATTCCTTTTGGAGAAGGTGAAAAAATTGTCAATTGTGTGTCACTTGTGTGATACACATCCTAAAATCAGGATGGTTGGTAGATTTTAAGTGGATAGCAGAGGTTTACAATCACGATTCAGGGCAACTGTTAGTAATCCTATCACTGCCATTATCTATTCAATAAATTAAATTACTTACGATATTTATTGGTAACTTGTGTTTGTTTGTTTTCACAATATTCACAATATCAAAACAATTTTACATGATACATAGTGGTCCAGGACGGAACAACAGACATGATGGAAACAAATTAATGCAAGAATACTATATAATGATTTTACATGATGTTCTCATGTGCAATCTTGAGCAACTCAGTTAGGTTGTATTGTGTTTCATTGGGCACCTTGGTTTCCTTGTTAATGCAACTGCCTTTTTCCTAAAAAGTAAGATAAATGATGGTGTCTGGGTCAAAATTCTCCTCTGAAACACAGAATCCTCCTTGTACTTTCATTTCTACCTATCAGTTTTACCAGATAACTTTCCTAACCAATCAAATGAAGGTGGAATGATAGACCTTGATGTCTGCAGCTTTTATTTGGCACCTTATTTACCTTGTCACTACAACTGCCAACCCTTCAAAAGCAAAATAAATATTGCTGTCCGGGTTAAAAATCTCACCGAAAACACAAAATCGTTCCATGTATTTTCATTTCCACCTATCCTAATTACCAGATATTTCATTCCTGACAAATGAAGTGGATTAGAATGGATCGCCCATGATGTCAGCTTTCATTTGACACCTTGGTTTCCTTGTTACTACAACTTTTAACTCTCGAAAAGCAAAATAAAGTTGCTGTCCGGGTTTAAAATCTTCTCAGAAACATAAAATCCTCAAATGTATTTTCATTTCCACCTGTCCTAATCACCATAGAACTCATCCCTAACCAACCAAACACATAGCCCTTGATGTTAGCTTGCAAGGCCTTTCCATCCTCATCCATTTGGTTTTTCAGGAATGCTTCATCTCATGATCAGGATAGGTGGAACTGAAAATAAATGGGAGGATTTTGTGTTTCCAAGGAGATCCTTGACACTGATGGCAACATTTATTTAGCTTTGGTTGGGTTGAAAGTTGAAGTAACTGAGAAAACAAATGATCCAAATGAAAGCTGACATAAAGGGCTATCCATCCATGTCCATTTGCTTAGTTAAGCATTCGTGAGTCATCAGAAAATTAGGATAGGTGGAAATTTAGATACAAGGTAGGATTTTGTGTTTCCGAGGAGATGTTCATCCCGGATATAACATTAATTTTGGTTTCTGAGGGTTGACAGTTATAGCAACAAGAAAACCAAGGTGTCAAATGAAAGCTGACATCAAGTACTAATCATACACATCCATTTAAATGGTAAGGAAAGAGTTTCCCCATATTGAGGATAGGTGCAAATGCAATTCATGGGAGGCATTTGTTTTCCGAGGAAATTTTGGACCAGAACAAAAACATTAATATTGCATTTGCAGGGTTGTATTAACATGATACGAAGATAGCAAATGAAAGCTGATGTCATGGGCTATCCATCCTAATCCATTTGACTGGAAAGAAATGAGTCAGCTAGTGATTAGGATAGGTAGAATTGAAAATAAATGGGAGGATTTTGCGTTTTTCAAGGAGATTTTTGACACAAACAGCAACATTTATTTAGCTTCAGGAAGGTTGACAGTCACAGTAACAAGAAAACCAAGGTGCCAAATGAAAGCTGAAATCGAGTACTTATCATCCACATCCCTTTGATTGGTTAGAGATTAGTTATCTGGTGATTAGGACAGGTGGAAATCAAAATCCATTGGAGGATTTTGTGCTTCCGAGAATATATTCGACCTGGACAGCAACATTCATTATGCTTTTAGAGGGTTGGCAATTGAAGTTAAAAGGAAACCAAGGTGCCAAATGAGAGTTGACATCAAGAGCTATCCATCCACATCCATTTGAATTGTTCTTAATAAGTAATCTGGTGATTAGGATCTGTGGAAATGAAAATACAAGGGAGGCTTTTGTGTTTCCGAGTGGAGTTTTGACACGGACAGGAACATTTATTTAGGTTTGGCAGGGTTGAAAGTTCTGGTAACAAGAAAACCAAGGTGCCAAATGAAAGCTGACAAAAAGTGCTTTCCATCAACATCCATTTGATTGGTAAGAAATGAGTTTTCTGGTGATTAGGACAGGTTGAAATGAAAATCCAAGGGAGGATTTTGTGTTTCCGAGAAGAAGTTTGACCAAGACATCAACATTTATTTTGCTTTTGGAGGGTAGGCAATTGTAGTAACAAGGAAACCAAGGTGCCACATAAAAGCTCTCATCAAAGGCTATCCATTTGATAGGTTAGAAATGAGTCGTCTAGTGTTTAGGATAGAATTGAAAATAAATGGGACGATCTCGTGTTTCCGAGGAGATTTTTGACACTGACGGTGATATTTATTTAGCTCTGACAGGGTTTACAGTTCCAGTAACGCGAAAATGAAAGTGCTCATTAATTTCTTTCTAGATTATAAAATATCCCCTTATAACGGCCAAATAATTACAGAAAATCACATTTATGTTAAATAAAAGTTGACATCAAGGGCTATCTAGCTTTTGGTTTGAGATGTTCTTCATGCTTATTATTTTATCCACTGGTATAAAGTATGATAGAGTACTGGCTGCTTTAAGTTTAACACGGAAATTTACAATTACACTAAAAGTGATTTTACAAATTTCAGATTTTAATCCAAAATGCCCTCACAAAAAACCCATGGAATGATAATTGGCAATGGAAACATCTGAAATATCTTTTCTGACAATATTTGGCATAAAAAAATCTGGGTGGCATCAACTATTCCAGAGGGTGTATGGAAACCCCCTCTTGCAAACTGACCGGCAGTTCTGCCTCACCCGTGTTGCTGAAAGGTTACAGAATTACAAATCTAAATCTTTAAAATAGCACAGCTCATCAAATAATCATCTCTTACAGACATATTATGCCTCATTTGAAAGCTGGTATTTAGTTCTTGTCAAATGAGGTCATCAAACAGAGTTACTGATGTGGAATAAACTGAAAGATGTGAAATGTGTAATAAATGTAATTTTTTTGTAAGTATCTGGCGTTATAAGTCGATATTTATAATGTAGAAAGAAATTAATGTCATTTTCAGATTCTGCATGTCTAAAAACATATAAATAGATGTGTCATTTGTTTATGTAGCTTGAATAGTTCCTGAGATAATTGGACTTCAGATAATGTTACATTAATGTCCTGGCTAATCATGCTCATATGTGTTACAAAACTTTGGATATTTGTATCACCAGATCCTGCACACAGTGTACATGGCCTTTTGCGAAAACTTGAGAAAATTAAGGAAAGTACTAAATGATGTTATTCAAATGATAGCTGCCTTAATGAGGAATCCAAATATGACAAATTTATAGTTTTCATTGAATATTGCAGAAGATAAACCAAACCGCATACCTGTGCTATCTTTTTCTTAGCTTCTGTGAGACCTAAATGGTCCAAAAGCAGGAGGACTGTGCTCAAGAACCTCATTATATTCATTGACTTTAAGGTCTGTCAGTTGTGGCAGCTATTCAGATGGGATACAATGAGATTTGTATGGTTTCTTTGCTTCTAAGTCAAAATTGTTATGTTAAAAACGCAAATTTGGGGCAATTATAATTACCAATAGTTACCCCCTATAGAAAGCCATGTTCCACTAAGTAGATTTTGGTATACTTTGGATATGTTATAGAGGAGGTTCTCAGCTTTCATTTGGTATATGGCACATTACTATTGCAATTTGTTTTGGGTTACCCCCCTTTTTTTCATAAATCTCCTGGACTAATTCCTTTCCGGGGTTAAGGAAGGCGCTGTCATTGGTATTAGCTTTTCCAGATTGTCTCCGACCATAAACATCAGGGACAAAAGAATTTGAAGCACCCACATTTTAAGCCCCCTTCCCCTTCACCTGAAATATTGAACTTAATTTCAGTCCAAGCTCTTCAAAGCTGCCTTGCCCACCTTGTTCCTGACTTTCAGAAGCATTGCAACGAAGACAGGGACCATAGCCTGAAATTATCCCGGCTCATTTATGCCAGGTGCACAAGTGCTTCAGTTACTGAATGTTTACCTTGCAGCCAGCTCATTGAAGCTGCCTTGCACGCCCTTGTTCCTGACTTTCAGAAGCATTGCAACGAAGACAGGGACCATAGCCTGAAGTTATCCCGGCTCATTTGTGCCAGGTGCACAAGTGCTTCATTAACTGAACATTTGCCTTGCAGCCGCCCTTGTTCCCTTCCTCACCTCTCAGTGTAGCACTTGTGAAGCTACCCTGACCACATGCACCGTGTTTCTATTAAGTTTGGCAGCTTGCCAATTATATATCCGGCGCCGTAAAATGCTCCCCTGACAGGTAGCACTCTCATGCAGGGGGTGCTGATGGGTTATAAAGTAAACTTTCTGGGCCAATCACAAACTTAATTTCAACCGGGAAATTTCTCAATGTTTACAAACACGGTGCATCACCTGGTATGCATGGCTGCTTGGGAAACTCTGTGCAGGAAAAGATTATATATATACCTGAGGCATATATAGGCTTGGATTCAATCATTGCCGTGATTGACATGGATCTTGTCAAGTTTCGGAGGCATGGCCTGCAAAACCTTATGGATGACGTTGATCTGAATGCACCTCCACCTTTCTCCTTCAGATACCAAAAGACTGCAGATTGATTTGATGCTGTGACTGTGGAATATGACTTTCTGTCATGGATTTGCCATCTACAATTTGCATTTTCACATGTTATTTCTTCTTTCCTGTCCTCTTTGTTTCAGGCCAGCCCTCAATGCCCCACATGTAGCATGACCCACTTGACTAGGTTACGACCAGCCCCCAAAAATGTAAGGAGGTTGCTGATTGGTTTCTACAATCACGTCACTAAAGTAGGTCAGTGGGTC
This sequence comes from Platynereis dumerilii, assembly GCA_026936325.1. Lineage (NCBI taxonomy): Eukaryota > Metazoa > Annelida > Polychaeta > Phyllodocida > Nereididae > Platynereis > Platynereis dumerilii. The sequence continues at coordinate 49,064,111 of JAPTHN010000005.1, forward strand.
AATTATAATGAGACTTCACTCGCAGACAGGACTTGAGAGCAGGGGTAGTGTCAACTATCCCTATGTGAGGGGGATGCTTATGCCTGACTTTCAGAAGCTTGCAACGAGGACAGGGACCACAGCCTGAAATGATCCCGGCTCAGTTATGTCAAGAATTTGTTAAATCAGAGAAATATGGGTGAAAGCACAGTAAAGGCCTCAATTGCGTTTTGATCAGATAAAAGTAAATTTAGGGTCCTATAAACCAATTTCTGACAAAAAGAAGAAACAGTGCAGTATTTAAGCTTGATCAACAAGTAAATCTGAGAAATGTAGGCATTTTTCATGAGCATACAATTAAAACCATGCTCTGGGCAGACCTTTAAAGTGGGTATAATTTGTTAATTTTAGCATGTAACCAGTGGCCCTTTTTCTGAAGCACCATCCATTGCAGCAATGCTGTAGCCTAATATTCATTTCACATTCGGCCGGTGACATTATCTGTTTAATGTACCTCCCTGGCCTTCTGCAGGGACCATTGGCTGACTTTTCAATATGATGATTATGGCAGCCATGACGTCCAAAGAAAAGGTCTGCTTGTAACCATATTTTTGCAAATTTACAGTCAGGGGTTCAAAAGGCTGGCTGGAGGGTATTTTTATGTAATAATTAGCCGAATTTGGTGCTTTTGCCTAGATATGATATTGGTTTAATGAATTTAAGCAAAAAATTTCCAATGGCCACTGATGATTGTAAGATACAAGAAGCTTTAATGGCTAAAATCAATGTCCGTCCATTACGTCCACAACTGATTTTTTGGTAATTTAAATGAATTAAAGACCAGCTAGCACATCAACTGAGATGGAAATGCATGTCTATCTCTCTCTGACTATGTATACAACTGAAAATCTTAAAAACACAATGAATTTAACTTATACACTGGACACCAGGCTAAAAAGTGTAAATGTCCGTCCATTACGTCCACAAAAATGTTTTTTTAGAAGTGCAGACAAATTTTTACGACCATGTTGCATTTATGAATAGTATAGGTTATTCACTTCGGGAAAGGGAATATTTAATTTATCACCCGAGGGCTTTAGCCCGAGGTGTGATAAATATGTATTCCTTATCCCATGGTGAATAACGGGCTTATACCATGAGATAAACAATGCATCCAACGATAATGTACAACAAAGGATATGGGATTTATCACTGTGAAATAGAAGCTTGTGAACGGCTGACAGAGGTGTAGAATGGTACAAAAGATATTACAGTGATTTTGTAATTGTACACGTTCAGCCTGAGTCAGTTAGTGTGCTTTTTATCTGGGACAGAGAAATTGACATCAAAATAGTTATGACAATACTCTGCCCTATAAAATAACATGTCCCAAAAAAAAGTCACTTTTGGGCTCAGCCAAAAATGAAATTTGCTGTAATATGAGCCGAACTGCATAAAAAAATTCTTTGTTGACTCCATCTCTCAACTCTGTAGTTGCTTATTCTGCACTCTAAAATAGGTTGGGACAAAATTGGTTTTTTAGATTCAAAGTGGTTTTTTGAAAAACCAAATTTCAATGCAAAACCAACATGGATTTTTAAAAAAATCCATGTTGGTTTTTTGCATTGAAATTTGGTTTTTCAAAAAACCATTTTGAATCTAAAAAACCAATTTTGTCTGAAATTTTTTAGAGTGTGTATTGGCCAAATATTTTGTTCTGTTTCACTTCTGGTGTCACTTGAAGTTCCTATACGAAGCGCATGCATCGTCAATATTTTTTGTGCTTTCTCGTCGACATGGCAGCTTGATGGACAAGGCATTTTTTGGGTAATTTAACTGTTTTACCTGTGTTTCTCTGTCATTTATTTAAGGTATAGTTTCATTAAAAACTTCTGGGCTAACAATTAGTGTTTGTCCATTTTTGACTTCTTGTATCGGGCTTTCCTCGGCTGGGCATTGGGCGTCCCTATAACGGGACACATGGCTGGAACATTGGGCGACCCCATAGCCGGTGTTGTTCTACTTGACCGAATGTTGATGGTTACTTTAAAAACCTTGGGTTCTTAATGTGGTTGTGTTAAATAAATGGGCAATGATTTTGTGATTTGGATCCTCTAGTCCCTGATTTTCATTTGGAATCCCATTAAAGAAATTAATCAACGGCTCTCTGCCGTGTCCTAACCCTAGACAGACAGACAAGAAATTTATTCATAACAAAGAGACAAGATATATACAATAATACATATAATACATTTTTACAGAAATAAAAAGAACATAGCAGTAGCATGTTTTGTCTCTTCATTATGGGGAGACCTCTCTAAGACAAAAGAGCCGCTCTCGAAAATACTATTTTTGGTGTCTTGAACATCACTTGTATCTACAGGTACAAGCCAATACAAGATGTTCATACATTATGTCCTTGCAATCTGACTGTATGTCTCCTGTTTTTGAAATAATTTTGCTCTACTTGACTGTGTACATTTTGCTTGTTTTCTTTTTTAAATAATTGTTAAGATAAAAGGCAGAGTATTTTTGATATCTTGGCCAACAGGAGATGATATATCTTCTCTCTATATATAGGCCTAAATCTAGTTTCTGTCTGATATAACAGGAACACATTTCATTGATCTTTCAATGTCAAGTTTTCTGACAGAATTGATAACATTGATAATGCAAGGCTATTTATTGTTGTCATTTTCAAAAGACACTCATTCACGTATCTGACGACTGTTATTATCAAAGGATTTTTATCACAGTATTTTTTTTCATGGACTTGTGCTTTTCGAGTATTTATTGATTATACTAATTGGTTATTAATTGAATGCCTTTCTTCGATGAATATGATTGAATGATATTCTTTTGCTCATTTGTATCTGGAACTTTGGCTCATTTGCACCCAGAACTAATTGACTAACCAGGCCTGTGTGCTAAGACTTCGGGTTAATTTTTAGTCTTTTTGTTTTGAGTATTTGAGAAAAACTGCACATACAAAATGGACGCATCAACCAGTTCTGCAGATCCTTGTGAATTCCTGCCGACGTACCCCACCACCAATGAAATGCTCGATAGTAAGTATGAAGGACGTCATCACATGAACAAATAAAAGGTGTTATCTTTAGATTTGTATCTTACCCAACATATAATAGTGGAATTTACCATTTGTATTGTATTATTGAAGGACATTCCTAACTAACTGTATTACTAATGATATCTGGAGCTTAGTTTTATATGAAAAGAACAGGAAAACCTTTTCCCTGCAAAGAGTTTCCTGGTGACATAGATTTCTTATGGCATGAAAAATCTGTGTTTGTCTATTCAGTGTGTAATGCAGAGCTATCCTGGGAAGCTTAAAACAGATTAGTTGCATCTGAAATAGCAATACATTTAGTTTGGCCCTGACAGAATTTTCTCAATCATGTTGCCCTAAAGCAAAGCCGACAAAATTTTGAAAGTTTTAAAATGCCAGCATTACAGCTACTTGTAGATTGGTGGTCCAAACAGTTTCAAAATTAATTCTCAACTTGATTGTATTATGATTTCACTGGCTTAAAAATGTTTTGTTTGTGTCAGTTGTGGTTAATCGGTTGATTCAGTGCTCATCATATAGATCTAGCAGCATAGGTGGCAATAAACGAACTAATTAAATGACTTCAGGAACTTCATCCAATAAGAAGATTAGGAGACCAACAGACACATGTCAATGATGTGGCAAAGCCAGTTTGCAAATTAAAAATAAGAAAATTAATTTTTCCAGTGAACCGCCAATCTGCAAACAGCTCTGAGGTACTTCAGACACAAACCAAAAAGTCAGGAGGTTCGTGCAACCTGAAAGAGAAACAAGGAAAAAGTTGCATTGGTAAAATTCAAACAAAATGTGATTTGGGTAATTTTGATAAATTGTCCAAAAAATACTTGTGAAACATGGATGTTGAGCCTCAAGCAGTTATCCCTTATTTGAAAAGGGGTGAAAGTGCACCTTGCCCGAAACAGACTTTAGATGCACTCCCACAGGCCAAGAAATTGCAATTAAGTTTCTCTCTGTAATTTTCAGCACCGTTGGGCAAAGCAGAAAGTGGGATTCGTTCTCTTATAATGTTGCAAGATTCTGAATATTGCTGAATCAAATTAATTTGACTGCACTTATTTTTTGTGAGTGTATACTAGTATAGGTTATTCACCTAGGGAGAGGCAATATGTGATTTATCCAGCGAGGGCGTTAGCCCGAGCTGTGATAAACACATATTGCCGATCCCGCGGTGAATAACCGGCTTATACCATAAGACAAAACTGAAACTTGTCATTTGTTGCTTTGGGTTTTTCGCAGCTTCACTTATTATTCTCCCATGGGAGGATAACTGGACAACAAAGAATATGGGTTTTATTGCAGTGAAATACTGGCTCATGATTGGCTGACACAGGTGTCGAATGGTATAAAACATAGAAATCTTCTTTTCACACATCCAGATAAAACGAAATTGAGAATTTCAGTTGATAAATTAAATATCTCAGATTCAGATAAATTATTTGTCTCATACAAAATAAGCACATTGGAGACCCCTCTAAGGCTCCCACGAGCCGCTACCAAGGGGCCACCAGTCAAAATATCTCAAGTTTCACATAAACAAGACCATTATATGAGTCTTAATTATATATAGATGTAACATTTAGAGAACTATCAAGAGAGGTCTTTGATGTTATTTTTTTATTCCACAAATCGATGTGAGCTTTGGTTAATTTATAAAGAGAGAGTCATGACCACAAAATGTGGCAATGGCATCTGATTACTGCCAAAAATAATTTATGTGGGTAATTCTGTGCCAAGAGAGATTTACGGGACAGAATTTATATTTATTATCCATTATTATGAACAAACATGCCATTTATTTTCATGAAATTTGTGTTGAGGTTTGCTTTTTTCCAAGTAAGTGAAGTGCTTGACACTTTAGTCTGACAGCAGCTGATATTGTGTCATCATACTTACATGAATTTATCATTCTTATCAGATTTTGTTTCTATATCAGTAACTTAGAATTTCAGAAGAAAATGTTACCTTGACATTATTCTGTTTTAAAACACCTCGTTTGATGCCTGCGTGTCTTTTTGTTTCCTGGTGTAGCTCTACTTTTTCTTGTTCTCGGTGGTCATCTACTTAAAAATGAATTTTTATCTTATCTTTTTATCTAATAGATCTAACAGATAGGGATCTCCTTTTACTTAGCTTCTTCACTTTAAAAAATCCATTTTGGTTTTTTGCATTGAAATTTGGTTTTTCAAAAAACCATTTTGAATCTAAAAAACCAATTTTGTCTGAATTTTTTTAGAGTGTTCAGTGAGATTCGTGAGAAGTGTCCTGTTATTTTTTGCTTGTTTTAAAAATTCGTTTAATACCAGTTCTAAGTGAATTATGGCTACTAGAAAAATATGTCTAAATATATAGTGGTTGGCTTTTATACTGTTCCTGGAGAGCTTATTTGAGATGTGCAGCCTCTCTTTTCCACACTATAGGTAATTATTAATTACTTTATTGGCAAGAAAATAAAGGAGATAAATTGAGGTATTGCCAATTTGTCCTTATTAGGCAACATCTTTCAATTTCAATGGAACAATATAATATAGCAAAAATTTTTTCATGGCACGGAGGAACTGAGCAGATCCTCCGTTACTCTTTGCTCCACTTCACCCAGGTGTAAATGGGTACTTGGCTATAGGCAGTGATGGCAATTGTAGAGTGACTTAGCATTGTGTGCGCTGGAAACGGCTGCCTGGCTGTATACTCCCGGGGAGTTGAGAAAGGCTCATGCTTGAACAGGCCTGCCAAGGGTGTAATTGTAAAGTCTGTTGAGACTGACTTCGTCGGTGTAATGGACTATAAAAAAGTCTACATTTACATTTACAATTAAAGGTCATCACTTCTGTTGTTTGCCATAACCATTTTCCCATAACTATGCAGATGATCACTGAAGTTGAGTGCAAGTCTGCTGATGACCTTAAGAATATCCTCATGAACCAATAACAAAGAGAAGCGAAATGGTTTTTCAGCGAAACAATTGTCAAAAAATTGAGAGAAAAAAGCCCCTTTTGGTCATGGCTGGCTCGGCAAGAGTGAAGTCACTGATAGACATTGGCCTGTAATGGTACATAATAGAAGAGTGTGAAACTAGGAATGTAAACAAAAGGCCTGGGGGGATTGACCACTATATTTAACAGTGATTTAACCAATTTTTCTGCAATACCTGCAGTGTTTCACGATCCTGGTAGTCATCCCTCACCATCTAGCACGCTGGTTGGAGCTGACACATCAGTAGCTCCATAAAATCCATGAATTTGTACAGGTAGTTGCATTATGTATAGCAATGGGCCTAACTCGGAGTCACTGGGTTGCAACTGGGGGGCAAAGCCTTAGACTGGTAATTTGACCATCAAGTTAAAATTACCAAAGAGGGCAGCACTACCCAGTACTCTCCAGTTCATTGGTACTCTCAATTGCATGAGGTGGATCCACCCGTGAGGCTCTGGTATATCACAAACGTAAGTTGTCAGTCACTTTAGAGTTGGCCATGTAACTGTATCATAACTTCCAGCATGCAATCAAGACGACCGAGTCAACTAAAGATTATTTTTGGCAAGACTTGCCTAGGATAGATAGATATTGATTTGACAACCCCATTTCATGACAACCTACATGTATTTTTTCACTTTTTGGTTGAGAAGTTTTTAGTCCATCCTTAATGCTGTGAAAAGTGTTACCAAGAACAAAATTATTCAGGCTCTTTGATTGTCACAATGTCACATAAATAGTAAGCTTGGCCAACCCAAGGAAGTTAATTTGGGTCGTCGGACCAGCTGCATGGTAACCGACTTACAGTCTGCAAATTTGATATTCAAAAGGAGTGGACTTTTGCACTGTTTAAATGGCACTTTGTGAGTCATCATACAGATGATTTGTCGTGGTCATACGTAATACTATCAATGTTAACTTGATTCAAGGAGACTTAAGTCTAATCCTGCTTGTGTGTGACGGGCAAACACAAGGATAACACATCTGATTTTTGCTCCAAACTCAGTTTTGACAAATCAAATGGTCTTCTGTTCTGCAAGACTTTTCAAACAGTCTCTGTGTTTCCCATGTTTAATGTAGAGAAGATGACACTTCATTGGCTATCATGAGTCAGAGAGTGCAAAAATCTGTATGAACCCATACTCATTTTTTGCATATCAAGTTTACTTGCTGTAAAGCAAATGCAGCATCCAATGCGTTTGGAACTATCCAGGAAAGATATATAAAAGATCTATTCTTAACAATGATCATCATGAAACGGTGTCGTTCCATACCTTGTGTGGTTCTAGTTTGATGCATTTTTTTTCCCTTTCAGATATGGCTACAGTGGACTATGTTCTCGTTCCTGTTTGTACAGTTATGTCTGCTGTGACTTTAGCCATTTTCTTTTCTGAGGTTTACTTCACAAACAAACACTTTATTGGTTTTGAAAGTCGGAGAAGAAAAACTTTGGTTGTTCTTGCTCTTTTTCCGGTAAATACTACATATATAAGATATATAAGATATATATAGAGTGCACTACTATTTGGTTTGAGATGTTCGTGACGCAACTGTATTGTATGACCTCATTTACTTGATATGAGTCGTCAAGTCTATATAGCATGGCAAGTATAGCATATGACCTCCATGCAGTAAGAGAGGTCTTAAACTGCACTTGCCATGGCTGTAAGTGCAAATTATAGTTTTGAATTTTCACATTTTCTAAACAGGCAAAGTATTCTTGATCAAAATGTATTTAATTCTTTGTAGCCCTGCTTTGAGGCGGTTGACTCCATTTTACGAATAACAAATCTTATTGACTTGTTTATTTTGCAGGTTTATTCACTAACGTCACTAACGACTATATGGGTTCCCAGGAGTGTCATCATCACAGAATTAGTTGCAGCTTCGTGAGTAACTATTTTGAAACATTCATAAGATCTCCTTGCTGGATTCCTTGCTTAAATGTCTAGATCACACGGAGACGTAACAGAGGGTTCTTGTCGCGGCGCTTCTTTCTTTTCCAGGAAAGTGGGAGGTTCTTAAGGTAGATTCAACAATTCGGCGACGATATTTTCATCTACGGCGCATCTTAAACTTCCTCGCCAAAAGTTCCTAGAAGTCATGTGACCTTATGGTGAGGCAAGAACTTGCTTCACGAAAGATTCAACCTGTTGAATCTTTACGAAGCAAGAAGCCACGATGCAAAAGACCTGAAAGACCCCCAAAATGATTGGGCGAAGTTAGAGACAGCTTGGGCGAAGTTAGAGGCAGGTTGGGCGAAGCTAGAGAGTGCTTGGGCGCGGCTACTTATCATTGAGTCAATGGAACTTCGGCGAAAAAAGAGAACAACTCGCCGACGCAAACAGGCTGTTGAAACGCCGAAACAGCTACTTGCTTCACCGTAACAGGTATTTGCTTGGGCGTAATTGAAGATTAGGACGAAGTAAGAGGATGCTAGGGCGAAGCAAGAGCATGCTAGGGCGAAGAAAGAGACTCCTTGGGCGAATCTAGTTTAACATTGAAGCAATGGAACTGCGCCGAGGCTCCTGACAACTCGCCGACACAAGTCTCTTCTTGCCTCATCCGTAATTACGAGCGATTCGGCGTAGAAAACGAGTGCCTCCTCGTCCTAGGATCAATCTACGACGATGAATAACCTTTAATTGATTATATAATTGTCCAAAAATGGCTTGAAACGCCGAAAGTTGGCGAAACTGAAGTTCCTGGCACCTCTACAACTTCCCCGTCACTTAACCACTCTCGTGAGACACTAGCATAATTACAGTTTCTAAATTTGATATCCAAAAAAGTGGACGTTGCACTGTGAAAATGGCGCTTTATTAATTGCGAGTCATTTTACTGATGATGTGTCATTATCATACCAATACTTTCAGTGTTAATTTGATGTTAGGAGACTAATCCAGCTTGTCGGAGACAGGCGAAAGAAAGGATTTTGCACCTTTTTACTCTAAAATCAGTTATGACAAATCAAATGGCCTTCTCTTGTTCATGACTAATCAAACTGCCTGTATGTTTCCCTTGTTGAATGTAGAGAAGATGACACTTCATCAGTTGCCATGAGTCATAAAGGGAATTTTTCACAGTGAACTGGTCCTCTCTTTTCTTCATAACTAATGGATAGGTCATAAGATTTGTTTGGATTCTTGATTTTGTGGTATGCTTGAAATGGGAGCTCCATGCTTGTTGGGCAAGCATGATGTCATGCCACAGTTGGGACATCTCACCAATCACTGGTGTTTAGAAACCTGGTGATGTCGTGGTCCTGAGTGTTTCTTGGTCTACATGTATAAATTGTGAAGAATGTACATATGCAATGAGCCAGAATCATCATTCTGTATTTTGAGGGGGGGGGATTTTTGATTGGGATGTCCCGCCATGATTTTGAAATCTTTATTTTTTGGGTACCTCATGTATTTAGTAGACTATCTACCATTAAAGTGCCGAAAAAGATGCATCATCTTATGATAGTCGGGAGGCCAATTTGGAAATTTTGACTTCTGCTTTAGCGTAGCCTCTGGGTAGAAGCAGACAATTATTTTTGGCGAGAAGGGGTCCTTAGAAGAAATGTTAGAGAGGTTGTTGTCTTGAAATATTCATAAGCTCCCCCTAATTAGTGTTAATTAACGAGAAAATGTCTTTTTCCTTAGGCCTATCTCAAAAATAATGAAGCCACACAGCTGGTTTTCACTGAGGGTAACACATTTTGATAACGACTGTATGCAACAACATCATATTACAGTGTTGCCTTTAATACATTCTTATGCCAAAATCCTGAAATTTTCATGGCAATTCGTCTAAAGGTCATTGAGATAGAGATGAAAGTACAGTGCCGCCTGTAAGTAAGTGAAACACATGACATTGTGCCATTGTATCAATGCTAAACATCCTCAGCCAAACTGCTTGTGAAGGGATGAATTCTCATCGGATGAGAGGGAAACAAAGTGGGTCATAAAGGCCGATATGTGAGGCAAGTGGGATAAAAATAGCAGCCAATTTTCTTTGCTGTAGTTGGAGTTAGGTATAGGTCAAAGTCTTTGATAAGTAAGTGAAACGCAGGCCCAATGTTAAAACATAGGGAAGGCAGCCAATTTTCTTTGCTGTAGTTGGAGTTAGGTATAGGTCAAAGTCTTTGATAAGTAAGTGAAACGCAGGCCCAATGTTAAAACATAGGGAAGGGTGGTTCACTTACTTATCAAAGACTTTGACCTATACCTAACTCCGACTACAGCAAAGAAAATTGGCTGCTATTTTTATCCCACATGCCTCACATATCGGCCTTTATGACCCAAAATGTTTTCCTGTCAACGGATGAGAGTTCGTCCTTCCAGAAGCATTTTGGTTAAGGATGTTTAACATTGATGCAATGGCACAATGTCATGCGTTTCACTTACTTACAGGCGGCTGTATATAGGAAAACATGCATTTTTTCACTTATTTAGCGTGACATAAACTTTTTCATTTGATGAATTCTTTCAGTTTTACAAAGTTTGACATGTTCCATTGCTATTTCCTTATACTTTTTCGAATCTCCACATCCCCAGGCTTCATAAATCCATTGAAACAAGCACTTCTATCCACTTGTTTTGACATGGTTGAGTTATTTGTGTTCAAAGGTTGACTTTGTAAAATTGAGTCAAATTTGAATGTTCCTGATCTGAAATGCTCTAGTTTCCCTTTAATATATTTCAGTTGAATCTTTTTGCCATTGAGATCTAGTATTACATACTTAGTTGTTTTGGAGCTTTTTATGATTGTGGAAGATCTTGTTCATGTAAAAATTCCAAGGAATAGCTGGAAAGGTGAATGTGTTGCATGCGTAACGCCAAGAGTTATTTCAAGTGGCACAGAGCTATGAAAGCTCTGTTTTTAACCTGAATTGGCTCAGTATATAGTAAATCTATGAAGCTTTATTAATCCATGAACTAACTAAGCTTTTGACTGGTTTCTGGTGATTAAATTCAAAAGTTATGTTCGTCGCACGCGTAACGCTCTGAAAAACTTTGATTGTATTCAATTTTTTTTCTGACAAACAGTGAAGCGATCATTCTAATATTACTTGGAGTGAAATTAATAACTAATTTCAGTAGCTGGAGTATGTTTCATTGCCTAAATACAAAAATTATAACATTTATGGAGCATTCTTTAAAATTTCGGGCCAAATTGTCTAAAAAGGCAATAAACATTAACAAGTATTTTTTATTTCTGTAAATGGTTGTATTTTTCCCCTCAGTTATGATTGATATAAATTAATATTAAATCGATTTGAGTCAAAACCAGAACATTTTTTGAATATTCATATCACACCAGTACTTAAAATCAGCTTTTTATGTCGAAAAATGGGCCAAAAATCACACTTCTATCATCATTTGCTGAGCAGACATTCACTTCGGTGGCACATATTTGGTATCAATTTGAAGCCCACATACAGACGCATAACATAGGGCTGTTAATATATGTAAGTTTTGAAAAGAAATTTCCGGAAAATTTCGAAAAATTTGGTGTTTCTCAGAATAGATCAGGTGTATTTGAATGACAATCGGCCTGAAGACTTTTAAATGTGCCCGTTGCTGTCAAATAAAGAAAATGGATTTAGTTTCAAGACAAATTAACATTCAGCCCAGTTATGTTTCACTGCCATGAAAAACAAACTTTTAAAAATTCTGTAGTATTTAGCTGTTATCAATTATTTCCACTCATCAAAGCACTAAGGTAAATATAGTTTCTGGAACTTAAATGGGTCAGTGTAAAATGCGGACCATGCGGGCCATGCGGACCATGCGGACCACCAATTAAACAAACAGAGACTGTAGGTTTATGGGGTTAAACAAGCAGAGCAGTCTTTGGGAAGCTACTCTTAATTGCTAATACAACACCATGCGGACCAAATGCAGACCAGAATGCGGACCAGGATGCAGACCAGATTTTAAACTATTTTATGTTATCATTTCATTAATAAAATAGCAAATATGAAGTGGGTATGAACCAGATGTTTATTGCAGTACACGACCGTGTCTATGCATCTATTAGGTTCATTGTTGTAGGCCTACTTTTTTAAAGAATTTATTTGGTGGCCCATTAGGACATTGTAATAAAATCGAATTCTTTTATCATTTTCTTCTATAGGCCATATATTAGGTCATTCATGGTAACAACATTTATATAAATAATATCATAAATTTATATATTAAAAAGGCCATGTATTGTAAGTGCATGCTGTAATCTAGAATGTCATCCAATTGAGGACGTTTCTATCAATTGCATTTAAGCCATCATCAATGATTCCCACTTTCTGTAATTCACTGATTACAAGACCCTATAGCTGCCACATAATTATGAATTGACAGCTTCAAATTTAATTGCACTTTAATCAATGCAGTGTTTTCATTGGCTGTTTGCAGGTTTGAAAAAATGAGAGGTAGCATTAATACCAATCAAGTATTTTACTTAAAAAGGTTATTCTATAAATTGTCTCTGGCATATGCACATGTATGTTCACAACAGCATTTGGATTTACCAAAAAGCAAGCTTAGGATTATTATTGGATTTACCTCAACTCTCTTTCAGAGTAGTGCCAGGTAAGTGAATATTAATATTTATTCATTTAGTTTTATATGACTAAAGTTCTATCATGCAGACCAGATTTATATCATGCAGACCAAATGCAGACCAAAATTTTTTCCATACTGACCATGTTTATATGAGTATTTGTCAATAGTAACATGATTTTTAGACAATGCAGACCAGATTTATATCATGCAGACCAAATGCAGACCAACATTTTTTATATGCATATTTTATTTATTGGATATTTTATTTATTTTCAGTCATTGTATCACAATGACTGAAAATAAATGAGTCATGTCAGCATAGCATCTTCACTGAGGGGCCACTTCCCAGAGGAGACACAGATATTAGAAGCTTGTGTTACTCTTAATGTAGGCGATTAGTGTTTTTATATATAAAAAGTTATTTGGTTTTTATTTGGTAAAGCCTTTATCTACCAGGCCATCCTCAGACTATCTGGCATAATCTGCAGCTGTATTAGTGATGTAGCGAGGCCCTTCTTCTTCTCTCGTTGTGCTGGTATACCCCGGATCGCCGGGTAGCTCAACCTCATTTTTGAGGGGGCTGCACTTGTACTAGGTTCTTCTGTGTTGGTGATCGCCGTACACTGTATGATGTATGAGATGATAAGGCTGGGAGTCTGGCACATACTCTATTCATTCAGAGATGTCCAGGGTCTTTCAGTTGCCCCAACATAGAACGTTGGATACAACCCACCTCCATTTTAGGTCCCATGGGCTCGGACCATCTGTTTCTGTTTGTTTGTTTTCTTTACAGTTTTTGTTGTTGTGTTTTTCCAATGTTGTGTTTTCCTATGTAATGCTGTTTGATATATATATCTATTCTGTTTCTTTTGTTGTTTTTATTTGTTATACTACAGACCAACCACATTAATCTATATTCACTTTGGTTACTTTGTTGATTCAATTAAGTATTCAATTTGGCAATTCTGCTATTGGCAATTTGGCTATTCTGTACAACTGTTTAGTTATTCTGTAAAGTTGAGTTCCAGGAGTGGGATTCGAACCCGCATTTTACTAGCGTAACTGTTAAATTCATTAAAATATCAGTCTGGTCTGCAAACTGGATGGTCTGCAATTGGTCTGCAGAGCTATTCTGGTCCGCATTTGGTCCGCATGCTTGGTCCGCATGGTTTACCTAGTGTATTACTAACGTGGCTTCACTGTAAATGAAGCCACGATTGTTGGTTTTAGGCCTGGTCCGCATGGTCCGCATGGCCCGCATGGTCCGCATTTTACACTGACCCAACTTAAATATGTTCTTTACAATATGCTTTGGTCATTTCATACAAAAATACATTTTAAAATTTTGATGGTCATTTACACATTTTAAAATTTTGATGGTCATTAACACTTTGACTTCATTATTTTTGAGATAGGCCTTAAGTAGTTTATTTCCATTTTACCCCATCAGGCCACAAATATGATACTATATGTCAAGAAATGGTTTAATTTAGAAACTCTTTACAGGTATGAGTACATTACAGTACATTATTATTGCAAAAGGTAGATCTTTTAGTATCAATTTCTGGGTTGATGTTATTACTTTTAAGTGGGGCATTCAGTAGGAACACAAATATTTTATTTTTGATATGGGACAATGTTATATATCGGAGACGGACTTTCTGTGAGTCACCAATGTTTGTTTTAAATTTACTAGAACATATTATAATAGGCCTACAATTCACTTGGAGTGATGGGTCAGTCAATGGACATTGTGTCTTTAAGCTTTTGAAATGTTTTTTGTGTGAAATCGCAAACATTTCGTCTTTTAAAAAATGTTTGTTCTTTTTTCTCAGCAATTGGTTGTGGTTAATGGGCATAACTACATATTTTTATCTCATTTTGCAGATTTTTGTCATATACTGTATATACTTGCCTGCATCTTGTAGCTGATTATTATGGAGGACGGGAGAGAATGATTGAAATGCTCAATGGTCGTAAACTCACCCGACATCCTCAGACGTTACTGTGTTCACGATGGAAACCTCCTGTTGTCTTCACTCGGTAAGTTGACATTCTGGAGTATTTTAGTTCCTTTCTTTCTTCATTTCTTTGGCTATTTTTTTTCTTTCTCTTTGATAATATTATTTATCAAATCTATTAATATAAAAATCTATAATTTTGATTCCCACTAGCGGTAATTTGCCAGCGGGTCTTAAGCTTAGAAGTTTCTTAAATTATTATATGTACATATCTTTAATTATTATATGTACATATCTTTCGTTTACTATAGGGCAATTCTGTAAAGTCCGATTTACAGATTTTACACTTTAGCAGCCTGTGTAGCCCAACCATTGAATCTTAGCTATTTCATTTTTAGACAGGGATGAGGCCAGGTAATAGGGGCATTAGACAAGCCATCAACCAAAGCTCCAATTGTAACAGGAGCTGAGGTACGAGGCAAAATGTCATGGTGTCGGACGTACTCACACAGTGTACATCCGACACCATGACATTTTGCCTCGTACCTCAGCTTCTGTTGACACTTGGAGCTTTGGTTGATGGCTTGTCCAATACCCTATTACCTGACCTCACCCCTGTCTAACAATGAAATAGCTGAGGTGTAATGGTAGGGCTACACAAGCTGCTTAAGTGTAAAATCTGTGAATCAGACTTTATGGAATTGCCCTGTAACTACTTGTATAAAATCTGAAATTTTCAATTATGTGGTCAATTACATCATAACTAATGAAGTCTCATTACCTATGCTCGATGGTAAATTTCAGGAATTATTTTTTCCGAACCAAAATCCTTGTCCTCCAATTTGCGGTTGTTCGGCCACTGTTTGGTTATTTCATTGCTGTGATGTGGACAAATGGATCCTATATTCCAGGTTCTGTGAGTATTACTATTTATATCTTGAAGTTAGTTATGAACAAAAGTCTAAATTTTGTTTTTTTTATCAATGCTTGAAACCATTTGTTGGATGTTGGAGCTGTTATTAATGTCAATAATGAAGTCTCAAGCAATTTTGGTAGACTAAATTATTTGTTATGGATCATGCTTTAGCTGCTTATATCTTTAACATTTGCCAACTGCATTTGTCAGTGGCGGATCTGGGGGGGGGGGTTTAGGGGTTCAACCCCCCCCCTTTGGCCTGTACATTTTAATGTAAAAAAAAAAATTCCAGATATTTTTAGTACATTTTCATTTGTAATTACCCCCCCTGTCCGAAATATTTCTGGATCCGCCCCTGTTTGTAAGAATTGCTGGTATTTCATGTTACCATCAATTTATCTCCTATTTTGTCTGCTTGGTGCAAATTCAACTTGAATTGAGAATTTATTGTTTTTCCAGACCAGCATTGACAATGCAGCATTTTGGATTTCACTTCTGATGTTTGTCTCCATTCTCATAAACCTCTACGGCATGGTGATTTTTATGGGAGTAGTTTCGGCAAACCTACCCGAATATCACATCAAGCCGAAATACCTCGGTGTGCAATTGACGCTTTTAACCACATTTTTCATCAGTGCAATTATAGGTGTTTGTGCTGGTCAGGGTGCTATTCCTTGCAGACCGCCATTTTCTGTGGAAGCCAGAGCATCACGTAAGGCAGTAATATTTATTTACCTTCATAATTATGTTATATTTATTATTTTGCTTTTCTTATTAGCCCTGCCGTGAGACTTATGCAATGAATATGCATTCAGTTGGGTCCTTCTGGGCAGCAGCCTGGAGTAAAAGTTTTTCCCAAACTCTCATCATCATTGTAATAGTTATTATGGAAACTCACAAAAGCTCAAGTAACTATGACTTCACAACTGTAAAGAACTAACCCTGAACAAGTGCGTCTCATACGCAGTTATTGCTATGATAATAAGTTGCTTTACGCATCTTCTATAATATTTGTTACAGGACTCAACCACTACATCTTAGTTATTGAGATGCTTCTACTCTGCATCCTTGGACGATATGGTTTTCTCAGAAAAATTGAATACTCAGATGGAGACACGAATGATGTGAGTTAATACTAATGTTTTCTGTAAGCAGCACTATTTGATATGCTTTTGCGTTATTTCATTCTATATGACATATAAAATTACATGAGTATAGACACAATATAACAAATTGTCTGGTGTATTACATAGTGCTGAGATCCCATACCCAGGACCTGACCTTGAAAAGGGTAGAGGAAATAAACTAAAACGAAACAGAGGTGTAGGGAGGTGTGAGACTTAGGACTCACATGTGATGTTAAGGCCTTTAAGGACGTCCAACCTTCCATCTCCTCTCACACAAGACCCTGGAAATCTGAGAACTAGAGCTTCTGGATAGAGATCTGGCTGTCACAAAACCAGTACAACATGCCATCACTGGAAGAGGAATCACTTCTTTAAACTGTTCGATGGACTTTTTTGCATAAAAGTTTTAAACAACTATGACTAGCCATGTAATTGCCCCAATAACGATAAGTAGCATGCCTAGAGAAATTTATAAACAACTCTGAGCAATAATCACTTGTATTCCCGCTCAAGAAACACAAGAAACATTGCCTGAAGTGCCCTCTTGTATTAATGTATGTAAAGCAATTAATGAAGTTATATTTTTTCTGGCAAATATACGTATGTGGCTGGTCATGGAATAAAAATATTATAATATGGTTGGTTTTGCATTGACTCTCGTATCCTCCCTGCCAGCCCATATTTCCCTCGGGGGAAAAATACGGCAGAATACTCAGGTTAATTGTTGTGTTCTCAAGCTTACTTCTCCAGCAGCAAACCAATTGTGCCAAAGAGACAGGTCTCTCTGACTAGAGAGTTAGAGCTGGGGGAATGCTCACAAGTGGATTCACCAATAGACATGTATAGAAGAGTGTGAAACTAGGAATAAAACACAAAAGGCCTTGGGGGGGATGAACACTATATTTAACAGTGGTTTAATTAATTTTTCCACAATACCTGCGGTGTTTCATGATCCTTGCAGTCATCCCTCACCATCTAGCACTCTGGTTGGACTTGACACGTCAGTAGTTCCATGAAATCAATGAATTTGTACAGGTAGTTGTACTGTGCATGGCAATGGGCCCCAACTGGGTTGCAACTGGGGGCACAGCCTTAGACTGATAATTTTACCACAAAGTTAAAATTACCAGACAGGGCAGCACTGCCCTGTACTCTCAATTGCCTCAGTCCAGTGATTGTTCTTGTCAAGCAAGTGAGAGGTACTGCCCTCTCTGGTAATTTTAACATGGAAGCCCTTCTAGCTGAAACAAGACTTATTAAATTTATCTTGATAAATATTCCGATATAATCATTTTTCAATTACACACAAGTGTGTGTTTTGATCTGTGAGAAAAAAATTTGGTTTTTGTTTATTACTTTCTTCTACTTTCCTGGACTTTTATTCCGTGATCCAAGGTGGCCCAATTGGTGGACCATAAAAAAAATTATTTTCATGCTGTCAGTCCCTGGAAATTAAATCAGGTCGCCATTTTACATATACAGGACAGGTTACAAGACCAGGTCGAACAACAGCTGTCCGTATTACTACGCCAGACTATTTTCGAAAACATGGCTGCTGTTGAAGAAGTTCTCTGCTTTGAATGGAAATGTTTGGAAATCGTTAGACTTAAAGAAAGTTTTTTGTAACTTTAGCTTTACCTTTTTCCCAAGAAAGGGATGATTTTACTCATCAGACCTTTGATGAAATTCAGTCTCTAAAACCAAGTATGCATGTTACAGTGTTGGCAAAAAAGTGTACAAAAAGATTGCTCTAAATTTATCTACATGTACATGGAAGTTTAATGCTTGTCCTTTGTCATGGGCGTCAATGTCCAAGCATATTTTTTCTTTTTTTTTTTGCACGTTTCCATGATGCTTTTTTTCCTATTGATTATGCAATATAATTTTATTTTAGGAAAAACCAAAAGCTGAGTTAGGCCTAGGAGACATGACGAGAGAGAATTCCCAGACGGTTCTGGTCGTACCTGAAGAGGACATTGTGATGGAAGCTTTTCCCGAACAAAGAATGACAGCCGCGTAGCATCGTAGGCTGAATATGAAAAAAATTGGATGAACTGTTCCGTGACGTCACCTGAAAAATTGTGAAAAGTTTGTGGAGATGTGTTGATAAACTATTGATGGATTTTCTTCTTGTGAATTGTCTTACAAACTGTCACACACTGAATGAGATACACATTTTGAAACGTCTTCCCTGACTTTGGTTCTATTGTTACAGTGGTTGCGAGGAAAGAGACCACAATTTCCATAGAACTCAGGACTTTTAAGGCTCTAAGATTGGTTCAGGCATGTGAATGTCATACAACTCAACTAACTCATCCTGAAAATGAACCAGAAAGTGTAAATGATGCAGACATTTTTGTAATGCTACAACTTTTTTTCCTATTTTCAGTTCTCAATGTATTTGGGTGATGTCAGAGTACTGAAATAAACTCAGCAACATTAAAAATGCACAACTACTCAGTGTTATAACTTTTTTGTAGAGAGCATCTAAGATCTATGTTGCAATCTTCACGTGAGGTAGTAGGCCTATTTCTCATTCTAAGCTCCCTGACTTATTGGACAAAACAAATCAGCCAAGTGCCCCCATCAGCTGATGTCATCAAATTGTGTGTACTGTACTCACATTTGAAACATTATGGAACTTTTGAAACTTTTGGAACCACATCTATCAATCAGCATTGAGAACTTCTAACAATTCGAACATTTAGAAATTTTTGATTTTGAACAGCCAATAGGATGCAGAAGTTGAAAGTGTTGGAACCAACCAATAGGAGATAAGAAAAATTGAAATGGAAACTTTTCAAACATTTTAAACATTTCGAAAATTTAAACTTTTCAAACATTCCAACCACATCAACCGATTAAATCAACAGTGAGAGATTCTGTAACAAAGTGACAAATTTGAGCTTTTCGAACAATTCAAAACCCTTTGAACATTTCAACTTTTCGAATGTTTCAATTTTTCGACATTTTGAACATTTGAACTTTTCAAACAATTAAAACATTTCGAATATTTCAATTTTTTTAAACATTTTAACTCTTTGAACATTATGAACTGTTCCAACATCTTGAACATTTCAACATTGAACATTTCAACTTACAAACTACATATGGGCACCCATCAACATCTCATAAATTTATTATGCCCAATGCACTTAAATGAAATATTGATGTTGAAAAATAAATTACTTACTTTTCGAACATAGATGAATTAGCTAATAGGACAAAAGATAATTTGAAACTTTTCAAACTTAAGACAAGTATGGCCAATGAGAAAGGTGATTACAAGTCACTGTAATACTCAATTTTCGATGCAAATTTAAAAGCTCCCTACAATTCTTTTATGAAAGAATTTCTTGTTTACTATATGATTTATCTTACTGAAACTCGCCCAATGTGAGTATACACGTCTAAGCCACATTATCAGCATTTGAAGTGAATCCATGCATTATCCACAGAAATAGACAAGTTTGCGCTACAGCATGTCAAATTTGGAAGTTGCTAAGTTAAACAAGCACAAGGGGAGTAGACAACCAACAATAACACGTGTTTCATGACTGCAAATGATCAACAAAGATGTCCAAAAAGATTTCAAATCGGAAATTTGCCACAATGAAGACAATTGTCAATGTTTATGATGCAAAATGGTGGAAAATGACTAGACAAACAAATATGATAAACACCTTCTTGTCACGAAAGTCTACCAAAAATTCACAAAATGGAGTAAGATTTCACCAAGTGACTTAGTCCAGGCTCTGGCCTGTAACCCCGCATACATTTGGGGATCGGTCAACTCGCCAGGAGAGAACCCGCCAGGCCCACTACTCGCCAGTTGACTTCCCGCCAGTCCCCTAACTCGCCAGGGTACCTATTAGGCTATACCAGGTTACCTATTAGGCCTATAGTTGCATTTATTTAATAAAGGTTTTAACAAAACACTTAACAAAATTGCTATTTTAACAAGTTGTTTGTGTATTTTTGTTCATACTAGGCCTGGTCTTATTCTTGTAAGAAAGCCATGATGGATTGGTAGCCAACAACTATACATATTGATCTTTAATTAAAGAACACAACTTCAACAAAACTTCACTTAATTTCGATATGAATTCTAAGATTTATTAAAATTAGAATAAATGCTGGATCGATTTTCATTAATATTCACTATCGTGTTAAATTACAGTACTTGTAGGAACAACCACTGTTCTGTCGATCTCACTTTTATGTCTATTTTATCTAACTAGGCCTAGGCCTATCTATCTACCTATCCATCTAACTATTTATCTACCTATCTATATAGATCTATATATATACAGATCTGCCAAGATCAGAAGATCTCCCTAACTAGCTATAAATTCTATACATCTATTTATCACCGAGCACTAACTATTAAATTAAATGTTTAATCAATATATATCAGATAAACGTCCAAAAAAAGAGAAAACTTTTAAGTTAGATAAGTAGATGCATGTAGATATATCTTGATCATGGGTTCATGACACCGTTCATCTATAATTTCTCTTATACCATATCATGGGTTCATCTATAATTTCTCTTATACCATTTTTTAAAATTCTTATGACAAACTTATTTATTATACATTTTGAAATGGTAAGCACTACTGTGACAGCCAAATTTTTTTTCAAACAGATTATCTTGTTAATAAATTGTAGTTTTGATAGAAAAAATGTAATACTGTATTGATATTTAATACTAGTCTATTGTCTTTCAAAGGGTGCACGAAATCAACTTGAATTGGGTGACACTGTTGTTTTAATTGAGCAATTCATTACATAATTACAAAAACCATGTCAGGGTTAATTGCATACAGGTAAACGTGTATGTACATGTATAGCAATTAACAAAAGAAGAGGAATGTATTTCATAATTCATATCAGAGAAAATTTGTATCTCAGTTAAACATTTATTTGCGTTCATAGAGAAGTTTCATATATATATAAATAAAGTTTAGTCAAAATAATTTTTTACTGCAATTGATGAAGGATAGTTAAAATAAATCGATTCTCAGAACAAGGCAGGCCTGAATTTAAATGATTATCCAATAATTATCAACATTTTATAAAGGGCATGCTTTGCATTGATGTTTTACTGGCGGAATTATGAGTTTTCGTAGGTTTACATTTTTATCCTAATATTAATAGAATTAAACTAATTAAGAGAAACTTAACATTAAAATCAACATTTAACTATATGGCTGTTAAATTATTTGATGCGATAGTTTTATATCAAAAAGCTTGTAAAAAGCAACGTTTTTATATCCAAGTAAACAAAGATACCGGGTAAATCCAAAATTACTTCAGCTAATTGTTTTTACAGACTTCTCTGAGATATACTTTCCGAGCATGAGTTAAATAAATTAATGGGATTATTGGGTATCTTTGTTCCACTCTTTTGCTTTCAAATATTTTGCTCAGAAGTCTTAAACCTTTATTGATGTCTTCAATTATATTAATCATTTAATTAGGCTCACGTGTATTTTTTTACACTATTCTGTTTCATCATCTTATGAAAAACACTCGTGTTTTGTCATCTTTTAATTTCAATTCCAAATTTGAACCATTTCTAATTATCATTTCAATCCAATTTTTTCACACACACAGATGATCATGTAATATACTATTCATATAACACAAACAATGATATATTAAAGCTATATAAGCCCATATAAATGCTTGCTGGCGAGTTTGTGCCCTGGCGGGTTTTCACCTGGCGAGTTTGTTGCCTGGTGAGTTGTCAGCTGGCGAGTTCTCGCCTGGCGACTTGACCCATGACCATACATTTTGAGTCCCATAGAGTTTGATGGCTGAACCTAGTAGCTGAGTCTCCTGGCTTCCAGAATTTCATAGGTGGACGTTCCGATTTTACTGCGAACAGCCGCTGTTGGCCGTTATGACTGTACTCCCAGCCGCTAGGGGGGCGTTTTTCAAAATGGCCGCCATTTTCACTCTCGCCATCCTATTTTCCCTAATTTTCAAGATATAATTTCATGCAACACCACTTTATAGGGGTTTTCTGACATGCAGAATCCATTTCTGACCTTACTTTTTTGGTACAGTGAGTATATCCTATGATAATGCAATGCTTCATGCACATTGATGAAGACTGATGGTCAAATTCACTAAAATTGCCATAAATCAGGGGATTAATGTCTCGAATTCCCTTTATTGCCTTATCTAACCCATCCTAGCTGCTGTATTGATTGATTGTATGGCTTGTTAAGGTCTCAGAACAATTATATTGGGATAGAGCCAGGTTTATCTGGGGTTATTGTGGTCTAAGAATGTCTGAAAAACAAATTTGCCCCTTGAAAACCACAAATTTGGTTATCTTCACTCGTAATCAGGGTGAAACCAATGCCCCATTAATGTGTTCTCTGCTCTTTGCATGATTTCAGAGTGTTCTGTCAAAATGAATAACAACCTTCATGAAATATTAGGATGTAAGTGTCAAACAAACGTTAAATGTCTGTCAAAATGTTCCAAATTATTCTAAGATATAACATTAATTGACCTCATAGTCCTCTCATTCTTGAATGTAGTCGCTTACAACTGCCCAATTAATTTTTTGTGTAGCTTATGAAGGCTTGTGAACATTTATTTTGAGTAGAACCAGGTTTATCTAGGCTCATGATAGGCAGAAAATGAATGAAAAGCTGCAATGACCACTTGAAAACCTGAAATTTGGTTATTCTGACAACAAAATCTGGGTTGAAGCAACTCCGAATTAATAATGTATTCTCCTCTTTTCACATTATTTCAAATTTTTAGTCCAAATAGAATAATTGTCATGGTGGAAAATTTGGATTTAAATGTGTAAAACTAATGTAAACTGTCGTGTCAAAATGTTCTTAATTGCTCTTAATCTTTGACATTGACCTCATAGTCCTCTCATTCTTGTATGTAGTCACAACTACCCAATTGATTTTTTGTGTGGCTTAAGTTTTATGAACATTTATCTTGGGGTAGAACCAGGTGGATCAAGGGTTATGATGGGCAGAAAATTGCCAACAAACAAAAAAATCACCAAAATGTCCTGAACTTTGATTAATTTGCTTTATTCTGTTGGCAATATCTGATTGAAAATGACTCTCAATTAATATATCATGCAGATTATTTCAGAGCGTTATTTAGAGTAATCACTATTATACATGGCGGAAAATAAAACTTCTAATGTATAATAAATTATGTTAAAAGGCTGCTAAAACAATTGAAGTCATTTTAAAGATTTTATCTCAAGGGGAATATGGTTCAGGACTGAAATTGTAAAATGTATTCAAAAGAAGGGCATGCTTCTTGTCATCAAAAGATCATAGAAGATACAAATCATATCATGCTGGTCCAATAATGTTCGGCAAATTATTAAAAAAGTTCTGATAAAATGAGCAGTCATCATCCATGTGAACTGATTGAACAGAGGTTCAGGATTGGAGAGCTGCCATCATAGAGATTGTCTCTGAACACCACAATAACAAACGACATTTTGCTCCATAAATGTCCAGCAAAATATAGTTGAAAAGCAAACTGACAAATTACCTTAAAAACTATTTTGATCATTGACTGGAAGATCTGACTCTTGACTAAAAGTAAATAATACTCCTTTTTTGCTTGCTTACACAATTTCAGATTATTATTTGCAGATTAAATTACCACTATGGGGGAATATTTGGTGTTATTGTTCCAAAAAAATGTCTAAAAGCCGCCAAAGCTTATTTTTAAATTCTCTCTTTATAACTGATTCTCAACTTATGAAATGTCCAATTATTGTCCATCCATTTGTAATGTTAATCATCAGGTTATCTAGCCCAATTTCATTTTAACGAATTCAAAGAGACAAGTGGAAAAAACCACCCTCCATGCAAACATGAAATAATAATTATCCAATCACTCTTACCTATACTATTCAGCAAAATGCTTACCAATAACCAAACGGCAAATTTCAGGGCAGCACCCTCCGCTAAGAGGATATTGCTAACAACTGATTCATGCAGGCTGATCAAAGAATTGTGGGTTATGCAATCCCTTGATTCCTGAATGGCAGAGTGGACAGAATAGTTGAACATCTGATAACTTTAGATTTTGCTCTGGGAATGTATACAGCTTCAGTAAAGACGGACGATGTCCTATTTTATGTGTGAGTACTGAGTGTCTCAACAATCTCCTGTGTCATCCATCCAGATAACTGAAAACTTATAAATCTGGTAAACTTACTAAGAGCACATTAATTTTCTTATTTTCACCTCTTAAAGACAAAAAATGCCACAAGAAACCCATATTATATATAATCAAACAGTTAAACATAAAGCCATAAAGCAATTGTGAGCATTTCAAATAGCTCTTTCACATCCTTCAGGCATGGTGATGACCTCCCCACCATTCTACAAAAGTCCTCTGAAATTTTGACATAATAATAGAAAAAAAAAAAGCCTAATTCAGAGCCAATGCCAATGTACAATAAGCTGATTTTGTTGTTCAGTCAACTGAAAGTCAGGTTGACAGTTGGTCATTTTGTTTTCCAGCTATTTTCTGCCCAGCATAACCCCAGATGCACCAAGTTCTTCTCCCTCAAAAACTAATGTCAAAGCTTCATAAGCTATACAGGATATCAATAGGGTAGTTTTATCATGGCAGGTACATCCCTTGTACCTGCCATGGTTTTATTGAGTACCAACAAGAATGAGAGGACTCTAAGGGAAATTAATATCACACTGTGGAGTAATTTGGAACATTTTGATCGACATTTAACATTAGTTTGACACTTAAATCCTAATTTTCCATCATGGTGATTATTCTATTTGGACAGAACACTCTTAAATCATGTAAGAAGCAGACAATACATTAATGGGGAGTTGGTTTCGCCCTGATTTTGTAGTCAAAATAACCAAATTTGTGGTTTTTAAGGGGCAAATTTGCTTTTCAGACATTTTTAGACCACAATAACCTCAGGTAAACCTGGCTCTACCCCAAAACAGGTGTACTCAGACCTTAACAAGCCATACAATCAATCAATCCAGTAGCTAGGTAAGGTTACATAAGGCAATAAAGGGAATTCCAGGCATTAACAGCCTGATTTATGGCAATTTTAGTGAATTTGATCATCGATCTTCATCAATTTGCATGAAGCATTGCATTATCATAGGATATACTCACTGTAATGGGAAGTCTGTCTCAACTATAGTTTGCCCAGGCACAAAAACCTTGTCTGTGAACTTTGATGTTTAAGAAAAGCATTAAAAATTAACTATTTGCCAATTACAATTTTAATAAATCTGTTGCCATGGCAACAGCTCTCCCTCAGTTAGTACCCGGAACCAGTCATTTTCTTAGCCGGATTCAGATAGCTGACATTCTGGCGAACATTTTGGTATATGATTCAACCTGTTGTACTTCCGTGCGGGGTATCTCCTTAAATATTGGACTTTTTGGCTTCTGTTTCCTCTACTACTATGGGAGTTATGGGATCCACCTTCATTATTTGCGAGTTCACTCGCATTTGTGAGCGTAGTATTCAATCAAAACTGTGAGCGCAGTATTCAATCAAAATGAGGACAACATCTTTCCAACCTTAGACAGCAGTGCATCACCAGCCATGCCGAACATCACCATCACACCTGGGGGAGTTGAGAAACTACTGAGGGGACTCAAGGAACACAAGGCATCCGGACCGGACGAAATTTCGACTCGTCTACTCAAACACCTTGCCAAACACATCGCGCCAGCCCTTTCACTGTTCTTCCAAGCATCCCTGCATCAAGGAGTAATCCCAGAGGTATGGAAATCCGCCAACGTGGTACCCATCTTCAAGAAAGGAGACAAGCACAAAGCTGAAAATTACAGGCCCGTTTCCTTAACATCAGTCGCTTGCAAAATCATGGAACACATCATGTGCAGCAACATCATGAAACACCTGGACAACAATAAGATCCTTACTGACGTGCAACATGGTTTCAGAAAACGGAGATCTTGTGAAACCCAGCTGGTACTAACCCTGAACGACCTGGCAAAGAATATGGATAATTCAGGACAGATGGATGTGATATTACTCGACTTCGCCAAGGCCTTTGATAAGGTACCGCACGAGAGACTGCTGAAGAAATTACAACATCTAGGCATAAGAGAAGAAAACAACAAATGGATAAGATGCTTCCTCTCCAACAGAACTCAGAAGGTACTAGTCAATGGCACCTCGTCAACGGTCGCCCCAGTTAAATCAGGCGTTCCGCAAGGTAGCGTCCTTGGTCCGTTATTGTTCCTGATATTTATAAACGACCTACCAGATAAAGTCTCCATGGGCACCAAAGTGAAACTATTCGCTGACGACTGTGTCCTATACAGGAAAATTGATACCGACATGGATAGCCAGATACTGCAAAACGACCTCGACAGTCTGCAGATATGGGAAAAGGAATGGCTCATGAAATTTCACCCTAGCAAGTGCGTAACTCTTCACATCACCAACAAAAGGAAGCCAATCAAGACCATCTATCAGATACATGGAGAAGACCTATCTACTGTCCAGACAGCCAAATACCTAGGCGTTAACATCAATAACAAACTGTCCTGGAACGACCACATTGCATCTATTACAAAGAAGGCCCACAATACCATCGGGTTCCTCCAGCGAAACATCAGTTGCTGCCCAAGGAAGACAAGGGAGCTCAGCTACAAGACCCTGGTTCGACCACTGATTGAATATAGTAGCATAGTTTGGGATCCTCACACGAAGACAAACATCAGTAACATCGAAAAAGTACAAAGAAGAGCAGCAAGATTTGTGAACAGGGACTACAGGAGATACAGTAGTGTGGACGAGATGATTGAAAAGCTGAAATGGGCATCACTCGCAGAACGAAGAGCAAAAGCAAAGGTCACTATGCTATACCGGATAGTGAACCAGCTGGTGGACATTCCCGCCGAGCAATACCTACAACCCTCACCAAGACTCGAGGCAAAGTTCGTTCTCCCACACTCTAGGATCAACAGCTATCAGAAATCCTTCTTTGTCGACAGTGTTCGTCTATGGAATCGACTTAATATTGCATCCAGAACGGCGGCCAACCTGGACTCCTTCAAAAGCAGAATAGAGAATTCTATAGTGCTGTAATAGGGCACGGATTTTAACCAGGATTTTAAACCGCACCCCCTTACCTCTCATGTAAATACAAGGATTTTAATGATTTTACCGATGAACACCACTCGTGCGGATGCACACAAACAGTGCGAAAATACGCCAGCGGGCGTCTGCACTCACTCGGAAGAAGAAGAAGAACCAGTTAAATAAGGGGTAGTCAGAAATTTTGGATCGTTTGTGAGAGTCAAGGAAGCACTTATCAAAGTTTCTTTTTCATGAAATTAATGAAGAATAGGCTAACTTGAGGCGTCTTGCTTTTTTGTGTGTCTTTTGTGTCTTGTTTAATTACAATTTAAGTTTTTAGTTTCAACCAAATCACGGCAAAACAGGAAATAGAAATATTCTTGTTATTGTTTTACTGCCCTCTGATTGGCCGAAACAGGTTCGATGTCTTCCCGATAGTTTTCAGACACTTCTATTAGGGCTAGAATTAGAATTTTAGGCTCTTTTGAATCCTGGTGCCTTAATCTTTATGATTTCGTTTTTTCATGAAGATATCTCAATTAATTGCTGAGAATTCGTTGAAAATGCATAGGCCTATATATTTTTTCCCCAGGATGCACTGTGCATGTCAGGCAATTCAGAATAGCAATTAAGACTTCACCAATTAGCCAATTTGCCATTCACACCTTGAGTTAGTATATTTAAATTAACACCTTCTAAGAAGTCCCACATCATTGAAGGCCATTGTAAAAGTGAACTTTCTCATAGCAATCAATGCCATCTTTGGGGGGAGGCAATCCACTCAATTAAAATTTAACATGACAGTCCTGTGAATTTTTTTTTCACATGAACCACAGCTGCACACTCTTTGTTACAATGTTTTTTGCTGTACAATTCAGTTTATTTGATGACTACCAAGCCAGCCTGAAGAGTCACTGTACAAACGGACAGACTCAACGGCAGTTATCAGGCAAATATGGCAGTGAACATATTTTAAAAGAATAAAAATAACAATGTACATATAGTGGCTTTCATACTATAATGTTAAATGAAAGGAATTATTGCAGTGACATTTATCTGAACGAAAAATTATATTAGAAATAACCCCAGGCATCTTGATATATGTTTACCAACTGGTGTCTCACTTTTGTCTTTGTAACTCACTTTTTAGCTATTTACAATGAAAAACTCGGGAAAATTGTGGAAGGGGTTGACAGCTAAAAATACAAGGTATTTTATAAGATCATTTTCAAGCTTCTATGGGCAGTTTCACAGTATTTGCACTCAAAGTGTCTCATGGGGGGTCAAAATAAAGGTTTGTAAATGAGAATTTCCTTCATGCTATCATGAAATAAACATATTAAAGATTCATAAATCAACAAGAACACATGTGATTTGTTGGTTTATCACCAAATTGCCACTCCATAAAGTAGAAAAGTTAAGAATTTTTGAAAAAAATGTTTATCAGAAAACATGTCCATGTGAATACTAATTTAACCATTTTTGCAATGGAAATCCAGCCATCTTGTTGCATAAAACCCCCAAAAGCGATACAAAACTTAAATTTCGATGAAATATGGCAGAACTTTTTTCCAACGATTTTCATGACGAAATTAAAGAAATTAAATATTCCTAACTCTCAAAGTTTATGTTTTAGAGTGTTTAGTAAGGTTTTTAGTCTCAATAGACACATAATTGCCTAGATAAATAATGCTCAGGTATCATACTAACTCAAAGTCAAGTTTTGTTGCTGCATGATTTGAATTCATAGTGTTTCCTTCGAGTGAAAGACCATGTTCTAGAGAGAAAAATCACCGAAAATGACCCAAAATTAAGGCTCAGAAAAAAAATCAGCTTGAATTGCTCCATAAACCAGATATTTACACATTATCTTGTTTAGTCAGTCTGTTATTTGCGAAAAATTGAAGTTATAATGGTATATTACATAAAATAAGTGCCTTTTACTCTCAAGTCTGATTTTCTCAAAATAGTGCAATTTAATAATCTAAAAACACATATCTTTATTTTCTATATTTATAAATACCCTTTTTAGGCATCCTGGTTAAATTATTTATTTTAGCCATGTTTGTTTCTTTAATGAATCCAGTGTCAAAAGACTTGAATCAGAGCAAAACTTATGATGTACTGGAGAGGACATTTTGTGACATATTGAATTTTAATTTCTGAGAAAATGTATGTGCATTGCCTGGATATCTTTTAAACTTGCATTTGTCACATTAATGTAGAGGCACACAGTCGAGAAAATAAAACACAAATAGCTTGTTTTTTCCTTCCGAATCCTGAGTGTTTTTTCCTCGTACTGGATAGGACACATTTTTTTGACATCATATTTAAGCCTCAAATTCCGAAAACAAGGTATAGATTCTGGAATGAAACTTTTTGGTTTACCTTGAGACATGTCTCCAGCTACAAAATTGACACAAACGGTAGATGCAGTCTTTGATACTGATTCATAACAGCATATGCAGTAATAAATGGTCCATCGAAGACAAACTTTTTGACACATGCCATTTTCTACATTGTGGGAGACAGCTCCTTTCGTATATAACTTATTCACATGAAACCTGTTGTATTTTATGCCCAAGACATAGGTACAGACAGGCATCATTAACGTGAATCACAACTGCCTCCATTTGCTTTTCTGTGTTGCCATAAAAATATGCGAAACTGCCCGTGAGACACAAAAAAGTGCAAAAATTGGTCATAAGTCGTCTGCTGTATCAAAACTAAGTATTGTAGCAAGGTAAAATTTGGTACACATATACTTCAATGTAGTAAAAGACTGACACCAAGACAAATTTTTGTGTACCTGTCATACTTTTCTCAGAGTAATTGCTTAAAGACGAAAAATCGGTCGAGTGCAAATACCGTAAAACTGCCCCTATGTGCTTTATTAATGCACTAGATTAGCATTTCAAAATTTTCTTCTGCACACACATCTTGATAGGACAGCCAAATAAGGCAGGTTTCACTCAGCGCATTGCAATAGTGCATTCATATTTTGTTAATTTAAGGGTGATTGAGTAGAGAGACGTTAATGAAATATTGTGCATAAAATGAAAATACCAGTGGTTGGTCCTTGACAAAATGTTATGAATATGTGGATACAGTAACAGTTACCACGGTTACTAGCCTGTCAACATCAACTGAACAACACAAGTCAAGTCAGCCGGGGTATACCAGCACAACACAAGTCAAGTCAGCAGAAAAGTTCTTGTATTTTATAACTCAATTTTAGAAGAACATTATTGCCCTTGCATTGCAGTCTCGTTGTGTTGAGTGCAGGATGTCTGCAGCATTTTTGGAATCAAATTCCAGGATTTTCTAGGCTTTTCTTGGCCCAAATTTTCCCAAAATCAAGGCCAATCTTCCAGAGAATGCAGATTACTTTTTTCTGATAGTAAAAATGTATCGGCGACCTGACTGTCACAAGAAATCGCAAAATATTCAGCTGTGTTTCTTTTTTTTATTAGTATGAAGCAGATTCCAGGCCCTTTGTGGTAAATGCAATTTTTTCAAGGCTTTTCAAGGCTTTTCAAGGACTGGCAGACACCCAGGTCACACCCTTTGAGTAGTTAGAGTCAGGGAAGTGCAAGTGATTACTTCAATCTGCTTTTGTTACTGTGATGTCATTGCATATTCAATAGGTCAATAATGGATCATTTGGAGTCTTCTACAGTTTTAATCAATCGAGTAACTAAATTATTGCCAATATTGCTTCACAAGACTGTGGCATTTTTGAAGATGCATAAAGAAATATAGTCCTACAGACGACTCCTAAATACATTTTTAAACTTACCATTTTAGATTTATAGGAAATTCACCCTGTACTAGGAGTTCCTACTTTGATATATATCTGAAGATTGAGGGATGCGACAAAGAATTGTTTCAGCAAAGCAAAAAATATTTTGTGGAGAGCTTCCGAACCTGGGTCCCAACAATTGGGAGCCCAAGGCTCTTACCTTTTCCCCATTTTTCTTATAATTTCCACATTTTGCTTACCATTTACCCATTTTGCTCATAATTTCTCCATTTTTCTTACCATTTCCCCATTTTCGTTTCTAATCTTGCTAATACATCTGCAGAAATTTCCCCAAAATCTGTTCAGGGGGCAAGTTGTCCCCCCTGCCCTCTCAATGGTTATGCTACTGATCTCAATACCTTTTAGATCTGGCCTTCCTGCTATTGACATAATTTGTTGTAAGCCGCTTGTACTTTCTTTTTTACTGCACCGCCCACCCCTCCTGGTGATACCACTGCTAAGTTTATTGTCTGTTCTACTTCTCTGATCATGTATGAAAATCTAGGCCCCAAATTCTACACCATTTTCCCCAAGAATCCACTCACAAAAATGGCAAAACAACATACGCATAGTGAACTCGCATGTGTTCCGCTTGCGACACAAATTCTAGTTTCCACTGCCCAGACATTGAGTTTTACAGCAAATTCAACAGGTATGAGTTTCTCCAAAAGGAATGCTAAAAGTAGCAAATATAGTTCATGTGATAGGTTGGGAAACTGAATTATGTGGCATAAAACTCATTTGAATGCCTTAAAAACGTATGTCAAAGCCACTGACGACAGTGACGTGTCTGGTGTTGGTTGTTACTCATAGTGCTAATTGTATCTACCTTCCCAACAAAGCTGCCAAGCGAAGCAGTAATAGCATTTTTCATTGCTTTCCATGTTCAACTGACAGATTTGGAGGACATTTCAATGCTAAAAGACCAATCAGGCAGGCTGAAAATACAACATGGATACTGAGAAAACAAGCTAGAGAAACTCATAATAAATGAATTTGCTATAACTGATTCTCCCAGGAACAACTGGCTTACTCAGGTGGCCCTTTAAATCTAATCTTCAGAGAAGAAATTAAGGTCATCTGGGTCGCTTACAATGACAATTCCAGGCTGCAGGTGCTCCATTCCCGAAAAAGCGTTGGGCCTTGGACCCAAAATTACATTCCGTTGTCGTCGGCTATTTGAGTGCACATTTTTTCACCTACGTCAAATGTGGGCACACAGTAATTTAGGGTGACAATTTAACAATCAAGGGGGCTTGGGAGTTTTCCTCAGCGGGAAATTATTAATTGCATGGTGACAGTCCATTATTGATAAATTTATATTATTTATTTCAAGCCTGCGAAGTCCCCAAATATCATTCCTAAATCAAGCAACGCCTTCCTAAGAAAAACCCCCACTAGAAATTTTTTATTTCAAAACTGCCAAGAAAAAGAGTATTTGTTCTCCTAAACTGAGCAAGAAATTATATTATTTTTTTTAAAACTGAGAAGAAATGGCGGCCTCCTTAAAATAAACTCAGAAAGCAGTCCCATTACTTTACAAATCCGTTTGGTCTTAAATAATTATAAATATTCCAACAATAGATCAAATGGCACAAACTTTGTTATCTATACATTTCAAAGGACATTGTAACAGTTTCTTATAGTCATAAAAACAAGGCAGCATGATAAATTGAAAAATAACGATTGTAGGTTTACATAATATTTCATTAGTGGACAATGGAGCTAATTACAGAAAGCAATGAAAGGGTAATATGGATTAGTAAATGAACATAAACCATAAAAGGCAATTGATTGCATTACTCCCAGCTTCCCTTTACATAAATGTGGCAGTTCAATATCATTGATTGTTTAATTACCTAAGTTGTTATACACTCTAAAAATTGTCGCGACAAAATTGGTTTTTTAGATTCAAAATGGTTTTTTGAAAAACCAAATTTCAACGCAAAACCAACATGGATTTTTAAAAAAATCCATGTTGGTTTCTTGCATTGAAATTTGGTTTTTTCAAAAAAAACATTTTGAATCTAAAAACCAATTTTGTCTGAAATTTTTTAGAGTGTACAACCCTGAATGAGTGAATGCGGTGCATAGAGCTGCTTACTTTGTTCAATCCATCAAATGTGTGATGTCGTTTTTTGTGATCATGAACAAATCACGTTAGGCAAAAATGGTCTCTAGCAAGTTGAAAAATATACCCAAGATTTGCATGCTAAAGAAACATAACTTTCACAAATACACCGCATCTGACAAAATTATACAAGCGGCATATTTCAAGCGTTTGAGCCTAGTGTTGTACCCTTTTCTTGTACACTGTAATCATCAGATTGGCCTGAGAAATACTTCATGTGACCTTCTCAGAGTTTCCCTCAGGCTGAGTTGAGTGATATTACATATAAAATTACAAGAGAAAAAAGATAAATTGTCTGGTGCATTACAAAGTGTTGAGATCCCAGAACCTGGCCATGTCAACACAGAATTTTTTGCCAACTCACATTGAAAATTTGAAGGCTGTTAATCAAATATCACAGATGTTTGAAGGTTACACTATGCATAGGTTTTGTCCACAGTAACTAAGTACACAGTTCTAAGTGTTTTCTATAGCTGATAGCACAGACATCCAAACATTTACAACAAACATACAAAAGAACGTATGCCAAGTTGAGGGGATCCATCTTTTATTTTAAGATCACAGACACTGTATGGAGAAAAATATTAATTTCACATTTCCAAAGTGACTAATAGGCTCCTTTGAGTCATTTAAACTTCATATTTACAATACAGCTGAAGTAAAAAAAAAACATGGACTTGCTGAGAGAATCCTATAATGCCCTGAATGTCAACAAATTACCTGATATGATTTCCTTTTACCGACAAACCACTTAGACAAAATTATCTCGGAGTCTGCCAAAACCATTTCTTTAAACTTTCCAGCAAGGTCGTTTTTCCTTATGATCGGGCTTGCATTTTATGATGATCCATAGTTTTTGTAATTTTGCCTTCAGTACTACCATGCAACGCAAATATCACTAAGTTACATTTCCCCCAAATCTAAGAACAATTATGTCTTTTGTTCACCTTTTCCCCAACTTACATGTGATTATGTAATAGTCCAGCAGAAAGGGGGGTGAACCCTCAAATGTGGTCTATAGTTTTGTTCTTGGGCTCGTTTGAAAGCTGAGAATGAGCAGATTAATAATCTGCCGGGTGCCCGGATGGCACCCTTGAGCATTTTGCGTAATTCAAGATGGCGTCCAAGATGGCCGCCGCCGATCGACCAAACGATAATTGCTTATATCTTTGCCACAAATTGAGCTAGAAACACACTTTTTGGGTCTATACCTATGTTTTTGAGGTCACAGAATTCATTTATGGGGTTATCAGGAATATCAGACAATTATCTAAGACTTTAAAATCAATATATGGCCCAAAATGGCTGCTGCACACCATAATTTTAGATTTTCCTCACATGTAATAAGTTGGACATACATTTTTTTTTACTAAATCCCTCATTACCAATTTTTTAATATTACTTAGGATTTATACATAGTTTTGTTTGGTATATCAGAGCATTTTGTGAAATTCAGAATGGCGTACAAAATGGCCAACGATGATTGACAAAATGATAATTGCTCAAATTTTTGCCAAAATTGAGCTAGAAACTCACTTATCGGATCTATCTTCATGTTCCTTAGGTAACAGAATTCATTTATGGTGTTACATGATGTCTGAGACAATTATCTAAGCATTTAAAGGCAATATTCTGCCCAAAATGGCTGCTTCATTCCAAAACTTCTCCCCATGTTCTAATAAAGTTAAACACACATTTTAAAAGTAATTCCGTGATTTAAAGTGTTTTCTGTGTCATACGATTCATAAAAAGTTTTGTTTTATATGTCTAGGTCCATGTAGGAGAGAGTATTTTCTTAATTATGCACTGAATAAAGATAAACTGGGGACAAAGAGCAAATGAGTGCTTTCCACCAGGTGGCATTGCAGCTGCTGCCCCTGGTGGAATTTCAGTGATTAGTGATGACATCACAGAGACACACAGACAAAAGAACCAGCAGACGACCGCCATGTTTCTGCAGACAAAAATAAGTTTCAATAGATCAAAACTGACTGTGTGGACAGAAATCCGTGTTGAGATGGTCCATCTAAAGAGACGTTATTCCTGGGTTTAATGTTGATAATTGAAGGACGATGTGAAAGGTACCGAATCATTACACGTGTTCAATTTATTTCATGAAATTATAGATATTTATTGGCATTGTACACCATGTCCTGCATTTTAGTGTTAATGGCAGCATTTACTTTCAGGCAATCAGGCATAATGCATGTTACTTGGATGAATAGCTGCATGGTTGTATACTATAGAAGGAATGAATATATGTAGCCGTGATGGTGAAAAAATCATCAGGAAAGAAAGGTATCTCGGACTCAGTTTTGACAAAATTTCTTGATGTCAATGAGAAAATTAAACTGAATTGAAAATTAAACTGAATTGAATTAAATCCTAAATTAAGTGTATCCCACTTTCAGAGCATGGGTTTGAGCAGTGCAGTATGAAAACATGCTGATTGTTTCACAGAAAAGTAGAGGCTGCTGAAAAGATGGGACAGAAATGCGAAAAAAAGTGTCTTAAACTGCTCAAAGATGTCTGAAAGCTCCTGTTTTTTTACATTTAAGTTCCTTTGCAACGAAAAACAGGAACGGTTAACTGAATGTGGTTCAAACAGAATTATAAATATCATCCGCTGCAGCAAGATATACAATGATGGCAAGGCAGAATATCTCGAAGAAAACGAACATCTAAAAATTAAATGTCACAAGTCTTGCGTTTCCTCATACACATCAACTGCACATATACAAAGACACTTAAAGAGAAATGAAAAGGAGGGTTCTGATGTAGCTATTCCATCAAAAAGAACTCGATTGACAGAAGATAAACAATTTTCATTCCGCAAACATTGCATATTTTGTGGTAATGACTGTGATTTAGCAAAGGATGCTAAAAACCCTTCCAGATGGAGGCCGGCATACATTTGCCGTGAAATTATCGGAACGAGAACTAAAACGCCATTCAAAGACGCCATTTTGAAGATCTGTACACTTAGAGAGGATGAATGGGCGACCAGTGTTAGACTTCGTCTCGAAGGAGCTGTTAGCGATTTGCCTGCAGCTGACGCCCGGTATCATGTTGATTGCAGGTCAACATTCATGTCACCAAAGTCAGTTGCCCTTGCCAAAAAAGGCGCTGATGATAGCAGCCCCAAAGATGTCGCCCTGGAATGTCTTTGTCATGCAATGGCTGCAGACAAAGCACATGTTTGGAATTCTGTTGAATTGTTCGATTCGTACAGAGGATTTGGTGGCACAAATATGTCAAAATGGCTGGTCATCCAGAAAGTTAAGGATTTCTTTGGTGAAGACCTTCTCATGATGACATCCTCAGGGTTGAGCAGTCTATTTATCTTCAGGAGTAGAGCTTCAAAATTCATGACCCTTGTTGATGACCAGGAAGATGACATGGATGAAGTCTTATCCAAAATAGCAAGAAGTATTAAGTCAGACATGAAAAAAGTTGATGTTGAGAAATCAAACTATTCTACAAAAATCAGTCTGAATGAGGCATTAGAATCAGCGAGCGGCACCTTGCTGGATCTTTTCAAAAAAGTATCTCCAAAGCTTGATAGATCATTGCCAGCTGCTCTCATGTCTTCCATTGTAACCAGTATCTTGGTTAATCATCCAACAAATTTGCAAGTTGCTCTCGGGGTTCTAGTAAGAGATTCAAAACAACTGGTAAATCATTTACATGCTTTCGGAGTCACATGCTCATATGACGAGGTACTCAGATTCAAAAAGTCAGCTGCAGTTGCAGCTACAGAACATTCGAAACTGAAGGCTGTAAATGATTCTAGTGAAGGTACTGTTCAGATAGTTGTGGATAATTTTGACACAAACATTTCATCACAAAATGGAAAGTTGGCCACACATTCTTTGGCAGTACTTTTGGCTCAAACCACGAAAGGTCAAGAACAGAGCACTAGTGAACATTCAACTTTTAAGAGACTCACAAAAACAGAGATGTCACAACCAGTTGCCTATGATTTCCCAATTGAGCGCTACACTGGTCCAAAACAACCCAAAATGATCCAAGAAGCATCACTTAAAGAAGTGATGTCACTAAAAGTTCTTGCAGCTCAAGTAATTTCTAGGAAACGCGCAGAATTGCTTGACATTGCATTTCTCAAGGAAGTCTTAGTCAATGATAAATGCCCTGAATTTGCTGGATACAATACCTCACAAAAAAGAGAAGACGGTTGTGTCCTCCAGCCAAAAACTATTGCGCAGTACACACCACTTATAGACCTGACTCCATCTGATCCAGATACCATGATGACGGCCCTAGTTCGTGCCCAACAGATGACACAAGCCACGGGGCAAGATTTTGTCCTTTTCACATGCGACTTACAGCTATATAAAGTGGCGCAACAAATACTGTGGGTGTATCCAGAGAGGTTCAGCAATGTATATTTGCGATTAGGTGGAATGCATCTCCTAATGAGTTTTGTGGGTTCAGTGGGTACTTTGATGGCAGGAAGCGGTCTCTCTGAGTTAATGGAGGAAGTATTTGGAGGAGTGGCAAAAATGCTCATTGGGAAAAAATTTCCACAGAATGTCAGAGCAATGAGGCTTGTAATGGAAGAGCTATTAAGAGATATCTTGCAGGAAGAGGTAGAGTCCTATGAGATTCTGATGGAATTGTTAAGGGAACTCAGTAGAAAGAGCCAAACAGCAAAGTTGTGGGTATCATGCTTCATTAAACCTGTTTTGCTGATGATGCTGTACACAAGAGCAGAGAGGGAGGGAGATTGGGGTCTTCATTTGTCAACAGTTAAGCAAATGCTACCCTACTTCTTTGCCGGTGCACATGTCCACTATGCGCGATACGCTCTTCTCTACTTGAGAAACATGGAAGCCCTTCCGTCTGAAGTCATGAAGGTGTTTCTGGAGGGTGAACATGTGATGCGACACATCCCCGGCCTCTGGAATGGTATCTGGAGTGATATGTACATAGAAACCACCTTCATGCGATATGGCCATGGTAGACAGGGTATCATCGGGATAACCCTGAAGCCAGAGACAATGAAAGTCTGGGCCCTTGGTCTCCATATCTGCAGCACCATGGAAAATTGTCTTTCGGACATGATTGACCCAAACAGTCAGGTTTCACAAACTGTCCACAAAGAAGAGAGTGTTGCCCGTGTGAAAAATGATGCACAAGACAGGAACGCAATTAGAGCTAAACTCATGATGATCATTCATCCTTTGGATCCTTCACAGCACCCTGAAAATCTGGTGAATGTAGCCACAGGCAAAGTCTGTCCACCATCTGTCAATGCTCATGATGCAGTTGCGATTGGCACACAGCAAATGCGAGAGTTTGAAAGTGGATGGCCAGACAAATTTTATGATACCATTCAAAAGAGAGTGACCACCATGGCTGTCACAAAAAAGGCCATCAAATCCGGAGATGCAAAGCTGTACGACAACACTCTCATCTTTTCACGCATGATAGGCCTGCAAGCCAGTACGAGAGATTTTGACATAAGTGACGTCCTACAACATGAATTGGCACCTGTGCCAACATCAATGTTCAATGAAAATGGCGACATGAGAATCACTGGATCTAAATCAACCTTGAAAAAACAGCTGCAGGTAGAAATTTCTGCTAGAATAACTGAAACAATTGATACAGTTATAATTGATGGCTCAGCTCTACTTTGGGTTGTGCACTGGCCAGCTGGTGGAACAGTTCGAGACTATGTTGCCAACTTCAAGTCACTCATACAACATCGATTTTCTGCACAAGATGTGTACCTGGTTTTTGATCGGTACCATGACTACAGCATCAAAGCAATGGCCAGGTCTTCCAGGAACAAGGATGTCTGTAGAGTGCACAAACTGAATCTAGATACCAAATTACCATCGCAGAAGGTGGTTCTGGGAGTTGTCGACAACAAGATCCAACTAATACATTTCATTTGTATGGAACTGATCAATGATTCTCAATTCCACAAGCAGACATTTCAGAATCAAAAACTGGTGGTAACAGGACAAAAGGCAACCCCTGTTGAGATTAGCCATGGAGGTGTAGTGATTCAAAGGCACGATATGGCTACAACTCATGAGGAAGCTGATGTTATCATCATACAACAAATTCTGCTCCTTCTTCAAGTCTCTCCACAAGGAATTGCAGTCATATCAGATGATACGGATGTCTTCATTCTGTTGTTGCATTACTGCTTCACTGAAAATGTCAAGACTACTATCATAATGGAGTCACCTATCAAAAATCGAGCCGTGATTGATGTTCAAAAGACAGTTGACAAGCATGAAGGAATAATGCAGAACTTACTTGCAGCACATGCACTGTCTGGCTGCGATACGGTAGCTTGTAGCTTTGGTGTTGGTAAAGTTGCTGCATTGAAAGCAATACGTTCTGGATTATCATTATCACTCGTCGGAAATCCTGAGGCATCGGTGCCTGATATGGTGAAACAAGCAGCCAAGTTCATGGCTGCCTGCTATGGTGTTCCAAACTGCAGCAGCATGTCACAGGCTCGTGTTAGCCTTTGGTCCTCAAGGCTTGGGAAAGGAAGTATGACAACAAATCTCAATTCTCTTCCACCTACCAATGAATTGTTTGCCGAAAATGCAAAGTGTGCTCATTATCAAGCATGTATTTGGAAAGCCGTCAAGAAAGCAGATCCTCCTGACTTAGATGTGGAAAATTTTGGATGGTCCAGGGATGCAACAGACAAATCTTTGGTTCCTGTTATGATCTCCCCAAATGTTCCTCTGGCACCAGATAGTGTATTGACAGGTTATACACACCATTTCTGACAGTAGCTATAGTGATTTGACCAGAATTTGACCACTTTTGCTGTAGTGTCAAGAGACGTCTCTTGGTATTTTGAGGTTTCCAGGATATGGTCAAAAGACAGTAACTGCAGCAGCTATTGATATAGGCATCCAGTGGCTACTGCTACAGACTGATAGACGGCCAGTAGGCCTTTTATAAAATTCAATAAATGGTTGAATGCCAGCAAGAACAAGGCTTCATTCACATTTCACAACAATTCAAGATTTTAAGATATTTTGACCAAATGTAATCCATTGTTTGTGTTCATATAAATACACTAGGCATGTACCTGTGCGAGTATACAATATGTTATGTGTGGTATTACAGGCAATGGACTTTTTGTGTTCTGTTTTATCATATTGAGGAGTGTACACACATAGCACCTAAAATCTTGATGTTTTTATTAAATAGGCCTAAACGCCCAATTGCAGCATGAATCATGTGTAGGCGCTATAGGCCAGAGCATGAATAAAATGTTAAAATGCTACACTCCTACCACCATTTGGATTCGAACTCACGAAGTCATTCTCCACATTTCGGACCAGTCCACCCCCTGATTGTCCAACACCTGTTACCTCTGTGCCACGGTGACCATGTTCAGGTACATGGAATGACTGGAAAGTGTTCATGCCTTAATATAAATAGGAGTATGTACATGTATTGGAAAGTAAACTTCTTTTCTGAATTCTATGCCACAATTACCAGTCACATTGATGTTTACATCTAGGCATGATTAGAAATATATAGTGACAGTGAGTGTCAGCTCAGCACAGAGGAAAACACGTCTGTGGTCAGGGACCCCCCCCCCCCCCTAAACTACTATATACGGTAGATGTCACCACTAGTCACCAAATCTAGATGATGCATGATGCATGGTTTGCAGGTACATGTATGCCTGCAGTAGGCTGTATGCTACACTTATTAACCACTTCCCAATAATGCCTAACGGTAATGGCATGTCTGAGTCAAACTAGGATGGGGGGGGGCAAGAATGCTGCAAGATCAGTTTAAGGGGGCACCGTGACCTTGGCAAATAATAATCAAACATTATTTTTCCATGTATGTGGAAACGAAATTAAGCACCCCCCCCCCCCCTCAAACAATGCATTCCCCTGACTGTAGGCCTACTGTAAATGTTGTCACGAATAACAATTATTGTGGCATTTTCCACTAGATGTCTCTCGTGATTGGATCTGCCACCTAGTGTAAATTCAAGGATGAAGATATTTCTGTTCATCCTGACCCAATCTGGGCTCCATGGTCATTTATGACCTTATTTATGACCTTATGCACCTACTGAGTGACGTCACAACACTTTTCATAATCGGTGACGTCACTTTGATTGTTTTCTCGACCAATCAGAGCGCAGAAAGCGGTACTCCCTGCTTGTCTGTTGATATACAGACCGGAACTAGATTGTCCTGACCCCTTACAGCTCCTTACTTCCTCATCCTCCTGGACGCAATGATACATGTTATTATTTTTATTGATTATTAAATTAATTGATTGGAACCGGATGAAATATGCATATGATCCTTTTTTTTGTTGCTAATTTCAGCTCCTTCTGAGTCCTTCACTCTCCTTGCCATCATTTGGCAGTCTGAGACCAGACTGCTTCCTCTCCCCCCGCCCCCTTGCTTGAACAAAAAGCATCACATCATAAGGTTCCATCATTTGGAGTGCTCCTAACACAGAAGGGAAGTCCAATTGAAGAAGAAGATCCCAGATAATTGTGCGAGCTGTGTGAGCAGTCTGATTGATTTCAGCATGA
This sequence comes from Platynereis dumerilii, assembly GCA_026936325.1. Taxonomy (NCBI): domain Eukaryota; kingdom Metazoa; phylum Annelida; class Polychaeta; order Phyllodocida; family Nereididae; genus Platynereis; species Platynereis dumerilii. The sequence goes on from JAPTHN010000005.1 coordinate 49,106,317, forward strand.
ATTAGAAGAGATCTATATATAGAAAATGATGATAAAGAATGACTTAATTGCTATACACTCTGTATATCCCTTCCTCCAAAATGCCAATTTCTTGTGGGAACAGTCTTCTCTGATGTATAGAAGTCAAGTTGGGACTATTTGCCTGGGTGTAACAATAAAATCCCTAAGTGACAGTTAAGAATCCAGGCAGATTATAGGTGTCGCCACTTGTGGCATGTTTGACAAGGGTGACTCTACAAGCTTCTCCACGGCCTTGGTTCAAAAGCCTTCCAGCTATTTATAGGCCTATGAAAAAATTATAAATACTGGACTAATATCAAATTGAACATTTTAGGCTGATACATAATTTCTATCGGCTACTTCAGCTCTAAAACAATTATAGGACCTCTCTGCTGTCGGATAAAAATTTAAAATTGCAGACACATTAGTCAAAATGAATGATTTTAGGAATCTAAATATTCTGTCAAGACAGAGTTCCATCTCACTATGAAATTTTGATGTGTCTGGCTGTCTGGCCTTTACTGCCTGATTTAGTCCTCATGCAATTGTGTAGTAATTTTCCTCAGTGATATGTCGGACTATTTGCTTTTCGAAATCAGACTGTCCCTCCACTGCGTAGAGGCTTTATATGCAGAGGGAAAGGTACAGTCTGATCATTTGGTGTGTCAGACTGTGTCTGCATGCTACACGGTAACTGACTGACAAGTCAGTCTGCTTTAAAGCAGGCGAGCGAGCGAGGCTGCAGACTGATGAAATTCACATCGAAATGGATATCGAATTGGGATCTAGGTCACTAGAACTGCTGCCCCTAAAGTCCGCGCTGCTGCCTGTCAGGTCCGCGCCCTGCAGAACCCAGCAGAACAGAGCTGGGCTGCCTGAGAAATTCATGTGAGCGAGGACCAGAAAGGCAGCACCCCCAGTGAAATGTTGTAGCCTGCTCGCTAACGCTCGCAACTGATTTAGCAGGCTACTGTAGCCTGACACCGTAATATTACACGTTTTGGCTCAGGACTAATTAAGTGATGGAGCTGATCCAGAGCAAAAAGGAGCATATTCGAAATAAATTATTTGAGTTGTTTGAATCAAATTATTTAAATTACGCTTCATGTATACTACCTGCAAACACGTAAATTCATACTCTTCAAATACGCTCCTTAGCATGTAGTATACATTTTTGCTTTACAATCGGCAAATGTGCTCCTTTTGCTCTGGGGGCTACTGAATTAATGAAAAGAAAGTCATTAGTTGTTTTAGAAATTTATTTTCTGCTTCTTATAAATTTATATATGGGTGAAGTCATTTTAAACGAGGCCAGTCAGGATTTTGACCTTTAACAGGACATAAAAAATGTTTGGCTAGTCATAAGTTCTGTAAAATTCCCTGAGATGTAGAAAACAATTTTGTCTTCATAATAAATCCACTTTTACGTGAAATTATGGCTTCATCATTGAGACCAGGGACCGAAAACTCTGAAAATGGTCCATTTTTTGGGATGTCAAACGTCACATTTTCAAACGGTGTTACTTTGACAGCTGATGGTTAGCAACTGAAGTAAGTTATGCTCAGTTTTTTTAATTTTAATGACTACCTATATACCTGAACTTAAGTTTTTTAATTCCATTCGGTATGTGAAATGTTCTGGGAATATTTCTCGGGCCACCGAAACCTCGCGTCACGTACATCATAAATGTCAAACATGGTAAATCCAGAAAAAACTTTTTCTAAAAATGGGTTTTTTTCCTATTTAAGTGCCATTTGGTTGATTTATTTTCCATTGAATCAAGGAAGTCTATGATAAATAATCACATACCAGTCAGCTTTGGAAGGAATATCCAGCTATAGTCAATTGGTTGCAGTCCAAACATGACACCTGCTGTCACTGAAAAAATTCTCACCTACAGGACGGCCAAATTTCAAACCAAAAAATTTGACACACCCAGTAATATTTTTATGGGTTTGTATGCTGCCAAAATAAGTATTCCACAAGATTTATCTAAAATGTTTAAAAGGATATCCTACAGAGCAGCAAAGGCTGTGATATGGAGGATGCAAATTTTGAATGTCAATAATTCTGGGATTCTCAACTACAGGACAGATATGATGTAACGCCACTGATAGAGGTGTTCTCATGTGTAGAGAAGCATCACATCAATCAAAATTTTTCATTTTGCTGTGAATAATAAGTTTTGTTTCTGAAATTGGCCTTGCATGAAGATACAGGACTGTCACACAACAAAATGTTTCATATGTCAAAAAGTATCAAATTGGTACATCATAATGGACAGTACATCATTATTGACCAAGAAGTAATTATTGGTCAATTATGATGTACAGATGAATTTTCTTGCTTTTTGATATGGAAACATTACCAAAATAGAGAAAAGTTGTGTTAATTAAATTCACAGACTTTTGTTGTCCTTGTCATGAGATTTCGCACATGCATTTCATTCTTATCTGACAATAACATAAGATCCTTTGATGTACATCACATTTGACACTTGTAATGTCAAATGTGATGTACAGCATAAATCTTAGATATATGACACTAATCTCAACATTAAATTAAGAATTATCATGTATTTTGGCTAGCTTCCTTTACTAATGCAGTTTATCTCAACAATACATTGTTTTTGATTTCGTTCAGCCAAGATTAATAGGCGTACATCATAATTGACGCTTCATTTAAAATTCTTCTGATTATTTGTATTTTTACTGTTGTTATGAATGAGGATTTTAACAAATCTAATTTACCTTACTTGTTCTTTTATATATTTTATGGAATTTCAGAGAATTTAAATTCTAGCTTGAGTCGGTTATTCATAATGAGTGTTTGATGCATGTGTGTAGATTCTGGCAACTTATTTTCCAGCTTCTTGGTGAAATTTCTCTTTTATGTTATATTAGGGGGAATTAACATTTGAGCCTTGTTTGTTTTTATTGAAATTTGGATAATTGCATTTACTGGTAAAGTTTATTTATACACAATTTGACATAATTTTTGAAACTTGGTCAATTATGATGTACGTGTGACAGAATTCTCACCTACAGGACTATGTCAAATATGATGTAACGCTAAAAATATCCCTATATCTTTTACACAACAGGTTAGATGGCTTGGATTTTACCATTCTCTCATACATTCTGTGTGTTTTTACATTTTAATCCAAAAATTTACTGAGTATACCTATGTGCTTTATTTTGACAGAACATCAAAGAAGCAAAATTGACGAACATGTATTTTTGTTCCGTCAATGTGTGTATTTCAAAGCCAAATGGTAATTTGTCTGCTAAAATTGTTTTAAATGATCATCCATACCTGGATCAATGATTATGTGATCAATGTTTGCTATTATCAACAAGAGGGATTAAATAAAGTGGAGTCAACCAAAATTTCTCACCTACGTGACGACATAGACTCTCCTCAGCACAATTCTGTGTGGGGCAGTGTCTGTGTAACTTAAGGACATAAAAAGTATATTTAATAAAAATTAAGACAATGGAGCACAGGCTGGATGAGGAATACATCCTAAAACATGCATTTAAAAATTTGCCCTTATGTGACACTTTTGGCCTCATTTAAAATGACTTCACCCATATGTATAAAGTCAAATAAAGCACATGATATGACGAAAACAAAACCAGATAAATTAAATTTAGGTGTTAAACATCTCCATACATATATATATACATTTCACCTAATTCAATTGTTTTTATTTGATCAACGAGACGAAATCTTTAACGAAAAATTTCTCGTGGTATCAGTCAATCAATCAACTTTTTTTTTCCGCGCTTACCTAACACAGCCATGACGGCCTATAATCTATTACATACAAACTAATATTTGGTACAAATATATACACTAAATAATAGACGACATTACTGTACAAACAAGGTTTAAAGAAATTTAAAAATTTTTCTTTCTTCAAGGGAGACTTCACACTGTACAGAATTTTATACGTATATGCTGTTATAAAAATAACAGTGCGTCTTCCAAGGCAAATTCCAGGTTCTTCGAAATATATTATGATAATTAGCATACAAACGATTGATTCCTATTTTATCATGTAATGCATAATTATAGCCAAAAAACTACCATAGTATTTATTTTAAAAGTCATTTCTAATTTCTTCTGAGGAAAATCTCATTAATATGATTGTACGAATTCCCATGGTATCCACAAAAGTCTTTAGTTTTTGCTCTGGGCTCTCTGTAGCAGTTGTAATGTGATTTGTTATTTCCCCTTTCCTAGCCATTCCTTCATCATCAGGACCTAAAATAAATCATAAAAGAATATGGTGCAGTCTAAGCTATTTTAAAAGGCAGGTAGGTCATGAACAAAACTAGGTCATAAGCAAAAAAGTAGGTAGAACACTACAATCTCTTATTTGCTGATAACTTTAAAGATTTGAGAAATGACAAAACTTTATTTACCAATGAATGTCAATATTTGTTATCTTATTTTGTAATGTATATAATTGTATTATTAAAAGTTGAATCCCACACTTGGTAAGAAATCTAAAATCCATGAGATATTCATTAAACTTTACCAAAAAGTTCTTCAAAAAGAAAGCTTTCCAACTTAAAAAAAATTAAGTGGGCTATCCAACATAATTTTCGAACTATCATCTTTTCAAATTCTTATGTCATTACATTAAAACATACAGTAAAATACAAAAAAGTGTGGGATTTATAACGAAAAGCAGCTTCACTCGAACAATGTCCATGAGGAATATAGCTGAAAATAAACTTTATTGAAAAGCAAGTCTTTGAAGGGGGTAACCAGTGTCTTTTGAGAGTTACGTGATGTACAGGATGACAAAATTATGAAAAACAGTTCAACAAAAATAAGCCCCCTTAAAATAAACTTGAATATCTCAAAGATTTCTTCTCCGATTTTTATGAAAGTTGGATTGGATTATAGGCCTGTATATCGACCCAAAATGTGCGTATTTATAGTTTAGTGCCATTATTCCTGGCTGAGCCAGCAGCCTTCGAGTGAGCCTACCCCTGTTTTCAAAAATCTGTGGCTTTGCCAATGCATATGAACAATTTGACCAAGGGGAGGAGCCACCAGCTGCGGTATTTTTGTTGAACCGTTTAGTTGCCTGAAGAACAATAGGTGGAGCAGCTGTATTCTGAGGGATTCAACCCAACTATAACAGTGCATAAATGAAATATATATATTTTTCTATTCCATGTTCATTTTAAAAACTGTATTTTTGTTCACTGTTCTAATTATTACATGTAAGAGTGATTGTAAGCCCAAGAGGGCTGGGGGCTAAGCGGAAGCTATGAGCTCATTCACAAATAATTTTTCTCTCTCTCTCTCTCTCTCCCTCTCTCTCTCTCCCTACTATTCTCTCCCCTCGCTCTCTCCTATCTCCCTTCTCTCGGCACTCTCTCTCGCACGTCTCTACTGTTCTCTCCCCTCCCTCGCTGCCTCCTCTCTCTCCTATCTCCCTTCTCTCGGTGCTCTCTCTCGCACGTCTCTACTGTTCTCTCCCCTTGCTCTCCCAAGCTGGGTGGTGTAGTGGTTAAGGTTCCCGCCTGCTCCGCTGAAGGTCTTTGCCTGCATTGGTTCGACTCCCGGTTGGGGAACCCAAAATTTTCAGTGTACCTTTATGAGCAAAATCCCAGTTGGATCTCGTTCGGATGAGACGTTAAATTGGCGGCCCCTTGTATCTAGTCGGCTGTACAAGTACCTTGTGAACTTATGTTTTTGTTTTTCAACCCGACTTTAAATAAATATTTCTTTCTTTCAGTGTCTGTGCTGGGCAAGTAAAAGATCCCTCACATGGGGTAAATGTGTAACATGTTGAGGACTCCTGCTCTCTCTCTTATCTCATCAATCAACCCTCGTGAGCACCCAGAACTGGGCTTAGAGGGCTGCACTTACCATATCTATCTCCTCTCTCCCTTCTCTCGGCGCTCTCTCTCGCACGTCTCTACTATTCTCTCCCCTCGCTCTCTCCTCTCTCCCCTCTCTCCCTTCATCAAACTTTTTTCAGCAACTTGCTTTCAACCATTTTGTTTATTGAGCTATCAAGCATTCATTTAAAATATTTTAGGGCATTTTCTTGAGCAGGTACTAAATAACAGCTATTTCTACAAGTTTTCAAACTTCAATCGGTCAGTACTTTCTCAAATTTGCAGTTACAGAACTGAAATTTTGCCTACATGTACATTCATTCCATATATATGTTCTTCGAATGTGGGCAGTTTCGGGGAAATCTGAGATGGTGAGGTGGGGCACTTTTCAAATTTTGGTTGATTTCACGTGGAATGACCCACAAGTATTTTTGTCAAGAGTAAGGTATGTTTTTAATTATCAGCCAAAAACTTACTGCCACAAAAAAATGACTGGACTATAGTATGCACCCTGGCCATCTATAAGAACACACTTCTTTTTCCCTTCTTCTGCAGCAGGACTCAAAATATCGAGTTTCCTCTGATGTCCGCACAAAATTGTTATTGCAATATTATCCGTGCAATATTGTTGAATATGGCATGGCTATCCGCCAATCAGCAGTGTGCATTTCATTTTGTTATGTGATATACAAATAATGATTTTTCCAATTCGTTTTTCTTGGTTTGTAGTCTATTGGCCCACAAATTCTTTAAAAAATGTAGAGGAAGTTTAAATTAAAAGAAACACAAATCACAAACTCATGCATGGTCCTTACCTCTTCTCTTGTATTGTCACTTGTGATTTTCCTTTTTCTTTTTCTTGTTTTCTTCTCATCTGCAGTCTTATTACCCTTTTCTTGTACATTTCTCTACAATTATAAAAATAATTACAATTCATATATTTTAAACAACAAAGTGTGAAATGGAGATGTACTCGCGTATTGATTGCCATCATTGATTGACATCATTGATTGCCATCATCGATTGACATCACTGATTGACATCATTGATACACATTATTGATTGACATCATTGATTGACATCATTGATTGACATTATTGATTCACATTATTGATTCACATTATTGATTCACATTATTGATTGACATCATTGATTGACATCATTGATTGACATCATTGATTGACATTGTTGATTCACATCGTTGATTGACATTATTGATTGACATCATTGATTGACATCATTGATAGACATCATTGATTGACATCATTGATTGACATTATTGATTGACATTATTGATTCACATTATTGATTGACATCATTGATTGACATCATTGATTGACGTCATTGAATGTAGAAAGGCTGTGACATTCAGGGGAATGAAGTTTCAGCCCACCCATGCCACCTAGCAAGCGACACCCTGGACAGGCCCACCACAGAGTAGCCAGCAGATCTGACGATGAGGACCAGTTCACTGTGAAAAATATGCACTTCGTGACTCATGATAGCTGATGAATTGTCATCTTCTCTACTTTCAACATGAGAAACATAGTCTGATAGAGGCTGTTTGATTAGTCATGATCAGGAGAAGGCCATTTGACTTGTCATAACTGATATTCGAAAAATTAAAAAAATCAAATAAATCTGGGAGCTATATATTCATCAGGGACATTACAACGAAACACTTTGATATAGAATTAAAGTGGACTGTGGTACTGTGAAAATGGCACTTCCTGTGTGACACACAAAGTGCCATTTTCACAGTGCAACAGTGAGTCTACCCTTTTTCTATCAAAGTAACAGGCTATATATGGATCTCTCTGAGATGATGACATGATCTTTAAATAAGTACTTGTCTTAGAGATGTCTCCCTCTTTACTGTAACATAACATTTCAAAGAAATAAAATATCTTGTGTCTCCAGTCTTGAGTCACAGGGACGGCTCATTTTTTCATACGAGTTACACAAAATAGAATGTAGCAACAGCCAATGTCTTACCTGTCTTTCTTCTGCTGCTTTTACTGCCTTCTCAAGCGCAACCTATAATGAAAAAAAAAACGGTCATATATTATATAGATAGTGGATGGTGAGGAGACCAATATTGAGTTTTATTGGCCAAGCAATAATATTGGTCGAGGCCGCAGGCATCTTTCTCTCGATCAATCACATTGCAGAATTTGCAGAAGTCAGTACTAGCTACCTAAGGTCATAAATGACAGTGGAGCCCAGACTGCTGAAACCTCACTCTCCGTTTTGGGTGATATTTCATTCCACTCCTCTCCAGGAGACTCCTCTCCTCAGTGAAGTCAGAATACTTTCAAGTACAGCCTTCAATCCAAAGCAAAGCCTCAGGATGTAGATCTACATTCCTTGCACTAATTTACTCTTTGGTAGAATTATTACTAAGACTTGGCTCCCCCACCCCAGGTATATTCAAATAACCCAATTAACATAATCAATACCATACCTCTTTTGTGTCATGTGGCACTTCCACTACGCTCGTCTCCTGAGTAAAAGAGAATATAAAACATTTGGTTTAATAAATTGCATGACAAACTGCTTTTGTATTTACTACCTTTCAACATAGGCGTATCTGACAGGGGGCAGGGGGGGGGGCGATCGCCCCCCCCCCAAAGTTTGGAAAACAGTGGAAATTTTGGGCAAGCAGGCTACAATTTCGGGCAGATGATCAACGTAACGTTATTGAAAATCAATGGTACCCTAGGTATTTTATGATAAAATGCCATGGAATTTGCATTATTACCGAATTCCATCAATTTACAAGCAATAATGGCAAAGTTTAAAAACTTCTTTTTACATTTTACTCAATATTTCGAAAGTTATTGAATATCCATCAATCAGACCATCAAAAAGGCACAACTAGACCATATAGGCTACACCTGTAAAAATTTTCATTCATTTACTTGTAATAGGGGCACAGGCCTAGCCGAGAAAGACATTTTTTTTTCCTCAGTATTCCGAAAAGTTCACAATATCCATGAAATCAGACTATCAAAAGGTACAACTAAACCATACAGGCTACATGTGTACCAAATGTCATCCATGTACATGCAATAGAGGCTGAGTAGGGGAGAGCGGGGCACAGTGAGACACTTTTTTTATTTTCAAGTGTTCCAAAATGTTGGCAGTAACCAGTTAAATGAGATCTGGTCCACATTATAGGTAATGACGTTGGGTATATTGTAAAGTAGTTTCAGGTTCCTACCTTTGACAGGTTTGGAGAAATTTTCAGTTACATCCATGCTCGTTAAGTGTCTCACTGTGCCCCGTGGGCGGGGCACAGTGAGACAGCAGGTGGGGCACAGTGAGACAGGGTATCTGCTGCCATAACCGCCGATCCTTGGGACCTGCGGAATTGTTCTATCAATTGTTGATCCCTCACCTGACCAACAGACTCCCGACCCAAATGCAGCACCCTTGTACTTCAGAGGTGGCGGCTCACCCCTGAGCAATTTTTTTCTTGACCCCCATTGCGATATGGGGTGTGAACTTCGCCAGCTCTGAGCACGCCTTCCAATATCGCAAGTCCATCGCCCTTGGAAACAACGAAGCTGCTGCAAATGTACTGCGATGTGCTATACCCGTTGAAGCAAAGAGAATTGGAGACAAACTGACAACGACTGACAAATGGGATGATATGAAACAGGGCGCAATGTATGAGATACTGAAGATGAAAGCTAGACAATGCCAGAGGTTTTCTGCTCTACTTCGAGAATCAGGGAACCGGCCCCTGATCGAAAACACTCCTAATGACTACTGGGGCAGAGGACAGAATGGTGAGGGCCTCAACATGCTCGGACGTTTACACATGATGTTGAGGTCTGAACTGTCCCAAACGAGACCAGCACCACGACACTTCACCCCCCGCCCTTCCGTTGCCCCCCCTCGTACCCCTTATGGACACACCCAGCCTCGCTCTCGACAGCAGCAACCGAGATGCTTCAATTGCGGAGAAGCGTCTCATACGAAAGCCACATGTCGACACCACTCCCAGCTCCGGTGCTACTCCTGCAACGGAGTTGGCCACAAAAAGAAGTTCTGCCAACAACTCTATTAAAGATCTGGCCATGGAGCGGTGGCCGGTCCTTGTAAGGCTATAACAAATGCAGAGACTTTTAATGATTGTGATGAATGCTTTGATAATGTGAATTTTAATGTTGGAAATTTTAACACTGATGTGTGTGATTTTAATGCTGAAGTGTGTGTTTTTAATGCTGATTTGTGTGATGTTAATACAGTTGACTCTCCTCCTGTGAACAACAATGAAATATTAATTGATACAAAAAGTGTAAATGAACCAGAGGTAGATAGTTATTGTAATGCAAATAGTCATGCATCTTCAAACTGTGATTTAATTATCGGTGCTACTCATGTCAATAATTTCACAAATGACACTGTACAAAATGATGTAAGAAACAATTCTAACTTATATGATGTAGAACTTTCCAATGAGGTCCTGTCTAAATTCTCCAAAAGCAATGTAAGGAATATGATATTCTCTCACCTAAATGTAAATAGCTTGTCATGCAAGTTTATGGAGATATATGAAATACTTATTAAAGGTCATAGTGACATTTTATTTTTATCTGAAACAAAATTAGACAATTCTTTTCCAGATGCTCAATTTCATATTGATAAATTTCTCATACACAGACTAGATAGAAATGCCCATGGTGGCGGACTTGTATGTTATGTCAAAGATACTATTCCTCATAAAAATAGATCTGATATTGCTATAAACAGCCATGGAATAGAGTCGCTCGTTATTCAAATCAAAACCAGTCACAAAAACATGTTTTTCCTTCATTTGTATAAACCACCAAATGTCAATGTCACTCATCTGAAAAGTGCTCTAGAAATGATGCTAAATAAGTGTTTCTCTGAAAGTGACTGTGTGTATGTGATAGGAGACTTAAATGTAAACTTTATGCTAAATCCGAACCATTTAAGTGATATATGTGACAATTATGACTTAAAACAAATAGTAAAAAATCCAACATGTTTCAAAAGTATTGATAACCCAACACTTCTTGATGTAGTTCTTACTAATAACCCTAAGTCAATTAGACAATCCTTAAATATTTCCTTAGGAATTAGTGACTTTCACAACTACATTAGTGCTGCAACAAAATTAACTTGCCCATCCAACGAACCAACACTAGTACACTATAGATCATTTAAAAATTTCAATGAAGAATCTTATAAAAAAGATTTAGAAATTGCCCCATTTCATGTCTCCCAGGTATTTGAGGATGTTGATGATCAATTATGGTTTCACAACACTTTACTCTCAGATATTATAGATAAAAATGCACCAAGAAAAGAGAAAATTGTGAAGCATAGACAACTGCCTTATATGAATGACAATCTCAGAAAAGCTATAAATGTTAAAGCAGCTCTTAAAAGAAAATTTCAAAAATTCAAAAGTCGAGAATCATGGCTAAATTTTAAAAAACAAAGAAATCTTGTCTGTAAACTAAAAAGGACATCATTAAAGAAATATTTTGAAGATAACTGTAACACAGAAAAAAGCAAAGGAAAGCATTTTTGGGAAGTAATTAAGCCATTTATGACAAACAAAGTAAAACAAAACCATCATAAGATCACCTTATGTGAATCTGATTCTTTGATTAGCGATCCAATAGATGTCAGTAACGCTTTCAATGAATATTTCATCAATGTCACAAGTGATCTCTGTGAATCAAATGAAGTGAAGCAAATGTCAGCTGATGAGGTCATTGACCACTACAAAGACCATCCAAGTGTAAAGCTGATCAATGAACATACAAACAATGAACAACAATTTAATTTCACACCAATCTATCAATCAACTGTACTCAACAAACTTAAACATCTTCAAACAAACAAAGCAACTGGATTTGATAAAATCTCCCCTAAATTCTTGAATATAGGCTCTCATTACATTTGTAATTCTTTGACTCCGATAATAAATAAAAGCATCACAACCTGTAAATTTCCTGACTGCAATAAAAAGGCTGAAGTAACACCACTCTATAAAAAGTCGGATCAACTAGCAAAAGAAAACTATAGACCATTAAGTGTTCTCCCGTCAACTTCTAAAATTTTTGAAAAAGTTTTGTGCGATCAATTACTCAATTTCATGTCAAACAATATGTCAGATGATTTATCTGCTTACCGTAAAATGTATAGCTGTAACAATGTACTTGTGAAATGTATTGAAAATTGGAGGAAAGCCCTTGATAACAATTGTCATGTCGGATGTATACTAATAGATCTCTCAAAAGCTTTTGATAGTTTACCTCATGGACTGTTAATAGCCAAATTACATGCCTATGGTGTCTCAATAGAAGCTTGCTCATTTATTATGGATTATTTACAAAATCGGAGACAAGCTGTCAAATTAGGAAATATAAGAAGTAGTTGGCTAAATCTAAAAACAGGTGTCCCACAGGGATCAATCATGGGTCCACTTTTGTTTAATATATTTATCAATGATTTCCTAATGGAATTAAAGAAAACATGTGATGTGTACAATTATGCAGATGATAACACATTATCCTACTCTCACAAAAATGTATTAAATGTCAAGGACACGCTTGAAAAAGCTGCTAAAATTTCGATTACATGGTTTGAAATTAATTACATGAAAGCTAACCCATCAAAATTTCAGGCAATACTTTTAAGTAAAGACAACACTACAACAGACTTTAAAATTAACAATAACACTGTTAAATCAGAATCAGTGGTAAAACTGTTAGGCATTCATATTGATGATAAATTAAACTTTAATCACCACTTGTCACTTATTTCCAAAAAGGCCGCTCGGCAAATAAATGCACTTCAGAGATTATGTAAGTACATTGATTATGAAGGCAGATTAAGGATATACGAGGCATTTGTAGCTTCTAACTTTGTTTACTGCTCTGTTGCCTACCACACTTTCTCTCTCGGACATGATAGAAAAACTGAAAAACTAAATGAAAGGGCTTTGAGACTCGTTTGCAATGATTATGAAAGTTCATATACTGACTTACTGGTAAAAACTGACAAAAAGATGTTGCATGTAATAAGTAAGAATAATCTGGTAGAATTTGTTTTCAAGGTAATAAATGGCTTAGCACCACCTGTTAAAAGTACATTTTTTGACAAACAAATATCTCCATACAACATGCGGGACAATAACAAGTTAGTTCAACCACCTTTCAATACAGTTCGATATGGTAAGAAGTCAATAAGATATCAGGGTCCCTCGTTATGGAATGTTCTACCTTATAAAGTAAAATGCTCAGTTGATATAAGATCTTTCAAATTCGACTTACGAAAAAATGATTATCTGAGTAAGTGCGAATGTGGTACATGTATACTATGCTTAAGAAATTCTTTGTAATCACAGAATTATAACGAAAACACATAATATGATATGCAATGGTACAAAGTTATTTATTGAAAGAATGTAAAACCTAGACAATTCATTCATTTTTCATTTGTATATAACTTCACTATCTCATCTTGTTTCTGTTATTTTAAAATTTGTCGGCCAAAAGCTTAGAGCTTGTGTTATTTGTTTGTACTCTCATCACCGACGTTAAATAAAGTTTTATCTTATCTTATCTTTTATCTTTTTTTTAGAAACTACTGTACTTTTATAAAAGCAGCTGGCTAGGTGATTTTTTAGGTCTGTTTTTGAGCATGTTTCGAAACTGCATTGCACAGGACACATGCAAGATTTTTTTAACCTGCCGCATCTGTTACATACTAATCAAAATTCTTTCTGATGCTTCTCTTTGGATATGACTCACTAAAATCAGTATTTTTTACACTGAATTTTGTTTTTAATGGTGAATTGCAAGCTGAGCATCACATTCAGGTCATTTCAAGTGTAGTTTGTGATGTCTCACTGTGCCCCGCCTCAAACTGTCTCACTGTGCCCCATGCAACTCTCTTCATTAAATTTTTTTAATCCTGCGGACCGGAAGCCTGCATTGTGGTTCATCATCTCACTAAACTAAGACAAATGACCAAGATTTGAATCCCTGGCAATTGATTAGCATTATCCCATTTTCTTGGGAATTATAACAAAAAGTCGTTTAGCAAAATTATTTACTTTTACTGGCTAAAAACCAAAATATTGATATTCCACTCTCGATATGCTGTGTAGGCATTCCGGATATATGTCAGACCCTCACTTACTTACTTTTTGTTTAATACAAAAGAGGGTTGATCTGTAAACAGTACCACTTAGATGCTACGGGCTTTGTCTCACTGTGCCCGCCGTCTCACTGTGCCCCACTCTCCCCTACTAGCCTGGAAACTATCTATCGGTTGGCTGACAACTTTTGACCAAAGTGATAACAATATTAACCTTCTTCAAACTTTGTTTGCTGAAGGTTAAAATAAATCATAGGCAGCATAGCTGAAAAACTTCAGCGAAAGACATTTTTAAAAGACAGTATACACCATAAAAGTGATGTCTACAAAATTGGTATAATGCGATGTAGCCGAGTCTTGGCCTGAAATTATGATGCCCGCTGCCCTGCCCGCCTGCCTACCAGGGTATGTAAAACCGTGGAAAGGCCTTACTAATTTACACATAATATTATTATGGTGCAGTTTCATATATGTACAAGGAATAGGTTTTGAGCTATGGGTCGGAAATCAAAAAATATATATATATATATATTTACTTATATTTTTCAAAAATTTCCAAAATTATTGAAAATATCCATCAACTAGATCAATAAAAGGCAGTAAACGATCATCTGTATAGATAATATGAGGATCAAATTTCAAGTTTTGGCCCGGAAACAAAAAATAATAATTTGTAATATTTTTTCTCCATATTACAACAAGTAATTTAGTATAGAATATCCATGAATCACACCGTCAAAAAGTACAACTACATCATGTGTATCATATGTCATGCATGTACATGCGATAATGGCCAAGTTTTGTTAGGCCTGGGAATGAAAAAAAATATTTTTCTCAATATTTCAAAAACTATCGAATACCCATCAATCAGACCATCAAAAGGCACACTTTGACCATGTAGGCTATATGTGCACCAAATTTCATCCATGTACATTCCATAGTGACCAAGTCTTGATCCGGAAACAAAAAAAACCAAAAAAAAATTTTTATATATTTTTTCAATATTTCAAAAAGTATGGACTATCGATCAATCTGACCGTCAAAAGGCACAACTAGACTTTATCACCTGGTTGGCTGTGAATATCACTGTTTACAGTCAAAATATCAGGGCATATGATATTGTAAAAAACCACCCTTCAAGGGCGATATTTTTTAACAATGGTTATGACATCACCAGCATTTCAGATGCCTGATGATGTCACAAACCAAGCAATGGCCAAAACAATAGGATTGTGACGTCACCTCCATTGTTGCTCCATGGTGACGTAACATTTTTGTAATGCCAGAAAATAGTCCCTCTTTATAATTGAAAATTTGAGGCAAAACCAGGTGATAAAAACAAAACAACAACGCGTCAGGGTCACTTCGTACAATATCACTCGCTGTTGTGTGAATTAATACACACAACAGCTCGTGATATTGTACGAAGTGACCCTGACTTGGGTTGTTTTGTAATAATATAGGATATATATGTACGAAATTTCATCCATATACATGCAATAGAGGCTGAGTTCTAGCCCAGAAACTATCTATCCGTCGGCCACCGGCCACCCGACCACACAGACCCCCGCCCGGCGGACGGAAAACATTTTACCACAGTGATTACAATACCTTCTTGAATTTCGTTTGCTGAAGGTAAAAATTAGTGTAAAAAGCATTACCTCAGCTGCTTCCATTGCTTCGCTTATATGGTCTTCCCCTGTAATAGAAAAATTTATCAAATACAAAGCAGCTTGTCACGGGTCATTTGGTTTAAACTTATCAACAAAGTGTTACGTTTATCAATAAGTTTTATGTTTATATCACACGACAAATTGTAAACATAAATCATAGAAAAATAAGAATTTCTGACAAAATTGACAACAAATGTTGAGACCTCTTGAGGCAAAGTTTCCTTTCATCCTAGACCGAAACTAGAATACTGTCACGAGTGACAAATATGCCCCTCCCCCCCAACAGTCGACCTCTGACAGAAAACGCGTGGTAGGCCCTATTTCTAGGACAGAATACCAAAAACCCAGAAATATAGGTCATTCTGCTTGAATGCACATATACCATGACTTGCTAGAGAAAACTGCTATTCTCAGGTCTGATAATCATACACCCTTGCAACCAAGAGTGGCTGTGCATGGAAATAGCTTGAATCATCTTAAGATAACTGAAACCTATCATTTGAGACCAAATTTTCTCATATCTAGGGAGTATAACATGTATTACTGAGAAAAATCAACTTTCTACAGCCCTAATTATTTGCCTTATTCTGAAAAATGCCAAATCACTCGTTTTGAAATGCGCCAACACATTTATCTGAGCAAGATAGCCAACTGAAAGTACCTTCTTTTTCAAAATTTCTATGCATGATTCATGACAATATAGACTTGAATTAATATATATACATCATATTCAACTTTGTTCTTGTTTCATTTCATTTAATTAATTGATGTAAAAGACCTGTCACTAGTTTATGTTAATTTCTTTGTCCACTCTGTTTTTAATGAGCAATTTCCACTAACGTCATAAGATGCACATGCACCACACTACTACAGCTTTGCAGATTTTCATTAAACAGGTATTCAATCAATTAAGGCATAATTTTCATTGTAACATTTTTTGGTCCCACTAAAATGTCCACTCCGTTGCCTCCAATTCTGAGCTTACCAGTGATACCTTTTCAATGAAATTTTATGTATAAATTGCTGAGGGTGACAGAATTCAACAGAATGCAATCAAAATTTTGTATCTCCCAAATAGAATTCACTGTTAAGAGAAAACCAAACCGTTTCTGTCCACTCCGTTACCCATTCCTGTCCACTCCGTTACCACAAAAAATCAATATTTAATTTTAAAAAACGATTGATCTGAGACAAAATACTTCTGAAAATAAGACTTACATTTTTTTCAGTTTCTTCTATTTTTAAATTGCTCAAAAAGCAGGTATTTTGCATCAAAAGTCCACTCCGTTACCACATTTTCCAGGGCATTTTGTCCCGAAATTTGAGAAAGGCCAAAATACGATATCATGATATAGGCTGGTAAAGTTCTGCCAGGATGGGTCCCATATGAGAGGCTTCTGTCATATATATTATGTTAATTTTGTTTCATCACAAAATCATAAACTTGAAAGCAAAGTTTTGCTTTTCAGCTTTTTCTTGATTTTAAAATAACTTTTGACATCTTGAACGGGCCGCACTGAGTGGATGGGCCTTGGCAGCTGCCACTCTGCCACATAGGCCGGTCCGCCCCTGCCTTTGTCTGTATTTCCAGTTGATTGATATTTTAATGATGAAATTCACCTACCTTCTATTACTTCTTGCGTTAAATTCACTGCTGCTGCATCGTTACCTTCTGGCACGACTGAAAATATACGTTAAAAATGCAATATTAAGTAATGAGCACAGTGAAAATCACATCGAACGAGGCCAAACAAATGTGTGCTTTACACAATGCAATAAACTATCCCTCATTCACTAGAACTCGTAGGCTTTGGATCCATGATAAATAAATTTTGATGACGAGCAATCCTCATGGAAAAACAATCATAACACCATGGTTTTTTGATTCCTTGTTACTCGGAACTTTCTCGAAGGCATTTGGACGAGTCGGTCAGTTGGAAAATCAAATATATAATTCAGTGGGTTGCAACCTGGGCGAAGGTCTATTAATTTTTTTTTGCGACTTTTAGTATTTCTTGGTTGAATTAAGTTGTTTTAGACCTTCTAAAATGGAAATTAAGCATATGGGGGGTATTGTTGTATCGAACCAAAAGTGTACTTCATCAATTATCAAACCGGCAGAAAGAACCGGTAGGATCGATAAACCGTGAACCTGTGTCCATCCCTACTTGTGTCAAATGTTCAGGAGCTGAAAAAGTCATTGGTTTCCTTTGTCTGCATTTTCTGGTTGATTGATATCTTAATGATGACATTAACCTACCTTCTGTTACTTCGTGCCTTAAATTCACTGCAGCGGCATCGTTACCTTCTGGCACGACTGAAAATATACATTAAAATGCAATATTAAGTAATGAGCACAGTGAAAATCACATCGAACGAGGCCAAACAAATGTGTGCTTTACACAATGCAATAAACTATCCACTCTGCCACATAGGCCGGTCCGCCCCTGCCTTTGTCTGTATTTCCAGTTGATTGATATTTTAATGATGAAATTCACCTACCTTCTATTACTTCTTGCGTTAAATTCACTGCAGCGGCATCGTTACCTTCTGGCACGACTGAAAATATACGTTAAAAATGCAATATTAAGTAATGAGCACAGTGGCGGATCCAGACTGGGTCATCTAGGGGGGGCCGGGTGTGTTTCGGCTTTCGCGGGCCCGCGTCACAGCGTATCATCTTAAAAACACAGTGGTCTGGGGGGGGGGGCGGGCCACCACACCACCCCCCGCTAGCCCCCCCTATCTGCCACTGGAGCACAATGAAAATCATATCGAACGAGGCCAAACAAATGTGTGCTTTACACAATGCAATAAAACTTATCTGTCACTCTGGAGAACTAGTAGGCTTTAGATCCATGAAAAAAAACGTTGTCTATGATCAATCCTCATGGAAAAAAAATCACAATTTTTGATAAATAAATATCGTACATGTACTACATGTAATAATCATGATGCTATTAAGCATATCATGACCCTATTTGACATTATAAACAAAACAGAACTTGACAGGAATAAACAATTAAACATAAAGTCTATTAATCCAATGATCAACACAACAAAAGTCCATAATTGGCACTGACAGCGAGCTTTCATTTCAGAAAGTCATATCGAATGAGGAAAAACACATGTGTGCTCTCAGTGGTCGAAATAGGCCATGTTATTTGGGGAGGTCTCACAGTTGGAAGACCCAAAGGGTTGAAGTCCTTGTAGCTGGCAGTCCGCGGGCCGCCAGAGGTGCCCTGAAGCCGAATTTTTTCAGATGCTCTAAAAGAGAACTCTGGGTTTTTTAAAGGCATGTTTTATCTCAGAAAATGAGTTGTGAAAACCCTATTGGTAATTTATATAAATTACAAGAGGTTTTTGTTTGCTTATTAGGCTTTACTTGCTGCTTCATGCTCACTTCTCAGCACACTTTCAGTATTTAGGGGGGTTTTTTGAGGACCCCCTCTGGGTCCTTTTGAAAAATGCATTTGAGGGGGTCCCACAAGCATTTGGGGGGTCAAACCCCCCTGACCCCCCCCCCCCCTTATTTCGACCACTGTGTGCTTTACATAATGTGATAAAGCTCGTCCAACATTCAGCATAACTTGTGGCTTTGGATCAAGGAAAATAACATTTGACGATGAAGATAACCCTGCCAATGTCTTTCACGAAGGCTAGACAACTCATAAAACCAGAATTTGGGCAATGCCTGCTATGCAGAATTTTATAGCATTTTTGATGTGTTAGAATTTCACACCCACTTAACCATGTTTTGAAAACCAGCCCATTGAAACACACATGAAAATATAGTTCCCCCTCAGGCAGAACTCCCATCCCCCCTTAGTGAT
Organism: Platynereis dumerilii; assembly: GCA_026936325.1. Lineage (NCBI taxonomy): Eukaryota > Metazoa > Annelida > Polychaeta > Phyllodocida > Nereididae > Platynereis > Platynereis dumerilii. The sequence goes on from JAPTHN010000005.1 coordinate 49,125,839, forward strand.
GTATTCTGAACCGTCCTAAAGTGAAACTATTTCTGAGTTCCGTTCATAGAAAACAAGTATATAATACCTGGTGTGTTAACTTCTGCTGCTGCTGATGTGGATATAATCCTTAATGGTGCATCCAAAAGCTTCTGCAGAGAATCTACCCCAATTCTGCTCAGTTCCTTCAGTTGCAGTCCAGCCGGTAAACCATCGAGTATCCATGGACAGCGGGATTCGAAATACTTGGCATAAGGGAATTTGTGATCCTCCTTACCAATAAATTGGCCTGTAACAAAATTAACTTGAAATATGTTTTGCTAATGAGCAACAAATGTAAAAAGAGTAAAGCATGTTGGACTATTTCAGCATCCAATCAACCATATTATTATAATTTTTACTTACTGTACAAGCTATTCAGACGTTTTCTCACTTTACGATTCACCTCAGCCTTCTTTTCTCTGCAACTTGTCTTATTTTCACTTTCACCGCTTGGCCTTGCACCTGGGTGGTGAAGCAATGAAATGATTTAATTTTATAGTTTGACATTTAAAAACTTCACATTTCATTATATATATATTCTTTTATAGGGAACGAAAATTATACTAGATACATGTATCATGGCAAGTAAAACCGGGACCACAAGCGGTATCAATGCTCGGATGTTGATGTGAATCTATCAATGTGTGCCTGATTATCACCCACAGGCCAATGCCTGTACCTAATTTTATAACTGAAAGTGAAAGAGTAAGCTCCAAACAGACAATGCCACTATGATGGCCATTTTGCAGTGGCCATTTTAGTAGCCATCTTGGATTTCATGACATGTTACTGATCCATGCCCACAGGCCAATAGGCCTACCTATACCAAATTCCATACTCCATAATCTTTCTATTAGGAAATACTGTGTCGTCAATGTGATCTTATCATTAAACGGTATAAAGAGGAATATGACTTGCTTGTCAGATGACAAAATACACTCTAAGATATAAGTTGACAATTGTACTAATTGATACTTACGGAAATTGAGAGCAAATTCTAATTGCAGCTTCTGCCAGGATTCTTGACTTTCAAAGTGTTCAACAGCACAGCTAGAGCCACCTTTGCTGATGGCGTCTCCTCGAGAAACGACAAAGAGTGCATGTCCTCCGAGCTCTTCAGTTTTATAAGCCTGAAAAATTGTGATATAAAATTTATCATCAAACTTAAACAGTGTTGGATATTTTGATGGCCTTGGCTTGGCGCAGCCTTGGACGCTAAATCCTTGGTATTGCCTTTGTTTCCGACCACGTGCCTTTGGGCTAATGTTGGAGGTCTCGGGACAGGCCTCATCCTCAAAGCCTCATTTTGATGTCCTCTGTCTCAGAAGCTCATGCTTCAGTCTTGACCAAGAATATCCCAGCCTGAAACTTAAACCATTGGTTAATAAATCAATTCCCATATCCCGGAGGTACTACTCAATGTATCAAACTGTGTACCTTGCTCCGTGGCCCTTGTTTTTTGGCCCTGCACATGAATGTGTCTTGTTGACCCTAGCTCAAAACCATCCTCAGTCAAACGAAATCTTAATGGACGTATAACACGTGTTGAACAGTGTTGGAAGTGATCATGATCATGACATTGATAAATGTCACAAGATTCAATTCTGAATTGTCATTCAGCTTCACTTGTCATGTTTGCAACCAGACCCAAAATGGGTCCAAACAGTCCCAAGATATGTATCGGGTTAAAGGTAGGCATCATAATTTCTTGTTTTTGCCGAGAAAAAGTCGGATGCAGGCTGCATTCTGCAAACTTGTGACTCGCCATGTTGATTTACATTGGCGAGAATTGAAAAAGGTTGTATTATCGCCCATTAAAATGCCGTAAAAAATGTACTTCCAGACCGTTTTTTAGCACGGACAATTTACAGTGTGTTTTTAGCACTTGTTTCGAGCGCATGTCGATTTAACCCCTAAAAGGCACAACTAGGATAAAAGATACAATAATGTCCGAAAAATGAAAAGTATACATCCCATAGTTTTGGCTTTACTCCCAATACACAAGTGGGACACCCGTTATCCGGAAGCCCACCCGCCCGCCCACCCGCCGGATGGACAAATTTTCCCAAAGTAACTACAATACCCGTCGGCAATGTATATATACATTGCTGAGGGTAAAAAGCCATATGCACGTTCCGCGAGAACGAAGCTGTAGCTGATCCAGACTGGGTTGTCTACGGGGGCCCGAGCATTTTCCGACATTCGTGGGCCCGCTTTGCAGCATATTTTCTTCAAAATGCCACTTATATCAGTTATCTCGGAAGGGCTATGCCCTCATTGCATTCGCCACTGGAAGCCAACGAAAGGGACTGTGTGGTACAGCATACATTTTAAAATAAATTATTTTGAATATCTGCTCTAAACTCGAGCCATCACTTCTTTCTTAAAAGGTAAAGCCAAGCCAACATAGCATATAATTGCAGGTTTGATCCTGGTCATACTTATTGCTCTTGAACTATACTCTTAGGACCAGAGCTGCACAAAAGAAATAAAAAGGCCTAGAAATTACAAATTATCTTTGGCGGTGTGTCATTCTTGAGCCTCACAAAGAAGCATTCATTGCTATCTGTGCACTAGTTTGTACCCTGAGACTTTGCATGTACGTGAATTCCACTTGTCATGATGCCATTTTCTTCACATTAAAGTTGAATCCCACACTTGGCAAGAAATCTAAAATCAATGAGATATTCATGTCACTTTGCCAAAATTTTTTGAAAAAGAAAGCTTTCCAACGTAAAAAAAAATAAGCGGGCTATCCAACATAATTTCCGAACTACGATCTTTTCAAATTCTTGTGTCATTACATTAAAACATACAGTAAAATATTTTAAAAAGTGTGGGATTTATAATGAAAAGCAGCGTCACTCGAACAATATCCAAGAGATATTTATGAAAAATTAAAGGAATATAGCTGAAAATACACTTTATTGAAAAACAAGTCTTTGAAGGGGGTAACCAGTGTTTTCTGAGAGTTACATGGTGTACAATATGAGAAAATTATGAAAAACACTTCAACAAAAATAAGTCCCCCTTAAAATAAACTTGAATATATCTCAATGATTCTTTCTTCAATTTTTATGAAAGTTCGATTGGAATATAGGCCTGTATATCGACCCAAAATGTGTGTATTTATAGTTTTGTGCCATTGTTCCTGGCTGAGCCAGCAGCCTTCGAGTGAGCCTACCCCTGTTTTCAAAAATCTGTGGCTTTTCCAATGCATATGAACAATTTGACCAAGCGGGGAGCCACCAGCTGCGGTATTTTTGTTGAACCGTTTAGTTGCTTGGAGAACAATAGGTGGAGCAGCTGTATTCTGAGGGATTCTACTTTAAACTGTGTATCCATTGGTAATGAAAGAACAGGCAATCTTGAGAGCCAAATACATGTGTATGAAGTGTCTCGTGGACAAGGTTATTGATGTCCTTGTAGCAAATTGGTACAGAAAATTTAATTATAATTGTCCATAAAAAATAATGAGCAAATCACACACTGTAGAACTTTCTTCAAGCAAAGTTTTAGCATTGTCCAGTTAAATTGTGAAGAAAAACCACATGAAAATGAATGTTTTGAGTGCCAAATGAAGACCTATTTCAAATTTGTTTTGGAATAAGGCAAAATAAGGTGTTTTCAAACTCAGGGTCTGCTATAGGTCTATGATAAGCAGTCCAATTTTCATAAAAGTACTTGGGGGGGGGGGGGGTGGTATTGAATCTGTTGAAATGTGCCGATTTAAATATGTGTAACAACAACAGGTTTTGCTTAGTTTTTGGTAGCCCTGCAAAATAATGGAGAAGCCCCCCTAACTCCCCCCATCAAAAAAATCCTGGAGCCGCCACTGTTCCACACGACTTCCTTTTTTTCCGCCACAGTAACACTTTTGACTATTTTACCCTGGGAACAATTTTTTTTCTCACCCAGCTTAAACAAATAATGTTTTGTGGTCAAAGGAGAGACACACTTTCATATCACATTTTAAGCATTGTGGCGCCTCAAAGTGTCATTTTGACCACACTTCAAAAGTAGCAGAACTGCTATTCGAAAGAGATTTTAGAGTAAGTTAATTAGAACTTGGTGATCCGGACATGCACGCTTACCAAAGCAGCTAGTTGATAAGTCAAGGATTTGAATTGATCCTCCTTCTCCTCCTCAGTTAACTCGTTCATTGGTCGGTCCCTGAGGGCTTTAGCTTTCTTTTTCAGATCTTCTTTGTCCTCCTCAGGCAATCTTTTCCAGCTCTGGTGCATGTGTGTAAGGTACTGGTTCTTATTCTCTAAAAGTAAAACAAGTGTGACTTTGATAATAATTACATGTCCATATCTCAGTTTCAATTCAATTCATGTTCAAGGGCGCCTCAAGAAAAGGAGGGTAGCAGGGGCGGATGGACAATAAGGGAGAAATTAATTTTGTGATACAAAAATTTGATATGCTGTCAATAATAATTTGGATGATATATGTATATCATTGTGGGCCATTGGTTTATGCAAGACTTTCAGTGATGTTGTCACGGCCGGGACATCCGAGGCCGAGGCATGAGCTCCGAGACCAATGCCATCAAAATGTGACTTCGAGGCCGGCCATAGTCATAGGCTCAGAATTGTGAGCACGTCATGCTTACCTGCACCACACCTCAACATCTTCTGAGTCTATACTTATGTTTGCCACAGTAATTAACATGCTATAGGCTATAGCCTACCTGGCACGAAGTCCTTTGCGAACAAGGACATTGCAGTTGGGCCTCTTGTCCTAGAGACCTTCCTTGCCTTCATTCGACCTCCACTCTTCCGAGCCATAATGCCAATTTTATTCTGAAAGAATAAATCATCAAAGCACTGTGAAAAAAGCATTCACCTTCTTTTGTGATCCATTTTTAAAGGAGATGATCTTCCGATCTTTATCATGTCTTGAAAATAGTTTGGATGTTATTTGTAACTTCTTTGTTTTGTAATTACACAAAATATATCACCATATGCATTACCACACATTTACCAGGGTATTATAGGTGTCGCCACATGTGCTGTTCTCAATACTACAAATGCTGATGATGTGGGAAGTCAAATGAATGCTTTCACTTCTTTAGAATTCCCTTGATCAGGAGCAATGTCATGTATACATTAGGCCACACATAATTCTTAGCTTCGCAGACCCGCCCACACAATAGATTTCCCGACGAAAAAAACAATAGAAAATTCCTTCAAAATTATTTTTATCTTGTAGAAATGCTATAGGAGTGCTTAACTCAGCCAAAATTGTGATAAATATGCATTTTTGGAACCTTATAAAAATTATGTGATATAACATCAAATAAAGGCAGCAAAATAAAAATTAGATAGTCCAAAGCGATTTAAACAAGTTTTAAGAGACACAAAAGAGTGACTGAGATGTGATATTTTGTCTGTTAAGTCATGGGTACGGATGCAAGTTAATGGCAGAGTTACAGAGCTGGCCCAAAAATGATTATTCATGAGGATATAAATCAATTAAACATTGCTGGGAGTACTAGTTATTATTTAGATTAGTCTCTGTCCCGATTCACCCCAAAGTGAAGGGTGAGTTGGGACAGTGGTTTTTTCAGCCTGAACCCAAGAAAAAATATTGGTATCAGATAATGATCTCAGGGATAGTTAAATCTACAGACTGGACAAAATATGAGACGATACTGAGAATTATTGGATGTTTTGTACCCACGCTATGGCAGGAAAAGTACCAAATCTGTATATATATCACCCCATATTACGGTAGTATATATACTGTGCCATTATGCCTTTGCCTCTCTAAAGGTCAAAATGAAATATTCTACCATAGTTCTACAGACATAATTTGTAAAAAAAAAAATTAAGCCAGATGTTATTCTATTTTTTTTTTAAAGAATTTTCTTGTTAAGTCCTTGTTGTTGCAAAAGGAATGGACTTATTATGGAAGACTGCTGATGTCTGCAGTCACCCTCATTCAGTTTAAACTCACCAGAGGGCAACAGATGTCAGCCAGTTTGCATTCCAAGTGGGGTCTCAGTCAGTATCCATGAGACTGCTTTGTGTATTTAAGCAAATGAGCAAGAAACACAATGCAACCGAGGAACATCAAATTCACTTAAAACAAAAGTGTTTTTATTAAAGTGTGGGAATTTGGCTATATTCAGTCATGACCAATGGACAGGGCGTATCTAAAAATTGCATGGGGGGGGGGGCATTACATGGAGTGAATATGGGGCGCTTCGCAGCTTTTTCTATCTCTTCCATGTTAATTTTGGGCGGGGAGGGGGGCATGGCCCATTGTCCCCCTCTGAATAAGCCACTGCCAATGTACATTACTACTACGGTAGGCCTATATATGTTTACAGCCAGAATTTAGAAACTTGAAAATTGAAACTGTTACTGTGAAGAGCTGGGATAAATGACTATAAGGTTCCTCAGTCTTGCCAATTTTTGGAGTACCAGTGACAGCAATCAAAAGTCAAATGAGAAAACAAAAATTTTGAATTTACGTTTTTTTTAGATACCTTCAACAAACAAGTAAAAAACATACCTTGATCTCAATAATAGAATGACCTGTCCTCCTCTCTGCTTCCTCCAACAAGACTTTGTTCACAGCTGATGTGGATCTCATTCCCCGGTTCCACAGGTCCTTCATGATCTCATTCTCCCCGGGTGTCCATGTTGCCGGCTGTGTCATCAATAAAAGAGATAGATATATTTATATTTATCAATTCAAAATAGATCACTAACTCCTTTTTGCAATCACAAACTTTATAATGCATCATTAAAGTGCAACTTTTGTCAGCTTTCTGTGATTCCGTTACCATGGAATTCATGATTTCCATGTACATTTTACAGTGTAAAATCAGGGACCAGAGTAGGGCTCTCACGATTAACCGATTAATCGCCGCCGATTAGATTTTAGTTAAAAATCGATTCCAGTTTGCAAAATCGATTAATCTTTTATTTGTATAGTTCTACATGTAAGACACTGTTTGGCATTCGAATTCCAAGTGTCAAGAGTGAATTGCAACTGGATTGGTCAAGTGGATTGGGTAATTGGATTGGTATTACCTGATTGAAGCAGATTTGAGTGAATGAAGTGTGAAGTCCTAATTGCAATTAATATTTTCAATGGAATATCAACGCCTCTTGGCTCTGCTTCAAGACAATAATATAAAAAGACACAGATCTTCACTTGTTCTCTAGAATGGCGGGAAAACGGCGATTAATCGATTACGATTCGATTTTAGGCTATAGATTAATCGATTTTGAAATTATGTAATCGTGATAGCCCTAGACCAGAGTCATTCAAAGGTGTTGTTTCACATAAAGAAAATAATCTTTAAGTGTGATGTACTGTCTGTGCTCAGTTATGCATGAAAAATTGTGAGGTGGCAAAGCTACTTGAGCACCAAACACAATGTCATGATCAATTCGTAGCAATTCTTGTTTCCGTGTAGTAACACAGAACTGTCAGATTCCTCTGCTACTTTTCGGACATTGCTTACTACGCTTTAAATAAGTCATTTTTAAAAATCTGTGAATACACATTTAAATTCATTTATTTGTAACATATCTAGTCCTTTTCTCTTGTTATTGTTAATCGCCTGGCACAAAATGGCATCCATTACTAACATTTTTTTTCTGTTGTCAAACCAGAGTCTTAAGCTCAATATTGTGTCTGTGTATATTGTGTCTTGGACAATCTCATTCGTGCTTCTCCCCATAACCTCACTCAGGGAACCTCAGTGGGTACAGTTGACCAGCCAACTTGACAAGCTGCGAGGAGTATCAGTGCCCCTGACCTGCCCCCCTTCTCGATTTAAATTAATTGTTCGTTGAATTCTTTTCAGCTTAAAAATTTGCCAATAAGAAACATTGTGCAAGAAAAGTTTCTCTTCAATTTGGTTTTAAAAAATCAGGCAAATGGGATCATTAGAAGTGAAAAGTGCCTTATAAGTTACGATCGCCTTTGACGATCGCTTATGTCAATTGCCAATGTCAATAATATGATGTCATTGATGAAGGCTAATTCCATAAAGAACTTCATACACACTGTGTGTGGAAAACTTTAATTACGAATTACCTGTTAGTTTTTGGCACAATTATCCACCAGCACACAAATACACACAATAAAATCTGGTAGACCTGATAATTACCTGGCAAGTGACACTGCTCCCAATCAGTTGTAGGCCTGAGCCATTGAAAAGTTATTTTAAGGACACGTCAGTAAGGCCTAGATACAATTTTAAAAGATTCTGATTTAAGATATATGTGCCAATTTACATTACATGTACATAGAGAATACTTATGAAATACAAACTATTGTATATAATTATGGTGCTTACCTTCTTCTTAGAAGTAGTTTCCATGAATAGTTTTGACTTGTCCAAAGAGTTGAAGAACGTACATCCAAGTCTGCGGTCTTCTCAGAAATGAGCAATTTCTACTTGGTGTAATTGATATCAGGAGAAGAGGTCTGGGGGGGGGGGTGTCTAGTAAGTACATTGTAATCACCCTGCTTCATCATCCAGGGATGGTGCAGCCTAGAGTCTGTTTCCCGTGAGTTGAGAGCCATAAAATGCACACTGTATCCAATTGCACACCAAAAATCGACTTGTCAGGCTTATCTTGTGCTCAATCATCTGTTCTTATAAAACATCAGATCTCGTCATGCTCGATCAGGGTCCATGGGCATATCTCTGGTAACTTTTTAGAGATTTTCAGCAGAGTTAAAACTGCTTATATGTGCACCCTTTATTGAATATTTACACTAAGACAGCTTTCAGTGTCACCAGGACCTGTGTAGTTACCTTGATGATAAACAGAACTTTCATGGTTTATCATAGCAGTTGACAGAGCTTTGCAGTTTATAGGCCTACTGTTTATGGACCTGCTTGAAGCATGGCTCTCAACTCCGGGGAAACAGACTGCGTGTGTAGACAACTTGGTACCAGGCCTGGTCGTCATTAGGAACAGTTAGGGACCTCACAAGATTAAGAGGGATCCATAGACAAAGTTGCTGAGAATTAAAATCCCTTACATATGATTTCAAATTTGTAGACGTGAGACTGAATGTGAGTTTTTCGTAGGACATGTTATTCTATATAGGAAAAAGTGATATCATAAGTTTATTCAAGAGTTTTCCCAATAGAATACATTGTATATGCCCAGAAATGAATCATATTCAGTCTCAAAGAAGTCTACAAATATGAAATCATCTCTAAAATGATATGTACCCAAAAAGACAAAACAAAAAAAGCAAGTGAAAAAACCTTTATTTTGTCCTAATATATATATGGAATTAAGAGAAAGAATGTGGCATAAACATACATAAACCTTAATATGTAAAATTTCCTAGTTAAAATTAAATAACAGCACGTATAGTGGCATTTTAGTACAGTAAAACCATGCACGGTAAAAAGTAAAACTGTGAGTGGGGTAGTCTGATCATCATTTCTTTTGCATTGAAAACTTTGTGGTGGTATTACTACCCTATTTTTATTATGGCATCCTTAATTGGTCTGTTTATTGATTTTTTTTTGGGCCATTTGGGCATCCTGGCTTCTCCACCCCTGTTGAGGCAGGCAAAAGATAATTGCCCCTTAATTATTCCCTTTGATCTCGGATTAATCGCCCCAGGGAGGTGCTTGTCACGCAATCAAAAGATCATCATCACTGTCAAGCAATCACATTTATGAAAATTTGTTTATCAACCAATGTCAGTTAATTTTCTGACACACTACAAAATGTTTTAATGCAAGAAATATTTTCATATTTGGGTGAATTATAGAATAAGTCACAATCGCTCTATTATGTAATGTTACTATTCATGTCTACCTTTTTTAATACATAACTGCATAAACTAATAATTATGTTTAGAAAATTTGGATAATTACCATGTTGTGTATTTTTTATTCACACATTTCAAAATCTTTATCAACAAAAATTCATGTTTAGTTGCTGTAACATTACAAAATTGTGTTTATCAATAAATACTTAATACAAATATTTGTGGGAGTTAAAAATTTTAATTTTGTCAAAATTATTTCTTTAGGTAATCTGTTCACTTATCATGTCTGTCATTTTAAAGTCAATGACTCAGCATTTGCCTGTTTTTCTGAAGAAAAAAAACTGAAGTGGTTTGGTGATATGGCTTTCAGTCATGTGTTTTTACACTGATACTTTTTTTTCTTGAAACTGTTAGCTGGTATAAATAACGTAGACTTCAAGGAGAGACCGTGACATTTTTGATAGCCATATCATAATGTCCGATCTTTGGATCAGCATGTAAAGTATTGGCCTGTTGGTCATTCTGTAGCTCACCATTCAGTAAGTTTCCTTTAAATACTGGGCTCATTCAAGTCACCAGCATTGTCATTCTGATCAGTCACCTTGATGTTACAGAGAAATAAAGCATAAATGTTTTGTTATCCTGATGATCCAGTTCCACGCAACGTGTGCTTTTTTTCTTTTCACCTTGCAGTGGAATGTTCCATTATGTTATAGGAGGGACGGTGTCTGGCAGTATAATGTAATGGAACAGTCCAGTGTGGGGCCGCAGGTATACATTTATGGGTCATTCAAAGGGGCTGAAGATGTGAACTCTGAAGACTTCTGTCAAGTGAAATGAGGTTTAACTAGGCCGATAGATCACATACATGGGGTTCAAATGCACATGTACTAATGCATTTCCTGTAAATATTGAAAACAAGAAAAGCTATTGTGAAAAGTACAAGGATAACTAAAAATAGCTGTACTTATCTCCACCCAAATTTGTTCATAGCATTGCGTAAAATACCCAAGGTCTGCCTTTTGGAGGCCTGAATGCAGTGAGAATCTAAAACACTGTAAATTTCAGGGAAAAAAACAGGAAAAATAAATTGTTTTTAAATGCAGTGTAATTGAGTATCACGGGAGCTTTTCGATTAAATACATGAAACTTTACAGCAAGATGCCTTTTCAAATTGTAGTGCTTTTTGAAATTTGAGTAGCTGAAATGTTTGCTATTGATGAAACAAATGCATTTTTTTTGTCTCAGGAAGTAGTTCCACTTTTTTAGTCCTAGGAACTACTTCCTAAAGTTTATGCAATTTTTTTAAGCTTAAAAGTTTTAATGTTATTGTGTTGATCTTACAACAATGTCACGAAGATTCCAGGTGATTGGAAATGCAAGAGATGTTAGAATTGTGGCTGGTGCTATTTTATTCATTATTTAGACCCAAATAAATATACACAAAGAAACGAGGTACAAAAAAAATTGTTGAGTATTTTTGTATTTGCCTACTGTCTATCTTTACATGACAACCAATTACCTTCATGTTTCAGAATTTCTCTATCATTGACAAGGAACAAAATCTGGCAAGAACAAATAGTGGAAATGGGTTATCCATGAAATGCACACTGTAATTAGAAATTATAGATTTTTTGTGTTACCCCTAATGTTTCTGTTGAAGACTACAACAATTGGGCTCTGTTCGTTCAACCGTGGTAGGCCACACCTGTCATGAAACTATAGTAACTCCACTGTGACATCTTATCACACCTGTTAATTTTTAAATTTTGTGTGTAGACCAGTACTCAATACTCCTTGTCTTGGTAATTCTAAAAAAGTGAATCTTGTCTCTCATCTTCTTTGTAATTCTTTGCATTGTCATTTTCTAAAGTTTTCAGTATGTTTGCCATGCACAAATTTATATAACCAATTTACCTCTGGATTGACTATATCAACTGACAAAATTACATGACTCAGTCAACAGCCAAACACCCCTGTTGTTAGCTAAAATACCAATTTTATTCACAATCTTTCCTGATCACGTTACGGTGTGAATCAAAGGAATGTTGGTCATTTTGTTTTCAATGGTTCATTTCCCCTATGGACTTCCATTGGTGACATCACAGAACAGAACAACACACACCTGTAAATATATAAACCCACAGTAAATATAAATATTCAATAGTGAATATACCATGTCAGGGTTATTTCTATTATCACGTAACTAGTTATCACAGTATGAACACATCAAATGAACCTGTACAAAATGAAAACCTATCAGTTGATGTCCGAGGTCTCAAAAATAACTGAACCCACAACCAGCACTTTACACAAACGCAGTGGTCCCTGAGTAACAACCTGTAAGTGAAAAAAACTGTAACTACTAACTGACCACATGAAATAGAAATGGATTTAAATACAATGCTAACTAATTCTTCGTGTAGATTGACTTACCTCGCTAAAAGTACAGGTCTATATGACCAGCCCAACCACCTCATCCGGGTTTTCACATAACAATGAGCTGTACCCTGGCATTTTGGAGGTTCTGCTCAGTGAACACCATGCAATTATGCCCGTATGCCACCTTGTGGCTGACATGCATCCCTCTTATGGGGTATGTTAATTGCTTTTTAATTGCTGGATTATAGCATCCGAGGCAGATCTATTCCTGTGGATGAAACAAAAAGATAATTGCACCTAATAATCCTCCTTTGATTTGGATCAATAGCCCTGTGACTGTTCATGTCACGGAATCACATCTATTTAATTGTTCTGGATGATCATGTAATTATCTTTATAATTCAAAACGCATAATGAAACAGCGGCAAAGTCGCAGAATCTGACCATGGCTATCATCCAGATGATGCCAAAGCACACTTTAATGGATGTAAACACTACTTTGATGTACCACCAGGAAGTTTGGTACGGGTTGAAGTGTATCATGATGGATTTAGTGATGATTTTGACAGCTCTGATGATGAAGAAGATGATGATATTAACTGTATTGCCCAATGTGGAATAAAATGGAGAGCGTACAGAAGTTTTAAAACAGAAGACCACTACAAGTGTGTGGAAGAGAGTCAAAAAGTGTTCACAACCTATGAGGATTGCATTGCAGATTTTGAGCAAAGCTGCAAATGCAAGGAAAAATATCCTGATAAGACATTTGAGTGTTTTCCAGAGCTCTACAAATATGATTTTACTGTTACAGAGTAATAGGCAGAAATCTCTTACCAGTAATACAGTGGAGAGGATTTGTATATATTCATCGCAATTGTTTAATATAAACTGTGGAAGATTGTAAGTAAAGACATCGTCATGTTGATACCTCAACCAAGTAAAAATGCGAATGTATACATTAGTAGAAGTTAGTGAGGATTTACGACTAGCAGCAACTACATAATGTTTTAATTGATATGTATGTACATGTATAATATGTTTAATAAAATTGGATCAGGCCATAATTAAGGCAGTGTAGGAGCAAGCGATTGTGCATTGAGGAGTTGAAGACGGAAATTGTGAATAAATACAAGGATATTATAACTCCTTATATCGAATGCTCACCTTTAATGAAAGTATCTGAAGGATAACTGTTTATCAAAGCCATCCTACTGGACATTCATATATATGATTGAACATCAAGACATTAACAGGGATTTGTGGATATATTATTTGTCAGAAGAATTCAAGAGCTATAGAACAGCATACTTAATCAAGTACCTGACAGACAATACTCAGCAAGTGATACAGATGATCTGCTTTTTGAGTTGTTAAAATAATTTAAAGACCCTAATAAAATGCAAACAGTGAAACAAGGTCCAAAATTGTTTAGTATTTGGTATTTACCCACTGTCTATCTTTACATGACAACCAATTACTTTCATGTTTCAGTATGTCTGAAGCACATCATCTATTTTTCAAGAGGTTGTTGGCTCCATCATTGACAAGAAACAAAATCTAGCAAGATCGAATTATGGAAATGGGTTTCCCATGAAACTCATCCTGAAATTTGAAATTTATTGATATTTTACCCCTCACGTTTCTGTTGAAGAATACAACAATAGGGCCTGTTCGTTCAACCGTGGTAGGCCACACCTGTCATGCAATTATAGTTACTCCGCTGTTCCATGTCATCACACCTGTTAATTTTTGAATTTGTGTATAAACAAGTGAATCATGTCAGTCTTATTTCAGTATGTGTGCCATACTTAAATATAAGTAAGCAACATCTGTATTGCCTATATCAACTGACAAAATTACATAACTCAGTCCACTGTCAAGCACCCCTGTTGTTAACTAAAAGACACATTTTTATTCACAATCATTCCTAATTATGTTACGGTGTACATCAAAGGAACGTTGTTCACTGCATTTTCAACTGTTCATTTCTCCGATGGACTTCCATTGGTGACATCTCAGAACAAAAACAGCACACCTGTAAATATATAAACCCACAGTAAATATAGATGTTCAATAATGAATATACCACGGCATGTCACTATCATGTCCTTTATTAAAATTTTTACTATTCACATACACAGTCACACAAATGTATTTAAATCATCACAGAATCAGTTGTCACAGTCTGAACATAGCAACTAAACCCAAGAGTCATCAATGTATTATCTGTACAATTAATGAAAACCTATGAGGTTATGTTGGAGGTCTCAAAATAACTGAACCCCCAACCTGCAGTTTTACACAAAAACCCAGGTGCTTGATTAATAGCCTATTAATAAAATAAAAATTCAATAACTACTAACTGACTGCATGAAATAGAAATAGATTTAAATACAATGCTAACTAATTCTTTGTGTGGATTGACTTACCTCACTAAAAGTATAGGGCTATCAGGCATGTCCAACCTGTCGATCGGAGCTTTCACATGATAATGAGCTGTACCCCAGGACTTTGGATGTTCCGCTCAGTGAACACCATGCATGTCAGCCACAAGGTGGCATACAGGCATATATACAGCCCTCTTGTGTTAAATATAAAATTTAAGGCAAATTTGAGTCACTTTCAGACAACAACTTTGACTGTTTTATAGACACATTCCAAGCTTGAAGGACAAATCTAGTAGGTTTTAATGAAATTGTCTACATGTCGGTGGTTCTGAAGTTGTTTGCTACATCCCTTCGGTAAGAAATTTAATTAAATGTTGAATCTATATGACATATGAGAAATCACTTTCAAAAAAATCACGGTTAGTCATTCGCATAAATTATTCCAGTCAAAAGGTTAAACCTTCCTGTCCAACTTTTGCAAGTGCAAAAAGTCCTTTTAGAATTTTATTTGCTCTCAAGCGTGTCCATGCACACAAACTTTGATCAAGTGAACCTTAATTTGTTGAATGTCCTTTGCAAAACAAAGGTCAACAATTGCCATACTCAGACCGAGATTCCTCAGATTCCTTGTTCAGGCAATATCATTTTCCAGTGTTATAACAGGAGGCACACATCATAAATGCAACATTCGTTGGTCACCTCGAAATGTATGGTAGAAATCATGTTGCCACAACGTGAATACAATATTATGGTTTTTTCACAACATTGTGAAACGTTGTCACAACGTCATACGCTGACATATTACCTTTGACTTTGCTTCGCAACGTTGTGACAGCATCACTTCTACCACACTATTCTACATAATTTTCACAAACATTGCGATGTTGTCACAATATTGCTGAAACATAGATATGCCCATTGGGCTGGTTCTTGCGGCAACTGGGAGTTGAAAGAAGCCTGTATGACAATCATGAGCACTCATTTATATTTAAAAGATACATCTCTTGCGAAATCAGTGATATCATCAAACGGGCCTAATGAGATCACTCGTCCATCCATGGGTGCAAGAGATGGTCTGTTGCAGGCTCTGAAGCTACCCGCGTTGTTGTGCTGCTATTTTGAGTCAGAAAGCATTCGCATGGATTGAAAGGTGTACCGTAGCAGCTATGTAGCCACTGAACATTCCAAACGTGTAGGCCTAATCGACCTCTGCTCTGTGGTGTATGAAACTCTTGCACTACGTTTCGACCCACTTTCAGACCTACCTTCCAAACCCCATATTAGCCTCGAGACACCACAGGGTAAGAGTGCAACTCAAGCCTGGGCTTGAGAGCAATACCTCTCCTTTTGCTGACTATTTCA
This sequence comes from Platynereis dumerilii, assembly GCA_026936325.1. Taxonomy (NCBI): domain Eukaryota; kingdom Metazoa; phylum Annelida; class Polychaeta; order Phyllodocida; family Nereididae; genus Platynereis; species Platynereis dumerilii. The sequence goes on from JAPTHN010000005.1 coordinate 49,141,759, forward strand.
CTTGGATTTCAACTGCAACTCATTTCCGATGCTTTAAATTTTTAAAACTAAAATCAAATTCTCAACAACTACAAAATCATCAATTTACAGTCCGTGTCACAAATATTAGTCATAGTCGGAATCAATGTCTGGGTCAGTGTTTGTTTCACACATTTCTAAGGTTCTTAACTTTCTCATTACTTCTTGACATAACCATTCATCTCCCCATCCTACTGCTGTCATCTGCTGGGATGATGTGAAGTATATTGCGTGACAATGCAAACACAACAGATTTTTATTTTGCAGTCTTCCCGAAATGCAATGCTGTCAACCAAGTCTTTTTTTTCCTTCCTCCTCTGATTGTGATATTTTCCCATCATCAGTGTCATCCTCTTCTTCTTCTTCTTCTTCTCGGAATAGAACTTCCTTGTCAGTACCTACCTCTTCCTTGACAATGGGGAATTGGCCTGCTCTGCCATGTTTGGTGATCTTTCTGGCCATATTCTCTATACTTTCCCCTGCAGTAATTTCCATGCATCTTTTACTGTGGATTTTCGGCTGACAATGTGATACTGATATACTTTCAGCTGTTCCTTTCTCTCTTTTCAAATTTTGGCATGTATTTTACTAACCGTTCAGTGTTGTATTCACTTCTGTTGAATTGTAAATTTCCAGTATCTGCATGTCTTGAATTTTGGTTTTATCGTACTTCTTGTATTCAGGGTGGTGTTTTCCCCATTTTTCAAAGGTCCGTTGTCATTCTTTGCAGCAATCTCGCGGGTATAATTGCATCTTTAACTCTAAAGTTGCACACTGTCACAAATTTATATATTGACGTTGTGGAGAAGTCATGTTTGCTGGGGCGGTTGCATGGATTGAATTTGTCCATACATTTTCGCATGTGCGTGATGTGAAGGAATAAAATTCCATATGTCTCTATCACATGGTTTTTCTGCTTTATCTATGCCAAGCTTATCACTTATCAATCTAGTTCATCACGATTTTCGTTAGGCTTGCGAATACGGTCACTACCTTTGTTGACTGTTTGTCAGGGTTGAAACAATTCAAGAAGTATATGTTTTGTCTCCTTTCACAGCTCTGCTCTTGTCAGTAGAGTTATTTTCTGGAAGGACTACTCTTTAATAGTGGTGAGATGCGGGGAAGGGGGTTTATTTTTCTCCTTGGCTGTGGGCCTCTTTCGGGTGACATTCTGTCAGATACGAAGTTTATTGTCACAGGTGATTTTTCATAGTTTCGCTTTCAGTATTCTTTAAAGCTTCATTTCTGTGAGCTCTCTCAGAGGCCTAATTGTGAAATCTCACAGCAAGGTGAAAGGGATACTATCAACGAGTAGGCCAGCCGCATGGTCACACGCACGCAGCAATGTGAAATGACCAACATCATGAAATATCATAAAGCAACATGACTTCATGATGGATCATCTCGGATGTTATGTTACATCACCGCAAGTTACTGATTTGCAATTCCTTTCTGCGCATCTGCTCTGCTCGGCTTCAGGTACAAGTCCTTCGTTTCAACAGATGATTCTTGTTTACCTCAAAACATTTCCCATGGAGTGCGCTCGACAGTGTCGTGGCTCCTGGCTCCGGTTCTGCAGTCTGTTCCATTGCCGTGTTTTCTTGAGCGATAGCACGCACAATTATTCTCCTGCTGTCTGGCGTCACTCCTCAATAAAGAATTCAATGTCTTCATCCTGGTCGACCAAAAATTTCATCTACTCTGTGTGTCGTTCACAATGACATGCTTTACCCAGGGAAACATTACCTTTTACCGAGTGGAAACTGGTTTACCGGTAAACACTGTGCTATCGGTCCTTATTTCATTGCTTTATTTGGGATTTTGTCTCTTCTTCTGTTTGGTCTATTCAATGCTTGTCTCAAAGGGATCCGTCATCTCTACCATCACCGCTATTTTCTCCACTCTTGATCCAACTACGGGCAGTTCTTTGTCCATCATGCTAATATCGCATGCCTGTCTTCCACCACTATCTCTCATGCCTCTGCCTGCAGTAATGCTCAATTCATATTCTTTTGCCGTTTGTTACTGTTTAACGCCATCTGGTAAACACCCTAGTTCAAGTCTTCCATCGTCAACAGCCGAATTTGAGGTATGACCGACTCCACCGTCATACCAATGGCTGAACCTTGACTGAAATAATTATTGCTGCTCGTAGGACTGCGTCATCGCTGTCTGGACGAATGATAGGTTATCCGACGGATCAGTTTTTATTCCCGCGTGATGAAACTCTGTGGAATCTCTCAGCAGGTTATTTCCGCTGCCGCAATTGGTTAATATTCATCATCTTGGCAATTCAACTCACTTGCCTTCCTGTACGGAAAGACGCGTACTAAATGAAGAATTTTTTTTTTTTACGGTTAATAATAATCGTCTAATCTTCCTCTGAAGCACCTGGCTGCTTCAGGTAATGGTTTTGGGGCCCCCGAAGTCTTCTATCCGCCGGGGAGAGTCCGAGAATGTTCAACTGTCCGGTTAGAAGTTTGAGCGGCAAGAACGAGGCGCACCGCGGCGCCTCGTTCTTGCCGTAACTTCCGATATCCCCACGGTGAGCTATTTTCTTTCCTGTCTGTCGGGTCGTACAACTGAAGTATACATATTGCGGTAATGCCGATGAATCGCCCTCTTGACCTATGGCATTGAGAAGCCGGCCGTACAGCGTACACCCTTCGATCCATGCCAATGCTTTATTAACTCCAGATGGCAGCACAACAACACGGACATTTCAAAGCGTCCAATCGGCACCTAATGGGATTCTCATACAATGGGATACCCTTATTATGACAATGGACAAGATGGCCAGTGAGATAGCTCACTGCTACGTGGATACCCATCTATAAGTAGTATACCCTTTCAAGAATGAGGAGATGAGGGGATCAACCGTTTGTATTCTAAAACAAGTCGAATATGGGGAAGACTGCCAGTGTTATACCCTTCTACTAGTGGGTACCCATGTATGAGGGGGATACCCATCCAAGAATGATAGGACGGCAGGGCCAACAGGTTGAATTTTAATACATGTGGGATATGGAGAAGACTGCCAGTGGGGTACCCATGCTTGAGTAGGGTACTCAAACAATATGAGAAGCTTGAGGACACCCAGTTGAAGTTTACTTCGTGCAGGAATCAAGACAATGGCGAATACAGCCAATGAGATAACCCAATTGTACTGGAATATCCTTCTACAAGTGGTATAGCCCTTCCTCAAAAAAGATGAGGTTTTAGACCACACCCAGTGATCATAGGAATCTCAAAATCAAACAACATTAAAATTAAACACATTATTATTAAAACACTCATCAATAAAGACACTCAACAATAAAAAAGAAGTTCACCACCCAACTACTGGTCATATTATCATTGTTTGCAATTCTGGTTTTCCTCATTACTCACCGAATAAGCATTCCTGCTTAGGATATTTCTGCTTGAATATATTGTAGAGGTGTTGTACCAAGAACACACACAAAATACTCATATTTGTTTTTTAGTAAAAAAAACGCAGACGTTTGCAGATTCTCAAATATCCGGAAAGCTCTCGCTCCTTCAGTTAAAATCTAATCATGTCTATATGATTTTCAATATCCATCTCATACATGTACAGGGTTAATACAAATCACTGTCTTCGCAAGTGACACACAAAGCAAACACAAGGCTACGAATTGGTGGAAGGTTTGTCTGTTCACATAGAATTTTGTGGAAGAGATTATGTTACCACAACATGAGCAGGGCATTGGGAATTTTTCACATTTCAAAACAGTGTCACAACACCGAATGCTGATGTCACATCATTGGCATTGCTTCATTACCTTGTGAGAACATTATTTCTACCATGCAACTGCACACGACTTTCACCAACATGGCAACGTCAAAACGTTGATACAATCCTCATTCGGGTTTAGAGTTCGAAGACAAACCAAGAGAGCTTGTAACTTAAGCCATCCTGCAGTTGTTGAAGCTAGGTTCATGTTTGAGAAGTGATGATTTTAATGCAAATCACTGTTTCAGACGACAACTTTGGTAACTGAAACTTTTTAAGAAACACATTTCAAGCATGAAGGAAAATCATGAGATTTTAATGAACCTGTTGATGGTTTAGAAGTTGTTTGCTGCTTCCCCTCATAAAGAAATTTAAATTAAATTGTTGAATTCATATAACATATAACAGATTGCTTTTGACAATGAATGATAACTGTTCATTTGAAATGAGTATTCCGATGATATGATTAAATCTGCATGTCTGCCAATGCTCTATTGGACGCTTTGAAATGTCCGTGTTGTTGTGCCGCCATCTGGAGTTAATAAAGCATTGGCATGGATCGAAGGGTGTACGCTGTACGGCCGGCTTCTCAATGCCATAGGTCAAGAGGGCGATTCATCGGCATTACCGCAATATGTATACTTCAGTTGTACGACCCGACAGACAGGAAAGAAAATAGCTCACCGTGGGGATATCGGAAGTTACGGCAAGAACGAGGCGCCGCGGTGCGCCTCGTTCTTGCCGCTCAAACTTCTAACCGGACAGTTGAACATTCTCGGACTCTCCCCGGCGGATAGAAGACTTCGGGGGCCCCAAAACCATTACCTGAAGCAGCCAGGTGCTTCAGAGGAAGATTAGACGATTATTATTAACCGTAAAAAAAAAAAATTCTTCATTTAGTACGCGTCTTTCCGTACAGGAAGGCAAGTGAGTTGAATTGCCAAGATGATGAATATTAACCAATTGCGGCAGCGGAAATAACCTGCTGAGAGATTCCACAGAGTTTCATCACGCGGGAATAAAAACTGATCCGTCGGATAACCTATCATTCGTCCAGACAGCGATGACGCAGTCCTACGAGCAGCAATAATTATTTCAGTCAAGGTTCAGCCATTGGTATGACGGTGGAGTCGGTCATACCTCAAATTCGGCTGTTGACGATGGAAGACTTGAACTAGGGTGTTTACCAGATGGCGTTAAACAGTAACAAACGGCAAAAGAATATGAATTGAGCATTACTGCAGGCAGAGGCATGAGAGATAGTGGTGGAAGACAGGCATGCGATATTAGCATGATGGACAAAGAACTGCCCGTAGTTGGATCAAGAGTGGAGAAAATAGCGGTGATGGTAGAGATGACGGATCCCTTTGAGACAAGCATTGAATAGACCAAACAGAAGAAGAGACAAAATCCCAAATAAAGCAATGAAATAAGGACCGATAGCACAGTGTTTACCGGTAAACCAGTTTCCACTCGGTAAAAGGTAATGTTTCCCTGGGTAAAGCATGTCATTGTGAACGACACACAGAGTAGATGAAATTTTTGGTCGACCAGGATGAAGACATTGAATTCTTTATTGAGGAGTGACGCCAGACAGCAGGAGAATAATTGTGCGTGCTATCGCTCAAGAAAACACGGCAATGGAACAGACTGCAGAACCGGAGCCAGGAGCCACGACACTGTCGAGCGCACTCCATGGGAAATGTTTTGAGGTAAACAAGAATCATCTGTTGAAACGAAGGACTTGTACCTGAAGCCGAGCAGAGCAGATGCGCAGAAAGGAATTGCAAATCAGTAACTTGCGGTGATGTAACATAACATCCGAGATGATCCATCATGAAGTCATGTTGCTTTATGATATTTCATGATGTTGGTCATTTCACATTGCTGCGTGCGTGTGACCATGCGGCTGGCCTACTCGTTGATAGTATCCCTTTCACCTTGCTGTGAGATTTCACAATTAGGCCTCTGAGAGAGCTCACAGAAATGAAGCTTTAAAGAATACTGAAAGCGAAACTATGAAAAATCACCTGTGACAATAAACTTCGTATCTGACAGAATGTCACCCGAAAGAGGCCCACAGCCAAGGAGAAAAATAAACCCCCTTCCCCGCATCTCACCACTATTAAAGAGTAGTCCTTCCAGAAAATAACTCTACTGACAAGAGCAGAGCTGTGAAAGGAGACAAAACATATACTTCTTGAATTGTTTCAACCCTGACAAACAGTCAACAAAGGTAGTGACCGTATTCGCAAGCCTAACGAAAATCGTGATGAACTAGATTGATAAGTGATAAGCTTGGCATAGATAAAGCAGAAAAACCATGTGATAGAGACATATGGAATTTTATTCCTTCACATCACGCACATGCGAAAATGTATGGACAAATTCAATCCATGCAACCGCCCCAGCAAACATGACTTCTCCACAACGTCAATATATAAATTTGTGACAGTGTGCAACTTTAGAGTTAAAGATGCAATTATACCCGCGAGATTGCTGCAAAGAATGACAACGGACCTTTGAAAAATGGGGAAAACATCACCCTGAATACAAGAAGTACGATAAAACCAAAATTCAAGACATGCAGATACTGGAAATTTACAATTCAACAGAAGTGAATACAACACTGAACGGTTAGTAAAATACATGCCAAAATTTGAAAAGAGAGAAAGGAACAGCTGAAAGTATATCAGTATCACATTGTCAGCCGAAAATCCACAGTAAAAGAAGCATGGAAATTACTGCAGGGGAAAGTATAGAGAATATGGCCAGAAAGATCACCAAACATGGCAGAGCAGGCCAATTCCCCATTGTCAAGGAAGAGGTAGGTACTGACAAGGAAGTTCTATTCCGAGAAGAAGAAGAAGAAGAAGAGGATGACACTGATGATGGGAAAATATCACAATCAGAGGAGGAAGGAAAAAAAAGACTTGGTTGACAGCATTGAATTTCGGGAAGACTGCAAAATAAAAATCTGTTGTGTTTGCATTGTCACGCAATATACTTCACATCATCCCAGCAGATGACAGCAGTAGGATGGGGAGATGAATGGTTATGTCAAGAAGTAATGAGAAAGTTAAGAACCTTAGAAATGTGTGAAACAAACACTGACCCAGACATTGATTCCGACTATGACTAATATTTGTGACACGGACTGTAAATTGATGATTTTGTAGTTGTTGAGAATTTGATTTTAGTTTTAAAAATTTAAAGCATCGGAAATGAGTTGCAGTTGAAATCCAAGTGAAATAGTCAGCAAAAGGAGAGGTATTGCTCTCAAGCCCAGGCTTGAGTTGCACTCTTACCCTGTGGTGTCTCGAGGCTAATATGGAGTTTGGAAGGTAGGTCTGAAAGTGGGTCAAAACGTAGTGCAAGAGTTTCATACACCACAGAGCAGAGGTTGATTAGGCCTACACGTTTGGAATGTTCAGTGGCTACATAGCTGCTACGGTACACCTTTCAATCCATGCGAATGCTTTCTGACTCAAAATAGCAGCACAACAACGCGGGTAGCTTCAGAGCCTGCAACAGACCATCTCTTGCACCCATGGATGGACGAGTGATCTCATTAGGCCCGTTTGATGATATCACTGATTTCGCAAGAGATGTATCTTTTAAATATAAATGAGTGCTCATGATTGTCATACAGGCTTCTTTCAACTCCCAGTTGCCGCAAGAACCAGCCCAATGGGCATATCTATGTTTCAGCAATATTGTGACAACATCGCAATGTTTGTGAAAATTATGTAGAATAGTGTGGTAGAAGTGATGCTGTCACAACGTTGCGAAGCAAAGTCAAAGGTAATATGTCAGCGTATGACGTTGTGACAACGTTTCACAATGTTGTGAAAAAACCATAATATTGTATTCACGTTGTGGCAACATGATTTCTACCATACATTTCGAGGTGACCAACGAATGTTGCATTTATGATGTGTGCCTCCTGTTATAACACTGGAAAATGATATTGCCTGAACAAGGAATCTGAGGAATCTCGGTCTGAGTATGGCAATTGTTGACCTTTGTTTTGCAAAGGACATTCAACAAATTAAGGTTCACTTGATCAAAGTTTGTGTGCATGGACACGCTTGAGAGCAAATAAAATTCTAAAAGGACTTTTTGCACTTGCAAAAGTTGGACAGGAAGGTTTAACCTTTTGACTGGAATAATTTATGCGAATGACTAACCGTGATTTTTTTGAAAGTGATTTCTCATATGTCATATAGATTCAACATTTAATTAAATTTCTTACCGAAGGGATGTAGCAAACAACTTCAGAACCACCGACATGTAGACAATTTCATTAAAACCTACTAGATTTGTCCTTCAAGCTTGGAATGTGTCTATAAAACAGTCAAAGTTGTTGTCTGAAAGTGACTCAAATTTGCCTTAAATTTTATATTTAACACAAGAGGGCTGTATATATGCCTGTATGCCACCTTGTGGCTGACATGCATGGTGTTCACTGAGCGGAACATCCAAAGTCCTGGGGTACAGCTCATTATCATGTGAAAGCTCCGATCGACAGGTTGGACATGCCTGATAGCCCTATACTTTTAGTGAGGTAAGTCAATCCACACAAAGAATTAGTTAGCATTGTATTTAAATCTATTTCTATTTCATGCAGTCAGTTAGTAGTTATTGAATTTTTATTTTATTAATAGGCTATTACTCAAGCACCTGGGTTTTTGTGTAAAACTGCAGGTTGGGGGTTCAGTTATTTTGAGACCTCCAACATAACCTCATAGGTTTTCATTAATTGTACAGATAATACATTGATGACTCTTGGGTTTAGTTGCTATGTTCAGACTGTGACAACTGATTCTGTGATGATTTAAATACATTTGTGTGACTGTGTATGTGAATAGTAAAAATTTTAATAAAGGACATGATAGTGACATGCCGTGGTATATTCATTATTGAACATCTATATTTACTGTGGGTTTATATATTTACAGGTGTGCTGTTTTTGTTCTGAGATGTCACCAATGGAAGTCCATCGGAGAAATGAACAGTTGAAAATGCAGTGAACAACGTTCCTTTGATGTACACCGTAACATAATTAGGAATGATTGTGAATAAAAATGTGTCTTTTAGTTAACAACAGGGGTGCTTGACAGTGGACTGAGTTACGTAATTTTGTCAGTTGATATAGGCAATACAGATGTTGCTTACTTATATTTAAGTATGGCACACATACTGAAATAAGACTGACATGATTCACTTGTTTATACACAAATTCAAAAATTAACAGGTGTGATGACATGGAACAGCGGAGTAACTATAATTGCATGACAGGTGTGGCCTACCACGGTTGAACGAACAGGCCCTATTGTTGTATTCTTCAACAGAAACGTGAGGGGTAAAATATCAATAAATTTCAAATTTCAGGATGAGTTTCATGGGAAACCCATTTCCATAATTCGATCTTGCTAGATTTTGTTTCTTGTCAATGATGGAGCCAACAACCTCTTGAAAAATAGATGATGTGCTTCAGACATACTGAAACATGAAAGTAATTGGTTGTCATGTAAAGATAGACAGTGGGTAAATACCAAATACTAAACAATTTTGGACCTTGTTTCACTGTTTGCATTTTATTAGGGTCTTTAAATTATTTTAACAACTCAAAAAGCAGATCATCTGTATCACTTGCTGAGTATTGTCTGTCAGGTACTTGATTAAGTATGCTGTTCTATAGCTCTTGAATTCTTCTGACAAATAATATATCCACAAATCCCTGTTAATGTCTTGATGTTCAATCATATATATATGAATGTCCAGTAGGATGGCTTTGATAAACAGTTATCCTTCAGATACTTTCATTAAAGGTGAGCATTCGATATAAGGAGTTATAATATCCTTGTATTTATTCACAATTTCCATCTTCAACTCCTCAATGCACAATCGCTTGCTCCTACACTGCCTTAATTATGGCCTGATCCAATTTTATTAAACATATTATACATGTACATACATATCAATTAAAACATTATGTAGTTGCTGCTAGTCGTAAATCCTCACTAACTTCTACTAATGTATACATTCGCATTTTTACTTGGTTGAGGTATCAACATGACGATGTCTTTACTTACAATCTTCCACAGTTTATATTAAACAATTGCGATGAATATATACAAATCCTCTCCACTGTATTACTGGTAAGAGATTTCTGCCTATTACTCTGTAACAGTAAAATCATATTTGTAGAGCTCTGGAAAACACTCAAATGTCTTATCAGGATATTTTTCCTTGCATTTGCAGCTTTGCTCAAAATCTGCAATGCAATCCTCATAGGTTGTGAACACTTTTTGACTCTCTTCCACACACTTGTAGTGGTCTTCTGTTTTAAAACTTCTGTACGCTCTCCATTTTATTCCACATTGGGCAATACAGTTAATATCATCATCTTCTTCATCATCAGAGCTGTCAAAATCATCACTAAATCCATCATGATACACTTCAACCCGTACCAAACTTCCTGGTGGTACATCAAAGTAGTGTTTACATCCATTAAAGTGTGCTTTGGCATCATCTGGATGATAGCCATGGTCAGATTCTGCGACTTTGCCGCTGTTTCATTATGCGTTTTGAATTATAAAGATAATTACATGATCATCCAGAACAATTAAATAGATGTGATTCCGTGACATGAACAGTCACAGGGCTATTGATCCAAATCAAAGGAGGATTATTAGGTGCAATTATCTTTTTGTTTCATCCACAGGAGTAGATCTGCCTCGGATGCTATAATCCAGCAATTAAAAAGCAATTAACACCCCCCATAAGAGGGATGCATGTCAGCCACAAGGTGGCATACGGGCATAATTGCATGGTGTTCACTGAGCAGAACCTCCAAAATGCCAGGGTACAGCTCATTGTTATGTGAAAACCCGGATGAGGTGGTTGGGCTGGTCATATAGACCTGTACTTTTAGCGAGGTAAGTCAATCTACACGAAGAATTAGTTAGCATTGTATTTAAATCCATTTCTATTTCATGTGGTCAGTTAGTAGTTACAGTTTTTTTCACTTACAGGTTGTTACTCAGGGACCACTGCGTTTGTGTAAAGTGCTGGTTGTGGGTTCAGTTATTTTTGAGACCTCGGACATCAACTGATAGGTTTTCATTTTGTACAGGTTCATTTGATGTGTTCATACTGTGATAACTAGTTACGTGATAATAGAAATAACCCTGACATGGTATATTCACTATTGAATATTTATATTTACTGTGGGTTTATATATTTACAGGTGTGTGTTGTTCTGTTCTGTGATGTCACCAATGGAAGTCCATAGGGGAAATGAACCATTGAAAACAAAATGACCAACATTCCTTTGATTCACACCGTAACGTGATCAGGAAAGATTGTGAATAAAATTGGTATTTTAGCTAACAACAGGGGTGTTTGGCTGTTGACTGAGTCATGTAATTTTGTCAGTTGATATAGTCAATCCAGAGGTAAATTGGTTATATAAATTTGTGCATGGCAAACATACTGAAAACTTTAGAAAATGACAATGCAAAGAATTACAAAGAAGATGAGAGACAAGATTCACTTTTTTAGAATTACCAAGACAAGGATTACTGAGTACTGGTCTACACACAAAATTTAAAAATTAACAGGTGTGATAAGATGTCACAGTGGAGTTACTATAGTTTCATGACAGGTGTGGCCTACCACGGTTGAACGAACAGAGCCCAATTGTTGTAGTCTTCAACAGAAACATTAGGGGTAACACAAAAAATCTATAATTTCTAATTACAGTGTGCATTTCATGGATAACCCATTTCCACTATTTGTTCTTGCCAGATTTTGTTCCTTGTCAATGATGGAGAAATTCTGAAACATGAAGGTAATTGGTTGTCATGTAAAGATAGACAGTAGGCAAATACAAAAATACTCAACAATTTTTTTTGTACCTCGTTTCTTTGTGTATATTTATTTGGGTCTAAATAATGAATAAAATAGCACCAGCCACAATTCTAACATCTCTTGCATTTCCAATCACCTGGAATCTTCGTGACATTGTTGTAAGATCAACACAATAACATTAAAACTTTTAAGCTTAAAAAAATTGCATAAACTTTAGGAAGTAGTTCCTAGGACTAAAAAAGTGGAACTACTTCCTGAGACAAAAAAAATGCATTTGTTTCATCAATAGCAAACATTTCAGCTACTCAAATTTCAAAAAGCACTACAATTTGAAAAGGCATCTTGCTGTAAAGTTTCATGTATTTAATCGAAAAGCTCCCGTGATACTCAATTACACTGCATTTAAAAACAATTTATTTTTCCTGTTTTTTTCCCTGAAATATACAGTGTTTTAGATTCTCACTGCATTCAGGCCTCCAAAAGGCAGACCTTGGGTATTTTACGCAATGCTATGAACAAATTTGGGTGGAGATAAGTACAGCTATTTTTAGTTATCCTTGTACTTTTCACAATAGCTTTTCTTGTTTTCAATATTTACAGGAAATGCATTAGTAAACGTGCATTTGAACCCCATGTATGTGATCTATCGGCCTAGTTAAACCTCATTTCACTTGACAGAAGTCTTCAGAGTTCACATCTTCAGCCCCTTTGAATGACCCATAAATGTATACCTGCGGCCCCACACTGGACTGTTCCATTACATTATACTGCCAGACACCGTCCCTCCTATAACATAATGGAACATTCCACTGCAAGGTGAAAAGAAAAAAAGCACACGTTGCGTGGAACTGGATCATCAGGATAACAAAACATTTATGCTTTATTTCTCTGTAACATCAAGGTGACTGATCAGAATGACAATGCTGGTGACTTGAATGAGCCCAGTATTTAAAGGAAACTTACTGAATGGTGAGCTACAGAATGACCAACAGGCCAATACTTTACATGCTGATCCAAAGATCGGACATTATGATATGGCTATCAAAAATGTCACGGTCTCTCCTTGAAGTCTACGTTATTTATACCAGCTAACAGTTTCAAGAAAAAAAAGTATCAGTGTAAAAACACATGACTGAAAGCCATATCACCCAACCACTTCAGTTTTTTTTTTTTCAGAAAAACGGGCAAATGCTGAGTCATTGACTTTAAAATGACAGACATGATAAGTGAACAGATTACCTAAAGAAATAATTTTGACAAAATTAAAATTTTTAACTCCCACAAATATTTGTATTAAGTATTTATTGATAAACACAATTTTGTAATGTTACAGCAACTAAACATGAATTTTTGTTGATAAAGATTTTGAAATGTGTGAATAAAAAATACACAACATGGTAATTATCCAAATTTTCTAAACATAATTATTAGTTTATGCAGTTATGTATTAAAAAAGGTAGACATGAATAGTAACATTACATAATAGAGCGATTGTGACTTATTCTATAATTCACCCAAATATGAAAATATTTCTTGCATTAAAACATTTTGTAGTGTGTCAGAAAATTAACTGACATTGGTTGATAAACAAATTTTCATAAATGTGATTGCTTGACAGTGATGATGATCTTTTGATTGCGTGACAAGCACCTCCCTGGGGCGATTAATCCGAGATCAAAGGGAATAATTAAGGGGCAATTATCTTTTGCCTGCCTGCACAGGGGTGGAGAAGCCAGGATGCCCAAATGGCCAAAAAAAAAATCAATAAACAGACCAATTAAGGATGCCATAATAAAAATAGGGTAGTGGTATTTTAACCTTGTCAACAATACCATCACGGGTCTGTTTAGAACAAACTTTTTTTTGTCATTTAAGTTCTTAAACAAGAAATAAGAAAAACATACAAGAAAAAGTCATGATCATTTTGCATTCTGTGGGTCATAATCGCCCATGATTTGTCATGATCATTACATTAGTATCGGAAACATATATACGGTTCATGATTCATGATCACAATAACTGTTGGTTTGCAAAAGATCAAACAATATATATGGGAAATATTCGGAAATGAGATAGTGAGTCATCACTGGCATGATTTGTCATAACCACAGTCCACTGCACACAAGCAGAAGAGGCATTCACTTCTCTTCCCTTTACTCACTTGCATCAATACATCCACCATGACACAGTGAGGCTCTGGATTGGGTTTTGCATCCTCATGTCCCTCTAGAGGCCATTTTACTTTTCAATTCCCTGTCCCTTTACAATTTTTCTAATTGAATTTTTAATTCCCTCTCCAGCTCTAGAAATGGTTTTGTGTCCTCCATGTCCCTTCGCCAAATTACTGTTGAATTCCCTGTCTCCCAGAACCCCTATCCAAAGCCTCACAAGTGGCTTCATCTACATGTACCGGTATATTCATTAGGGCTGCCAGCTGCAATGCAGCTGCAGGCCTTATGTATCCTGTTCAAACTATGCATTGTATGAATCTGTTACTTTGCAGTATGCTTTCTTTTGGCCCATTCTCGGTTATTTTCAATTTTGGTCGTTCTCCATGACATATTCACTGAGTATCTATCAAAAATGTACCTCTGCCACCCTATACAATGTCCATATTGGCACCATTATCCTGCTGCAGAGGGACCAGAAGCATCAGCAGCAGCTTAGTACCAGCCCACACTGTACCTGTCCCTGCATATTTGGCCTCCACCATCCGTGGAGGGACAGTCTGACTCAATGCATGCATTGACAGATTGATTGATACACATATAGACAGATGGATGGAAGGATGTATCTGTACACAAATTTACATAGATTATGAGGTTATACCATGGGTGGAGGCAGTATATCCCTGGTATAGTCACCCAAGATCCAGTATATCCCGAGACCCGAAGGGTCGAGGGATATACAGGGTCGAGGGTGACTATACCAGGGATATACTGCTGCAACCCATGGTATAACCTTTTTATCCCATGTCTTTTTTTTAAATACTTTTATTTTATATCAATATAAAACAGTTTGAAGCACTCCATGTGAATGCAGCTGTGCTACAAAAAAAATCAATACTCTTAATTGGCAGCACTTAATTGCCTTAAATCACAACAATCAGCAAATATGCTGGTATCTACATGCTAATAAGAATGATATATAGGGGCACTGTTGTCTTTTGATTGGTCAGTTCCAGTATATCCCTGTTGATCTCATTATCTTTCAGTATAGCCCTGCTGGCTAATTAGCCAAAGGAATTTCATTGGTTGAAATAAATATAACCCTGTTTCTTTTTGTTGTATTTCCCTCTCTCAATCTGTATTGACCAGGGAAAAGCTCAGTATGAGGGAAAAAAGTTGGCTAGACATGGGATAAACACATATATAGGCCAACATACAAACATCAACTGGTGAATAGATTATTATTGCTTAATGCGCCTATCCGTGCCATATCAGTCCAACTGCTTGCTCGCCCAGCGGCTCTGATGATGCCTCAAAATGCCATAGTTGACTGACCACACTCCAAACAAAAACAATCTAAGGGATTAAGAAATTGAACTATCAATCTCAGAGGAGTAGCTAGACGACATTTTTGGGGGATGGAGGCAAAATACAAATATTGTGAAGAATAAGAAATGTAAAACTATTTCTGAACAACTGCTACTAGTACTAGTAATATATATACTTGTGTACAATGTATTTAACAGGTTCACGTGGTTGGGCATAAATGAATGCCTCTGGAGTGCATATAATCTGCCTATACATTTTATGCTCCATTTATCTATCTACCTGTTTTCCTATCAATCTGCTGTAGGACTGTCCACCTATCTGCCTACCTTCCCTAGGCAACCGTCCCACCACCAAGTCCTCTGATTCATATTCTGACTGACCAATTAACAAACTGATTGGTTGGTTGACTGGCTGACTGGTTGCATGACAGAGTTTGACTGGCTGGTTGACTGACGTCTGACGATGATAGTCCTGAAGTAAAGGGGAGTTAGCGCAACTGGTAGCCTTCTGGGCTTCCAACTTGCATCATGTTGGTTTGGGTTCCAATCTAGCTCTGGCTGGATCACCTGGAGTCTTGGACCTATGTAGAACAGCAGTTTCAATCATCCTTTGCAGCTTTGCCTCATTACTGCACCCCTCCCCATCCTAGGAAATCTACCAAATGCATAAATGTAGGACATACAGGTCAAATCATTCATCAATTCGTCATGACTGACTGACAGACTAACTGACTGACTGACTTACTGATTGGCTAACTGGCTGACTAACTGGTTTTATTTCCTGGTGGACTGGCTAATTGAATGGCTGACTGATTAACAGTACCAGTCGAGTTTTGACATCAAGTGAAATTGGTAATATTATTATTATTAAGTTTAACATAATATTATTTTGATGATACAAAACTTCAGTTTAATAAAGCTTATTCTGTGTATGACAATAATTTATCCCAATTGAATCTCCTAAATTTGAGTATGCCCCTGGATAATGAATGTGTTGGAATAGGTGTAAAATACAAACATAGCGACTATCAAAATCAACCAAGCACAAACAAATGCAGCGTCACAAGTGCTCATAATCACTTGGAAGTTGAAAGTGGCTTGGCACGCCTAGGTGCAATAAGCAATAATTACAACAGGCTGGCAGACCTACGTATTCACTATCTGAGTGTTCATTCTTGTTTCTGGATGTTGCAGTGTTGTTGTTTGGTCAGAGGATCATGAGAAGTCTGATCACTGATCTGCCCGTAACATGCTCAATAGAATTTGTTTGACAGCTTTTGAATTTTTCATGATGAAAATTCGGTTGTTAAAAAAAAAAGACTTTTAAAATGATACCACACAACCTGGGGCGCATTTCAAAATTGCCTGAGATGGCTCAGTCACCAATTGTGTAATAGAGATATATATCAAATCTGACACTAGAAACAACATGTGGGGCAATTGACCTTATAACCAAAATATAAGACCTGTAGTTGCAAAATGTGACTCTATATAGGCCTACACTGCTTCACAATCACACGAAAATGCATTTTCCAAAAGCTTAAAAATCAACCTAAATTTCAATGGTCATATCTCCATGACTTTTGACAGCACAGACTTCAAATTATGCCCAAGTGCCAACCTCAGGTTCATCTGAGAATTTTTTCTGAGACAGTGACCTGAGGCAAGTTTCTGATTTCGGGTGATTTGGCATGGAATGACCCAAAAAAGAAATTATAAAAATAGAATGTCCATTTCAAACTTAAATATTAAATAATGCTGCATGGAAATCCGTGAGTTCGGATTTTGGAAATTCCTCCTATTTATTAAAAGTTAGGTTCAGTAAATAATGAATGACTTTAGGAAGTAAATGATTTCCTTGAACTAAAAAGATGCACACACGCACAGGCTAGGTCCTATAAAACATGTCCAAGTAAACATGCTTGGCCCCATGTTATTTAGCATGGACAAAATTTTTCTTCCATGCTGTTGGCATGAAGTTATACATACAGGGTTTTACCGCAAACTTGTTTAAGTTTGTGGTTTTAAACATTCCTTTAGAAAGCAACAAACACATGTCCCTACTTATCACACACCAGAGATAACCCTAACCACAAAAAGCCATTTATTTTCCCTCGCCCCATCCAGTCACTGGTGGATTTCAATGCCCGTTTTGGCGTTCGTCTCTACAGTGATTACCAAAGATTGATGACTGAAGGTCAAACTGGCAATAATAGTATACAGAGCGAAGCAGATTCCAAATAGGTGTTTATTTTTAGAATGGTCATTAAAGCTTGTTTGTTTTATCTGTTGCACTGTCTCATCTGCTTGGGGCAACTGGCAGATTTGACTACGCTTTAGAAAGTGTAGGATGGGCTTGACTGTCTATTTATCTGGCTAACCCAAGTCCCCATTTATGGAGATATAATTATTTGCCTCTTATAACAGACAGGGGCCTGGCAATTGTAAATACTTGGTGGTTACAGATCCATGTTTACAACATATCCCT
Organism: Platynereis dumerilii; assembly: GCA_026936325.1. NCBI lineage: Eukaryota > Metazoa > Annelida > Polychaeta > Phyllodocida > Nereididae > Platynereis > Platynereis dumerilii. Next base: position 49,159,393 of record JAPTHN010000005.1, read on the forward strand.
TTGCTATTATAATTGTTATCCAGGGAAAATTTTTACGGAATGCTGCTATCAGCATCTGGGTAAGGATGTGGCAAGCAGAACCTAAACATGTCGTTTAATTACCCTCTGTGGTTCGACCAGGCATCCCAGGGTATGCTTGAGTTGAACACCTTTATATTATAGTCATAAACCTTTGAGATACATGCAGCCTCCAGCTGGAGCCGAGGCACACTGTACACCGATGCAATACCCAAATAGCTCTTATAGCATAAAGCCATACCGGTATATTTCATAAATAGAAAACATTCTCAGGGCTTTACATGTCTTATCTGTTATTTCTCAAGACCAGCCTATAGAAGGTGATGTTGTTTTTGTTGATTAATACTCGAGTATAAATGAAGATTATTCTACTCTATATTCTTATCTTCTGCTTCTGTTCACCTTGTTTAATATTTAGGTCAATAAAAAGCCCCAATTTAAAATTGTTGGACCGCTCCAGCCTTCTCTTCAACATTCAAGACATTTAGGCCCTATACAAACAAAAATGCCAACAGCATTGCAGAAAGTTGCACGGTGATCGGCCTATAAGTGCATTGTTTCAAGTTTCTTGGTCATGGGATGATATTTTTAAAGTCTTTTCAAAATACCCATGGTGTGTATCTTTTCACAATCGAAATTTCATAAAAGCAGTACCCCATAAGCGGTACTGATAAAATAATAAATGGCAGACAGGTTGTCATTTAGTAACTATGCCAACATAATTATGCAGGAGCTCTAGAAAGACACCTGTGCATGCTTATAGAGCATGAAGCTATTCGTGTAATACTAGAATTAACACACTGTCACAAGTATAATGTAACTTAACATTATGAACCATAGTCATGTTGGCATATAAATATTTCAGAAGTTGTTCAAGATACAGTCAGATATTGTGTATTTCGTGATCATCATCACCACGCGCAGAGTCAGGTGCAATATCATTCAAAGTGTGGTCGATCAAATCATCATCAGCATTGTCATCCCAGTCACATTGGTCATGATAAGGTACATGTGTTCTTGTGCTCACTGTATCCAACTCATCCAATGCAGGGGTGTTTACTGCAACATCGATTTCAAATGATTCATTTACAGCCCCTGCCACACGTTTTTGAAGATGTTCCCTCTCGAGAATCCTCATTGTGATAACAGCTCTTTGTCCGGGATCCTCAATGAAGTTTAGTCTATCTCGCAGTCTTTCTGCTATTAGATCGTGGTGCTTGATGAGTGCTAGTAATTCCACTTTCCCTGCGTTAATTTCTTCTGTGGAGCGCATCTTTAGCATGACACTTTCAACAGCCTAAAGTGATTAAAACATGAATAAAAATTCAGAAACTGGATTGCAATTTCAGACAAATAATTGTCAGAGCTTTGAGGTCTTCTCCAGAATTATTGATAAGCCCCCCAAATTACAATAACTCAATTACACTCTTAAGACTTAACCCAAAAGGTTCTTGAAGGTATATATATATAAAGAACCCACCGGCAAACAAAGGTCCTACATTTTCCAAGGGTTCAATTGATGAGCCCCTGGGGCATGATGGGTTTACAGGTGATTTCATTAGCACGCGATTCTGTTCATTCACACTTGATAGTGAGAAATCAATGAAAAAACAGCCAATTACTACGTTTTATATATGAGATGTGTGACTTTCTATAGCTTCTAAACCAAGCGTACGTATTAACCAAAAATGCTATGTATTTTGTGGCCAAGAACCTGAGAATAGTGTACTAATGAAATCACCTACAGGTAAACTTTAACTCCGAAGTTTAACACTGGAGGTAGCTGATGTTTGTTGTTTAGAATACATTTTGCTAGCCTTTATTGAAGAAAATTTTGCATGGTTCAGATACCAATACTTTAGCAGATATTGCCCTTTCTAGGATTTTGAAGCCCTAACAACTTTTTTTCCTGATTTTCCAAGTGTGTTGTGGTTACGCGTACCGGTATGTGATATTTTAACAGCTGTCTTGTTTTACTTTCACAAAGAGATATCTCAACATTTTGCATGAACACTCTTTGATTTGACTTTTTTCTGGGAAACTGGTGTCTGAGGGTATTTATGAAAAATGAAGTTTAGGGCATGATGGGTCTCTTGATCGGGGCATGATGGGCCCAGGCCCATCATGCCCCATGTGAATAACCATATATGTATTTCTAGCAATATAAAAGTTAAAGAATGGTGAGATTGGACAATACTGCCTATTTCAATATCTATTGGTATTATCTTATTTACTACATCAGGCATAGAATTAAGAACATAATTTAAAGGCCAAATTACCTTTTATGATGTTAAATTTATGTTTGGATTGTTACCTGCATTTTTTTAGTCGAAAAAGTGATTATGGTTTGTTTATTTGGTTCAATAACTACCATTTATAATGTAATGCAAGTTTTTTTTATTAAGAATATTGGAATTATTTCAGTTTTACAACTATAATCCCACAAGTATTGACCAACATTTGCAGCTGCCAATCATTCCCCAACAAGGTGCCCATCATGCCCCACCCTTGCGGAAACTGTATCATGCCATTACATGTCCAGTTCTCACCTAAAGTCACTACAAAGTATTACTCGGGACATAAAAAAGGAAATCAAGTCACTGAATAGCAGGAAGTTTTAAAATACCTTTCTATGGATTTCATAAGGGATCTCTGAAGCAGCTGGAAAGTTGTGGTAGATTTCATGGTCACAATTCTTTGCCTCCCGAAAGTTGATGTCACTGCCATTGCCAAGACTGTTGAAATCCTTCAGATATTTCTCCAGTTTGCTGCCAACAACTTTTATCGACTTTGCAAAACGTTCGGCTTCAGGAGAAGACTCTAAAAATAACATGCAAGCACTTTTAACAGTTGCTTATAGAAAGACTTAGCTGCCTTAGCATCTATCTATCTATCTATCTATCTATCTATCTATCTATCTATCTATCTATCTATCTATCTATCTATCTATCTATCTATCTATCTATATCAATATTTCTTCCTTCCTTCCTTCCTTCCTTACTTGCTTCCTTCTTTAGATTTTAAAACTTTTTAAAGAATTGTAAACGCTGCTCCTGGCTGACGCTGGGCTGTTGCTGTTGCTGAGCACTTCAGCAAAGCCATGGATCTCTATAGTGAGCAGAACATTTAAAATCAGTAAAAATAAAAAAAACGCTTATAATAAAATGAAAATTAATGGTCATAGAAGTGTACCACTTCAAAACAAGATAAAATTATGTTGACACTAGGGCTCTCACGATTAACCGATTAATCGCCGCCGATTAGATTTTAGTTAAAAATCGATTCCAGTTTGCAAAATCGATTAATCTTTTATTTGTATAGTTCTACATGTAAGACACTGTTTGGCATTCGAATTCCAAGTGTCAAGAGTGAATTGCAACTGGATTGGTCAAGTGGATTGGGTAATTGGATTGGTATTACCTGATTGAAGCAGATTTGAGTGAATGAAGTGTGAAGTCCTAATTGCAATTAATATTTTCAATGGAATATCAACGCCTCTTGGCTCTGCTTCAAGACAATAATATAAAAAGACACAGATCTTCACTTGTTCTCTAGAATGGCGGGAAAACGGCGATTAATCGATTACGATTCGATTTTAGGCTATAGATTAATCGATTTTGAAATTATGTAATCGTGATAGCCCTAGTTGACACAGTATGCTAAGTTTTAATTTGGTGAAACAGTGTGACAACCTAAGTGGTTATAACCTTCCTCAAAATTCCTCTCGCAATACAAGTTGCAAGCAACTGTAAAAATCATAAAAAGTTTCAAGTTATTGAGAACTAACTTTTCTCATAGGGCCTATATATAGAAAAGGTCATTCATTAATTCATTAATGTAAAGATGAAAATCTTTATCAATATCATGCCAAAATTATTGAAATCTCAAGTTGGTGATCAAATTGCAAGATGTGGGTTGCTTAATTCCCTGTAACTTTTGAATAATATTTTCTCATATTTTATTAAAAAAAAAAAATTCCAGAAAAATAGAGACATTTGAATATCTCACTAGATTTCTTTTCCTTGTAGTGGACTAGGTATTTTAACCGAACTGCTTCTTGGTGCATATTTTTCCTCAGCACTTCTCTCCTTCTCAGCTTTGCTTGACTGAGGGCTTCTTCATATATTTTCAAGCCTTGTTGCCATCTTGCACAAATTTTGTGCCTTCTTTCCAAGGTTTGCAATTTTGTGGTCAAACTGTAAAAAAAACAAAAAAACTGTCATTTGTGACTAGTATAAGAATAAAGCAACACAACTAATTCAATTTGAAACTAAACCAACATTTAATAGGCCTACACCGGTTATTCGACGGTCAATTTTAATACATAAAGAGTGGGTGGGATAGGATTAACTTTGCACTGTGAAAACTGCACAGCGTGAGCCATCATAGTGCAGGCTACAGTAACCTGCTTCAGTTACGAGCTTGAGCGAGCAGGTTACAACATTTCACAGGAGGTGTTCTATTTCATGTCCTCGCACACATGCCTTTTTGAAGCAGCTTAGGTCACACATAATTGATCTTTAGCTTCTCGCATTCGTCTCAAGGCCCTTTTTCTAGGGTCGGTCGGTAGGATAAAAAAAAAAAGGTGAAAAAAAAAATTTTTATAATGTCAAAAAAAAATTTATTTTATTTTTTTCAATTTTTTTTTTCCATCGGCAGGAAATCTATTGTGTCGGCGGGTCCGCGAAGCTAAGAATCAATTATGTGTGGCCTTAGTTCTGCTGAGTTCTGCTGAGCGCGGACGTTAGAGGCTGCAGCGCGGACCTGATGGGCAGCAGTCCTACTGACCTAGAAGCCGATGTCTATTTCGCCAGTCTGCAGCTTCACTCTCTTTACAGCAGACTGGCTTGTCAGTCAGATCATACATTGTAGTGGTGATAAGTCGATAAAAGCACTGTTGAAATAAACTAATTAAGCGGACCCGACGCGAGTGTCTATCTATGTGAGTGTCTATATTGATGTCTATCTGTCCATCCACATAATATACGTATTGGCATGAGAGCAGGGTGGTACAGTTAATGTAATGGTGAAGATGTAAATGAAATTAATAGGAAAGTAGATGTTAATGAGAGGAAAAGGTGCATAACTGAACTCCTGAAGTCATGCAACAAAAAGGACTTTCTGCAATAATGGTAAATATTTTGTAAGGTAATCTCGGAATTCTACAATTATTGTAGAAATTGGTACGATTATTGCACAAATTTCAGTGATTATCATCTTAAAAGAAATGTAAACAAGTTTAGATTTTTCCAATTTCTATGATTTTCGTAAATTTTATCCGCGATTTTCACACATTTTTCACAATTATTGTACATATTATCATGATAATTGAATATATTTGTACAATCATCGCACAAAAATCATGACTTCTCACCCAATTTTTTGCAATGTAGATTATACAATTGATTGTTTTATTTAATATTTTCAACAGCTGAATGAGTCTCAACAAAGGGTGATGTCATCAACCTGTGGTTTCAGCAATATAAATAAGAGTTTACCTTTCACAGTCACTTTTCAATTTCATTTCCTCTTCTGACACTGGATTGGCCACAATTAGCTTACTGAAAAAAAAAAAGCCATTTGGTTGTACTCCGCAGGATGCAACTATAGCTATAATACTATTGGTCTACTTCTGCCATCACATGGCACTTCTCGTGAATATATTGAAAGTGAAAAGATCAAGCTACCTGATGCAGAACCACTTTTGGAGAGCAAGAGCATATTCTTCTTTCCAAGGGCCTGTTGTAAAAAGAAACAAGAAAATCTTCTTTTTTTTTTTTCAAAGATATGCAGGCTGCAGCTAGAACATATTTCAAATTTCAAACTTATATATTTTTTTTATTGTGAATAGATATATAAAATATATTATACTTGTGACGTAAATAATAGTCTGGAACAGAAAATTGTGGTGTTAATCTTTTTGGCCAGCTGCCATAAACAATGTTAAATGAGGAGAACTTTTTTTAATTACCATACTTTAGTATAAAGGATATTATTTTCTAAAATTTGTGTAAATCGCATGCTGATATCTTAACAACGTTTTCCTATATATATCAAAGTCCATTTGATTGAAATAAGAAAAGTTTCGCAAAAACTGCATTTTAAGTTTGTAAATCCTTCATATTTATGTTTAAACATACTTGCATTAACTAGCCTTGTTTGCTTAAAAATGCATTTACAACCTCTTACTTATGCATTTTGGAATCTACTAATATATAGGAAACATATCTTTCATTGTCCATTTTTGTCCTAAATTACCAAAAATCCCAAACTTTACCAACTTGTGACACTGGACATTATAGGCCGATTAAAATGATAGCAAACTAGTAAGATGCTCGTCTATTGGCGGGAACAAAAAGGAACAATGTTCCAGGAACATTACAAGATAGATAGATAGATACATAAACTGCTCACACTTAAAAACGCACTCTTCCAAAAAGGTTAAAAATAGTACTTCCTCTTCAACTATCAAGATGAAAGTTTGATCACTTATATATAGTTACTATCAGGTAAGTTCATGACAATTTACAAATCTCTAAGAGCAGTACTTTTGTGTTAAATTAAATTGTCATGGTTATTGTCGAAAATGCAAGTCACAAACTGCACTTCAACACAGAATGTAGAGGAGAGGGGGGTTGGTTGGCACGAACAGGACATTAAGGTGTCCTGTACAAAAGCTATTTGGGATATGGATTTGGTTCATATGTCTATTCGAAGTCCTATCTCCTACCTACGTTATCAGTGCCTCACTGAGCCTGTATTGTTATTTGCCCAGGAGATATCGCAGCTCAAAAATTCTGTGCCAACCTACCCCACCATGGGGCAGGTTGGCACATAAGGGGGCAGGTTGGCACAAGTGACACCAGGAAATCAAACAATGTGAAATGACACTTTTTGTATTTTTAACATGTTGCGCACAAAATAGATCAAATTATTACAGTATGCACATTCTTACCACAAGGCCTGTTCTGTGTGCACAACATTCCTAAATTATTGTCTTTAGGCTAAGCTAACTAATCTCAAAACACCACTACAGCATGCTATACTCAGGAAAAGTTTATTGTTATAAAGTCCCAACAACTTACAATATCATTCAATTCAATTATTCAATGATTTATAGGTTTCACTTAAGTTACATTCACTTAACACAGTGTGCCAACCTGCCCCAATGGCTGTGCCAACCTGCCCCAATGGCTGTGCCAACCTGCCCCCGCCTGTCATTTTCTGATGATTTGTAATTTCAAGGAAAACTGAGATGATTATCCGGGTGACACATACCACCTTTAAAGTCAACATATTTACAAAGCTTATCAACAATTAATGAACTAGGTGAGGCCATCAGTTATTGGAGCTCACCTTTTTCCATTATCGAAATACGGCTTTTGGGGTCTTTAAGCGTGTGAAAGTGCTCCACAGCCAAAATGAGTAAGCCGACACCCAAGATGGTTGATTCTCGTGAAGGGCCTTATCATGTACACAAAATGTGGCAACAACACATCTCTGTACTACACTTCCAACAAATAAGGGTGTGCCAACCAGCCCCTGTGCCAACCAGCCCCCCTCTCCCCTGCTAGTGGAAATATTGGTTTTGGTGCAAACAGGATAGGATTTATTTTATGAAATGTTCACAAGACAGGCACAGGATATTCAAAAACTGCCCCACGAAATTTTTTGAAAAACAAAAAGTTGAAGATAAAGCAGATTTTGATTTGAAAACTCAAAATGTAAAACTCAGCATCTGTTTACTATTAGACTGTTACATAATTTGTTGATAGTTAATGAAGATTATGTAACCTTAAGTGTTGTTATGATTTCTTATTTGGTGAGCCATTTAAGTCATTAACTTTTGTGTTGACTTTTTATTTACAGTCATTTCTTACAATCAGGGATATGGAAATAATTATTTCCAATGTTGATACAGTGTAAACATGTTGATTTAAATCTCTGAAATATGTCATTGGATATTGTTATACGACAAGACTGAAATTTTAAACCTATTTTGGAAGATATTTGAGATAGGCCTACTTTAGTTATTTACCAAACTAAACTCTGACTAAACTATTAGCTCCACTTTTATGGCAACTACAGCACTTCCTGTTCAGGCAGTCAGTGTAGACAGGAGCACCACACAGAATGAGCTGTCCTTGTGCTAAGTGAGCTTACCTTATGGCTGAATGAAAGGTGACAGGGAGTTGCTAAAAATCTGGACTCTCTCCTGGTGGTGAGGGCATCCATAATGAAATAATTTTTGGGTTGCTGACTAAAATAGGCTATATATACGCTTATACCATAGTGTTTATTTGGAGTTGGCTGAGCTTCAGAAACTCCTAAAGCAAATGTTGGGATATTCTGGGACTGCTTATGCGTTGTTAAAAAGCCCCTTTCCCACTGGATGCACATAGTCAAGTTTCATAGCATAATGGTAAAATTTTTAAAATGAGTACGTATGCTGCACTCATATTAGTGTAATGATGTAATAATTTGCGCAGGTGAGAATTTTTCCCTTGCTCTGGAAAATATGTCACATTGTCAAGAGATTGTGTCGACGAAACCAAATTCAAAACCATCCGTCCAGGTTAGTAGCAGGCTTTAGGCAGGGGTGGCAGAGCTGAGGGGAGACTGGGGGCACGTACCCCCCCCCCACTTTTGGGCCCAAAAATACATAAAATGTCCCTTTTTCTCCTTGAAATTACCGTAGACAAGGTGCCCCAGTGCCCCCCTACTTTTCGAAGCGTCCGCCACCTCTGGCTTTAGCGCTGATCCTATACTATAAGGAATCCTGACATTCAAGTTCAAGAAGCCTGCATGAAAACAATGCCAATTTGTAGATATAAGATAAAAACTTATCATACGCACTTGAATAATGAGGATTATCAGTCCAGGTGCATCTAGTCATGTTGCAATGGCCATAACAAACTGGGTCTGAGAGTGAGTGAAAATGTGAGCCCACAGCCTCCCCCCCAAATGAACCGTAGAGGAATGGACTATACACTGGTATTGTGCATATTATTATCTGGAGTCATCTTTAATAATAAAGAAAACAATATTGTTGTTTATCAATGAGTACCAATTAGGAAGGAAGGGTATGATACTAAACACATGAACAGTAATATTAGGCCTATACATTGTCGGAATGTAATTTCGAAGGCAATGTAATGTCAACTGTTTGCTGGAGACAAAATAAATACACACCGTGCTTGGGGACTCGTGAGGCACTTTGGCTGGCCTGCTCCTCTTCCTTCTCAGCCCATTCAATGGCAGTTTGCTCTGTTACTCCTGCAATGATAATTCAATCTAAATTTTAGAATTTTTGTCAATGAATTTTTGAAATAGCAATTATCCACTGTACGCATAAGTCAAGCAAATAAACATCTAACAACAACTACAACAGTAGGCACAGATTCATTCTGTCAGCGTCTCCATGCATACACAGTGGAATCGCTTGCATGTTGGTGGGATAAACAAGAAACCTTATCAGTCGCTTACAGAAAGTGTATGTACAGGTAATACTATATATAGGCATGTCAGTTACCAGTGATCTGGTAACTGTTATGATATAGGTGACAATATTTTAACCCTGCTCTATTTCAAAATATAAGACCCATACCAAAATAAAACTCATGTTTTACATATATGGCATATAGTTAGGTGATTTTTTTTTCATTTTCACAAATTCAAATGATAATTACTCAAAAATTGAAATTCATTAAACTCCAGTCAGTTTGATAATATAATTGATTCTGATTATGATGTCAAACAATTCAAATTTTAATCTCTAATATCAGATTCAACGCAGTGACAAGTATTTTTCTGTACCATAATTGTTTTTTTTTTTCAGTTAGTACCTGGAAAATCGCTGAAAATTTCTTTCAAGTCATTCTCAGCATCTTGCATAAGCTGGCGTGCCTTTTTCACTCTTTTTGGGATGGTGGTAGCTGAAATATATTTTATACACATCTATTATATATAATATATTGGCCGTTTGATATAACATAAGGTTTGATTGTCAGGTGAAAATGAGAGTAAATATTGATAAATGGAGCAAAAAATGGGATGTGTTATGAAGGTGAAGTAGAGTGAAATTATCAAACAAGAATAGGCCAATTATTGGACATACAAAACTTTTAGCAGGGGAGGATCCAGAAAATTCCGGTGGGGGGGGGGTCTATAGGGCTATAGAGTTGCGGAACGCAAAATTCACAACTTAACGCGACTGCGCGCGGATAAAATTAAAATGTAAATATATATATATATAAATTTTGGTCTGGTGGGAGGGATGTAAAGTGACACTAACGAAATTTATGAGTTCCCAAGTACTTGTGAATGAAAGGTGACAGGGAGTTGCTAAAAATCTGGACTCTCTCCTGGTGGTGAGGGCATCCATAATGAAATAATTTTTGGGTTGCTGACTAAAATAGGCTATATATACGCTTATACCATAATGTTTATTTGGAGTTGGCTGAGCTTCAGAAACTCCTAAAGCAAATGTTGGGATATTCTGGGACTGCTTATGCGTTGTTAAAAAGCCCCTTTCCCACTGGATGCACATAGTCAAGTTTCATAGCATAATGGTAAAATTTTTAAAATGAGTACATATGCAGAGGGGTCTGCGTTTCTTTTGGGCCTGAATATACACGCTAATTGATGAACTGCATAGCAGTTGCAGAACTATACATATCTTTGCAATTGGTATACATAACCTTGCAATAGCTCTGCAAATTTAATGCATACAGATACATATTGGTACATATATCCGAGATTTGTAGTCATTTGTTCACCCTAAACTTAACAAATTAGTATCAAAATTGCAGTGTACCTGCATATCAATGCATACTGCTGCGTATTGATGCTTACCTATGTATGGGCAACACATATAGCTGCAATCACTGTGCATATTACTGCTTTTCATGGCATAGGCCTGCAAATTGGTTGACATTGCATTGCATATACGTATACGGGAACAAAACGCAGGCCTGATGCGTTCAAATTAAACATGCCCCATTACTTTTTGGAACTCCTGGTACGTTTGTACACGTTTCATTGCATTGCATTGCCTTGTGTTGCATTGTATTGCATAGCATTGCATAGCTTTGCATAACCATTTGCGTATCCACTAAATTTCCAGCCTATGTGTTCAAACGCAGCCATATGTGCTCAGTGGGAAAGGGGCTTTATTAGGTTGGCTTTTGCAGGGCAAATCTAGTGGAATCACACTGATAGAGATATTTAAGACATGTCAAAGGCAAATCTGCCTTTGGAAATGAATCTGATAAAAAAAAATAGAGAAATGAATAGAAATTGATGGGTATATATTGATAGATAATAACAATAGTACATGGATGGAAATGGATAAAAACATTTTGAAGAAATTGACAGAAATTTATAGTTAAAAATCATTGGACAGGTATAGATTGACAGAATTGAGCGGATATTTTCATACTCAGTCTCACACACTGACTGAGCTGAATATATTAAGAAAAGTCTCTTAGCTGCTTAGGGGCCGACCAGATAATCTTTGGGAGGGCTATGGCTTTTTGATGAGAAAAAAAAAGAAGTGAATTTCCCAATTGAAACTGAAAAAAAGTTTGTTCAGCGAATGAAAAGCTGATTTCCACTAGTAGGCCTACCTATGGGTCCGTAATGTTAACATTTAGATAAAGAAAGTATGTCACTCGTTCGAGTGCGAAAAAATTGTTCGTCGATGCTTCACAAGCAAAAAAATGTTTGTCCCGGAGGTAAAAGCCAACTGCACTCACATGCTTCTGTAATGATGCGTTGCCCATAGTGGAAAAAGGCAAAAGTCAGTACGTCTTGCCTGTGGGACCTAGTCATACTCCTCGTTGTTCTACTGTAATTGTCCATGTAGGACCAAAATCTTTCGATGTTCTCTCCATCACTCAAGCGGAAGTTTACTTTGCGCCTTGCATTGTAGAGAACCTAAAAAAATGAAATATTAAAGCTGAAATTGTGTAAATAATAAGCAACAAAGGCCTAGTATTTCAACCTGTTGGAAAAAGTATAAGCAGCTTATCTCACCCTCAAAATCCCTTTCAAGCCACCTAGCCCCACTATGTTAACCACTGTTAATCTGATTGGAAATACAAATGTATATTGTATATTGAATTTCCTACCTGACACTTGGTGATGTGTGCAAAGTTGTGGAAGGCCGGGATAGCCAAGTCAATTCCAAGCAAAATGTCTGGATCAGCTTTCTTTAAAGAAAGATTACAATGACAAATAAGACATGTTTATTGGCACACATTTTGTGCTTATAAATTACAATCCAATTGAATTGCATTGCATGAAGTGCTTCTCATTGAGATAATAATTATTTAGTTTGAGTATATGTATAATTGTTAAGGTTGTCAAATTACTGGAGCATGTCTATTTTGGAATGGAAAATAAAGGTATCTTTGCAATGGTGTAATAATATTCTATAAAATTTTTCATTTCCATTGCTTTACCCTCACATGCATAACAGGTGGACGCAGTTCTTGAAACGGAATGTGTAACTTCTTTAGGCTAAATCACAAACAGTATAATAAACAACACGGCATATACCTTCAGGTGAGCTTCCAATTTACATGCCACATCATACATTATCTTGATGTTTGATCCTTCATCTTCTTCTCCCTTCAGTTTTTTAATAACTGACTTTGCATACACCAAGCTGACAAACACAAAAAGAAAACAAAAAGAAAAATAACAAATAAGGGTATTAGACAGCCGTGTCCTTCATTAACTAAACAATATGGCATAATTACATGTATAGATTATAATCATTTTAGATTACCCTTCAACCCATCCATGTTTATAAAATATTTGGGGTAGTTGTGGATACATATACTCCCAAATAATCCACTGATGTCAAATCGGTTACACGATGGAGAGAAATCACTTCCTGCCTTGAAGCTGTTGCATTCCTGAAATTAAAGAGTTCCCAACTTTAAAGTTTATATTTCATTTCATGACACAAGTAATTACACAGCATTCTCTCAATTAGTAATCAAGGGCCTGTCTCTGTTCGTGACTGACAAGTGGCAGCAGTATGCTGTCAGTCCCAGTCTCTACAAGACCAGATTCAGGCAGCAATGAGCAGCATTGCTGGGTCTCTAGATTCTCAGTGATGACACTGGTCAGGTGACCAGCTACAGCTGACATATAGGTCACGTGACCAGCTACAGTCGACACTGCGACCAGCTAAAATATACCCCTTTTTCAAGCCACACCCCCCTACCCACCAGATCCGAGAGTCCCTCTGGCATTGCATGCCATCGCCCAACTCAGAGGACTCGTAGAGTCTGTGTCAGTCCCAGGAAAATGGAATCGAGTTAATATTTACAGGTCACAAGATCATGTTGCACAACAGCGGTCTCTATTACTAGGCCACACCACTTTCAAAAAGCATGGCTACTGGTAAAGATCCAGTATTCTACTTTGAATGCCGAAATGTTTGGAAATCAGCAGACAAAATCCATCAAACTTCTGATGAGTAAAATCACTGATGTACGAAGCCCAGTGAAGACATGAGGTCATACGATGCCAGAATAAGTTTGTTCACTTCTTGTAAATTCATAAGCAATTAAGCATATGTCTTACCATGAGCTATATGTGAGCTGAAAGCAACAGTGTCATGGTTACCTCATATGCCCACATCATATTTGTGAGCTCAATATAATTTAATGATTATTACATTTTATTAGACCAAGACACTCTCTGAGCTAATGGCAGTGTAGTCATCCTACATGATAAAAGAATAGTTCTAAATTAATTATGTATTCTCAACCTTTCTGCTTAAAATTGAAGTCAACCGAAGTCAGGAGCAATTACAGAGTTTTAGGAAATATAGTAGGCCATCACCAAATTCTGGGAATGTCCTGGTTTCGCCAAGTATCTTCTAGACGAAGTTGTATGAGTGCACGCCATAGAAATACAAATAATTAATGGACATGAGGCTCTGGCAGATGAAGCAACCAAATCCACCATCTTGGAACTGCCCTGTATCCTGACACAATGGTACCGTGACGTCACCAATAACAGTGATGTCACTTATAACAATGGCATGATGTCACATCATAATTAGTCTATTGTGACGTCATGTCTCAGGACAATTCCAATATGGCAGATTTGGTGACCTCATCTTGAGGAGGCATCATACAGCCTCATTTCCATTCTATGTATTTCTATGGTGCACACTGAGTTTCTGTTGACCGCTAGCAGGAGCTCCAAATTTGGCCCCTAGGTGGCAGCAAATAGTGGTCAACTTGTAGACAGAGCCACAGGCATTAATTGTCGGTGCATAAACGGGCTTATTTTATCACAAAGTCTGTTTTTATTTTGTGAAGCAAGTGGGCCTACACAGTGCCAGTCCAGGGAGAATTTTGCTAGATTTTTCATATTCTGCATACTTTTTGGAAGGATAGTAAGACTTAAGCGTGTAAATGTACCTCAATACGGACGTCGCTGTGGTTTTCATTTTTTTCTTCCTCAGAAAGTTTCTCAATGAAAAATGCATCTGAATGGTGTGGAGGGTATGGGCTCTCTCCAGCTGTTTTTCGTCGCACAAGTCTGAAGTTGCCATCCATTGATATGATCTTGGGTAGCTCTGGCGTCTGAAAAATGATACATTCTCGGTATATAACATCAACATAACACTGAAAGTTAATTTTGTCTTCAGTTGGAAAATTTACAACTAAAAAAGGTTTACCAGGGTACAGATAGGACACTGTGTTCCATCAGGAATAATATCATCTGCGAGATTGTGGAGTTTTTTGCGAAGATCATTGAAAATGTGATATTGATATCCACTTTCACCTGACAAAATTCTGTATAGATCAATCTGAAAGGATCAAATGAGGACATGAGTTTATAAATGAAATGCCAGTATAAATTTTATATTTGTCTATACAATTAGCAGTAAGATTACTCAACCATTATATTACTTTCCCTCGGTTCCTGTAGTGAACATTTGTGAAAAAAAAAATGAGTGGCGACGAACAAATTTTATATCAGATTATTTAAAAAATGATGCCATCCCACTATATACAGTATTATACAAATTGTGACTGATTTCGAGGGCATAAGTCAAATCTATTTCTGTCGAGGGTGTGTAAGTGAAAACTATCATTAAATAATTTAGAGGACTAAGCAATTATGAGGCTTTGGATGAGGGGTTATAGGGGACAGGGAATTCAGCAGTGAAATGGCTAAGGGACAGGAAATTCAAAGTAAAATGGTCAAGGGACATTGGGGACAAAAAACTCCAAACCAGAGCTGGGGGACAAGGAAATTGAAGGAATTCAAAATGCTACTAGCTCGAGAATTAAAAAGTAAAATGGCCAAGGGACAGGGGGATGCAAAACAGCATCCAGAGCCTCAATTATCTAATCCTTAAGGCGATGGTCCGGAATCCTTAAGGCAAAAATGCCCTTGTAAGAGCGAGGAAGTAGGCCTACAAGATTTGAATAATTTCGTTGCCAAAAGTTTATAAGAAAGTTTTACAAAATTTGTAAAATACCATCTCAGTGCTGTTGTCCATGCTTTTGAATTCACGGATGGCGCTGCAAAATGCATTCATCGGCATTTGGGTATGGAACAGCATGCACTCATACAGATGTAGCAATTGGAAAGCAATTGCGGCTTGTGTGACAACAGGTGAAGCAGGCCACAATCCTGAGCCAACCAACACTTGCTGCGGGGATTCATGTTCACAACTGTGAACTTCTACCACATGCTGCCTTCCTATATAAACAAAAAAGGAATAATACAAAACCTTAATGTCACAGTTAGTCTGTTGAATACAGGCCTATTATTGGTTAACCATGTAAGCATAGGCGTATCGGACGGGGGGGGGGGCAGGGGGGGGGTCCCCCCCCCCAAGAGTGTGGGAAACAGTAAGATTCCGGCAAAAAGGCTAAAAAATTCGGGCAGATGACTAAATAAAAACTATTGAAAATTCATGATTTCCCGGAAATTTCATTCGAAATGGTGTCAAATTTGATCTTGAAATTTGGGCAAATATCACTCGCCCCCCTAATAATCGCGCGCGCCATACGCCTATGAGTCCATGTTTACAAACAAAGACCTACAGGTGTAACATGCATAAAATAAATACATTTAATAGTGTCGTCGATTTCAGTAGCTGATCCAGAGGGGGTTTCAAAGCTTAACACCCTACCCCCTCCGGGTCCTACTTTTTAGGTATTGCGCGTTTGATCATGCCTCAATTTATATCATTGATTGTGACAAATAGTCCTTTTCATTTATATCTTGGCATAATACAAGCCATTTCAGCCCTTGTATATTGAGCCATCAAACTAATGGATCAGGCTATCAGCCTTTTCTAATAAAGATATTTTATCAGGTCCTTGGGGTTATGTGTCTCTATGGTCATGTCAATTTGAATAATATATATAAATTGAACTGTTAAATAGAATAAAAATAAATAAAAGCCAAATTCAATACTGGACAATTATCTCATGATTCTCACCTAGTCCATCAATGACATGCATGCTGGTACTCTGGGATGTTTGGCACTCGAATTGATGGGATGTTCTCAGCTTCTTTTCGAATACATAACTGCAAAAGACAGTCCCCTGCAGAAGTAAGAAGAAATGATTAAGATAATAAAGTCATTAACTCTGAGGTTTCGAGGGGTGCTTGAGATGGGGCATTGCAGGGGGAAAACACCCCAAGGCTTTTGTTGGATCTGAGTTAATTTTGGTAAAATAATTTAGTATTGACCATGAGAGTTATCACTGGTAACTGTCATGGTATTGACAATCAACTACGATTGTCATTGTGATGGCAGTCGCTGTCAGGCAGATAATTTAGGCTTTAAAATACTGGATTCGCAATTACTCACAGCAAAGATTGATGTTACTTTTTCCTTATACATGTATGCAGGGGTCACTAATTATGAATTTGTCACACACTAGAGGTATAAAGTCACATGCTATTGTTACGGACATGCAGAACAGTATGCTTATTATAACATCCATTAGAGAAAAATTAGATAATTTCAACTAATTGGAAATGATTATTACCTGCCATTTATATGGTTTGTGGAGAATGGACACCCGATGAATGTAGACAGCACATGCTTTGCACATGTATGCCTGCGGTCCACAATCTCTGCACAAGATGATGTTACTGTCCATGGCCTTGCAAAAATTGCACATGAAAGAAGTGGGAGCCTCATGTTTGTGAAAGGTTTGCAATAATTGTGGCATTAGTCGTGTCCAGTCAAGGTTGGCTGTTTCTTGTCGAAATCCATGATTGCTACTTTCAGGACCTAAGATATAAAAATGCTTTAACATCAGACATTTGATAAAGTTCATGATCACAGTCAACGATGGGTTGACAAAAATTACAAAACAGGAGCGGATCAAGAAAACGTCGGGCGGGTAGAGGGGGGGGGGGTTACGAATGAAAATGTTCTAAAAATATCTGGGCCAAAGGGGTCTGAACCCCCTCCCCCTAGATCAGCTACTACAAAATTATTTTCTCGTGTTTCTATTAAGGTGCTGGAAAAGAATTAACTTATTCAAGTTTTGTAAAGTAGCAATTTCAAGTCTTATAATTAATAATTATATAAAGTGGCATATGAAGAAAATAACCACAACAACGGCCCCTATACTTGCATTCTTGGGGGCAACCATGATGTCAAGAGGGGGGGGGATTGGAGTTTTTAAAACTTAAAAAAATAATTTCTTTAGTTTTTATTAAATAAATAAGATCTTTTGGGTAGTCTTGAAATAGATATTTTCTGTGGATATTTCTTCACATGGAGTTGTTTGATTCAGTCACAAATATGTGAGGATACTGCATGCAAAATATAAATTATTATTGTCATGGTTACCATGAAATATAAATCATTTACCAACAAGCAAAATTCCAAGCCCCAACTGAAATCTAATGGTGCCCCCTTATTTGATCTCGACAATTTTCAGCATTTAAAATAATTAGGCCTATGTTCCTTTATTTGGCTAACCTAGAATTTTGGCATTTGAAAAAGAATTTGTGCTTTCATAGAAAGTCTTGGCTTTCATGGATGCATGCCTCAGATTGTAAACTTTTGCCATGTGAGTCAGAAAGGCCCAGTTCGGCCTTTACACCTTTACCAGTTTTGGAGTAATCGGGGGGGGGGGGGTCCAGAAAATTCCGGTGGGGGGGGTCTATCGGGTCACGAAACACTTAGCTCGCAACATAACGTACTGCATGCTGATAAAATTAACATGTAAAAAATATATATAATTTTGGTCTGGTGGGATGCATCCTGTCCCTGGGAGCAGTGATGGAAAAGGAAAATTTTCGTCAGGGGAGCTCTCGGCTCATGCAGCAGCGGCTCGCCATTCGAAATTTTTAAAAGAGAAAGAATTCTTCCACCAGTGCATAATCATGGCTAAAAATATTATGAGGACTGAAAAAGTAACATGATGATTGCGATTTTACCACTGGTCAGTGCTCATTGGGGGAGCTGTAGCAGGGTACAGCTCCCCTGTTTTTTGTTCAAGGGAACTCAGCTCCCCCGAGCTCCCTCCCATTCACCCCTCCACCACTGAGTACGGTAACGATTGTTACCGTATCCTAAAATGGTGGACACTAAAAATATTGATCATGAGACTGGAATTATAAAGTCAATTCCTGGATCTAATACTGCATAGTTTGACTCGGGACATTGCCATGTTTATTTGTTAAGAATATCACTTCAAATTTGCTGAAGCTGTAGTAAAAAGGGCATGTTTGACCAGTGAAGTTTTGAATAGAGAGACGGTAACTGTAAAAACGATTTCAGGGTTGAGAACGGTAACAATATCTTTAGGAGACGGTAACTGCATCCAAATTTATGCTTTTGGACAGTAGGAATAGCAGTCCACTTACATTTTAAAAGAAGTAGGCCTTTCTTTTACGACTTTTAATAGGCCCTACTGTTACAGGACTTAGATGCAGACGAAATCAATGATAATGTTCCATGACAAGAGTAAAAGTTATAAACAAAAATTATTTACAATATATAAATAAAATAGCGAAAAAGGTATACATGGCAAACTAGCAAGTAACGTTGCAAAGTGGATAGTCATTGCAGTTCTTTAAATCATTTTCTTGGGATCACCAGGTAATTTCTTATAAAGTGTAGCACCAATATCATAGGCGTACAGCGCGCGCGATTTTTAGGGGGGCGAGCGACATTTGCCCGAATTTCAAGATCTAAATTAAATACCATTTCAAATGAAATTGCTCGGAAATCATTAATTTTCAATAGTTTTTATGTAATCATCTGCCCGAATTTTTTAGCCTTTTTTCCCGAATCTTACTGTTTCCCAAACTTTTGGGGGGGGGGAGGAGATCGCCCCCCTTGCCCCCCCTCTCCGATACGCGTATGACCAATATGTCAATGCACTTGGGCCAAAATTACACTATTATTGAATTTGGTTTTATTGACGGTCCTGAATGCCATTAAGTCCTTTTTAGATGATCACATTTTTTTTGAGAGTTCAATACCTAAGGATAAATATCCACAGCATGACACCCGTGAAATGTCCGTAGGGAGGGGCAAAATATTAAATATCAATTTTGAGCATAAAACCCAGCCTACGTCCTAGGGGCAGCGCTTGACCCTGTTGAGCTCTCCTCGCCCATGGATACACAACTGCTGGTTAGAAATAGTTATGATTTTTTTCTTAACTCAAATGCATGAATATGCCACCAAACGATCTGCATGGACCTATTTATTTAGATTTATATCACCGTTGTTTTCCGCAGGTTATTATGGGGACTCTATTACACTAGTTATCATATACTAACTAATCCATACTTACTAAAAAGAACACAATTTGACAGACCTGGAATTTTCGATTATTAAATTAATTTTGGCGATAAAATTTCAAGATTACGAACCATAATTGTCACTGGTTACTCGCTCATATCTGACACAACTGTACAGACACTGATGAATCAGTGTGCAGTTACCGTCTCCTTGAGGAATTTTGAGATACAGTTACCGTCTCCGATCGTTATTGTTACCGTCTCTCGATTCGAATTTTCCAGGAGGGATTGTATTAAATCTACAGAATGCATCACAGAAATCTTTCACACTATCAGGTCTTGTACAATAAAGAATCATTAGAGTGTTTAATTTCGGACGTTCTGGCCATCTAAAAGCCTACTGCAGGCTTCCAATTCACTAACATTTCTGCTGTCAGCCATTTTGGGTTACGGTAACAATGGTTACCGTACTCAGTGGTGGAGGGGTCTCCCTGGCCTGTCTGTGTCACTCAAACTCCATTGCAGCACATGGTCACATTAAATTTGAACAATATCATCATCATCATACTATTAATTCAGGGACCCCTTACGCTACTCCAGCCAAACTACTGATTGCCCAGTTATGAAAACTTGCAAGCTGCTTTTCTCTATTCTCTACAATGTCCTTAGACGGGTTTGATGTTCAAATTACAGTCACAGATATTCAAGTGATGTTATCCCATGATCTAGCTATGGGCCATTGCACAACACCCTCCCCCCCCCCTTTGCATGCTTTCACGGGTGTTATGCTAGGCTAGTATCACCATGGCAGGTCCCTTGTACCTGCCATGGTATCACTAAATGGTCAACTGAGGTTGAATGATTATCGATTTATATACATGTGATGTTTCAGATTCAAACAATCCAGTTTGCTGTATATCTTTGATTGTTTTACACACAATATTAAACTGAATGACACACCCATATCACACAAAAGGGTATTCAAAGGAATACATATATCGTCAGCCAAAAGCAAAATTGGCCTAAGTCAGACTTAGGCCATTTTTCCTTTTTGGTACCATAGGAAGTCCCTTATGACAATACATGTGCTAAAAAAATTTTACTCCTAAATTAATAATAAACCCCTCAAAACCCCAACTCAATTTTCGCACAAAAGGACTAAGTCCTGTTGACTTAGGCCAGTTGGACTTAGGCCAATTTCGTTATCACTAATTTTTGTGGATATCACCAATATTTTTCGGTCATAATTGTGAGTATTAATTTTATTGAAGTTGTTTCCTCGCATTTTCATTCATAAATTTTATGGAGAATTGCTTAATAACACAGCTTCACCACAAAAGAATTTTGGCCTAAGTCATTTTTGTTTAAAAAAAAATAAATTGGCTTAAGTCAGTTTTCGGCTGTTTGCCAAAAGTGCCAAAAATGACTTAGGCCAGTTTTGCTTTAGGATGACGATATATAAGTTAACTGACAGCTCGAGATTTACCCTAAATGTGAAGAAGCTTTAACATTTCTTGATTCCTTTTACTTTTTGATGGGGGGAGCTGTTATAACTAAACTTCTCAAAGGGCAGGATATACGTAATGCATCACATTTTTTTGCAATTTTTTAAAAATACTCAAAACATTTTTCACCATCAATGCAGCTTTCAGTTAATATACTATCCAATCCCTTGTATAATTGCCCTGATTACTGGATATTAGGGTTATTTGGGATATTTTATTTAAAGGCTTTTCCAGTTTGTTAAAACTACTTCATGACCAGTTGATGTACAAATTGCACACTGATTTGGAACTTGGAAATTTTTTTAGTGTGTAGCCAATGTGAATCACTGATTTATTAAAAGTATTTACTGGCGTGGCTAGATTCTGTGATTTAACAAGTGCTCTACTTCAAATTTTTTTTGTGCAGAGTCCGAAGTTCTAACAAAGCTCTTTTGGTCATTTTTTTCCATCCCAATCAGATGTTCAGACTTTTATCACCCATTTCTTGTACCTGTTTATTGAAATAATAACCTTTTTTCCTTGACTCTTTTTCTGAGCCATCACTTTTCTTTAATCACGTTTTCAAGTTTCAACATGGAACCATGCATGCTTGTGCAGTCTGCAGAAAGGAGTGAGATTATCTAAAAGTAGGTAAAATTGAACCTCGAATTTAAAGGGGCTATAACTATAAGACCTAAATTCACTTTTTTTCTAACATTGTTTTTTTATTGACTTTTTTGATGGCATATGCCTACCTGAGTACAAACCACAAACATCAAGTCAAACAAACGTTTCAATTAGTGAGTATTAGCCTTTAAACATTACTTGGTCACGGCCTAGTTATTGAAAACGGCATGTTTTTGGGGATTCAAGGTGTTATTGCCAAGTCCAGAGTTAAGGGAATGCCACCAAATTTTGAGAACTTCGTCCTGACAATATCTGCTTGCGGTTTCTTAAAGTAAAGCATAACTAGAAGTCATTTCTGGGAAGCCACAGTCCATTGTGTCATTATTTGGGGTTTATTAGGTTTTCTGTCGTTTTCTTACCAAAAAAGTGCTGTAACCTTGCAATGCCAAGGCAAATTAGCCAAAAATCAAGTAATATCATTTCAGGTACCCTTATTTGTCACATATATATATAGAGTCATTTTAAGGCTAATATCCTAGTTTGAGTTTTTGGGCTTATAGCCCCTTTAAGGGGGGCTGCATGCCCCACCCTACTCTACATCCTTTTAACCCTCGGCAATGTATAAGCAAAATCAAGCGATTTTCTAATCCAGACAATTGAATTGTTCACAATGTCAAAGAACTTGATTGAGATTACATAGATAGATAGATAGATAGATAGATAGATAGATAGATAAATAGATAGATAAATAGATAGATAAATAGATAGATAGATAGATAGATAGATAGATAGATAGATAGATAGATAGATAGATATAGATAGATATAGATAGATAGATAGATAGATAGATAGATAGATAGATAGATAGATAGATAGACTCTTTTCTGTATTAATAATTAGATATATCTCTGCCCCCAAACCTTTTTAAATATTATAATTGATTTGTTTGTCATATTTACACATATAGGGCCTAATAGTCAGGAGCCATTTTCAGGAATTCAAAGTGGTTGAGGCATTTTAGAGTAGAAATTGGCATCGACCTGGTATAAGTCAATTTGAGTATGCTGATTTCGAATTTTTTGGGATGCCTGTTCGTATCTCCATTATTAGGCCCTCAAAATGGCCAAAAACAATATTGCAGCCAAAATTACTTCATTCACCCTATGTAAGGCCCCCTGAGATGCCTACTCAGCCTAATGGATAATCCAGGCCTCAGGCCTGGTTACTATGAAAAGTTAGTTGTTTCTTTAATCTGTGATTAAAGACATCCACACGTAATTCAAATAGCACTGATGCATGTCTCCGAAATATTTATAAATCCACACAGTCTTGTCTGCCTGCATCCTGGAACCATGGCCAAGTAACAGATTCAATGTTTAAATGCTAGTGGTTTGGTCAATTATACACCTTTTAACCATGTGATATTCTACTTACACCCAAACCGAGTCAGAAGGGGCAGAAGGAAATTAGGGACATGACTGTCACCTGGTAACTGTCACAAGTGGGGAGCATTACATTTACAAGGTGACAACAAAAATGACATTTAGGGTGATGAACATTAGTGTGTTTGCAACAACTGTGATTGGGGTAAATGCAAAGGCTTTGGTTGAGCCTTACCATTACAACTTTGACCAGGCCTGTGATCATACTTAAGTGAATGCTATTTATGCATGAATAAAAATCAGGAAACATGTTTTAAGCTAAACAAGTTCAAGAAATTAAATGAAATTTTAACTAAAAAGTAAAAATAAAGATAATCAAGAAGAACACAATTTCACATACTAAATTAAGCAACCCCCTGTTGTGGCATAACGACAGGCCCCCTCCCATGTAGCCATATCGGTGCCGCCGCCCCCCCCCCCCTCCCCTCTCTCTTGCCCCCTGCTGTGCTGTGAGGATTGATATATTTGACAATTCCGAGTGGCAAAAAAAAAAAAGGTAATGGCCCTTGGGCTCAATCTGGTGCTTGACCCCCTCTGGAAATAACCTGGTTATGCACCTGACCCCCCTCGAATAGAGGGTGACTTCGAATAGAAGCCATGAGATTGGCCGGTGCTAATCCAATAAAATGAAAGCCCTAGGCCTCCCTGGAACTCATCTCCCAGCTTCAGTCCATCATTCCAGCTAAAATAGCAGCAATTATACTTTGCTCATATTAAGCTATTTTGCCTAAACAGGATCTAAGCATGTCATCTATGTTTTTTGCCCCGATACAGCAACATTGTCTTCCAATTTAAAAGTTGCTTTAAAGAAAGGTTAACTAGTCAGATTGGACTGTTACGTTTTTGCAATTGCCAAATAGTTATTATATCAGGATAAATAGGCCAAATATAAACAAATTGTTTTTAATGCTATGAAAACCCATGTATCAGTTGTTTACAAATCTCCAAGTCATTTTAAATTATTAAGTAATTTAAACTCACTTAATAGTGGAAAACACAGAATTATGTTGTTTAGAAATGTATATTGGCCTATATATGGGCCTACAGTAAAATCAGTTTAGGATGTATAAATGCAAGTTGAATTTTAGAATAGAATCAACTGATCATTAGCTTAAAGCATATACATATATAACTTAACAATTACAAGGTTCCACCAAAATATGTCAGTTCAAAATCAAAAACATGTGTTACCACTCTAATGTGCTGCACTGACGTGGGGGGGGGGGCAGAATTGATTGCCTTGCAGGTGAAAGATTAGAAACAGACACATTAACATGATAAAACATACCCCTGGGTTCATGTATTGATATCTTACTCATACTTGCTAGAACCAGGCTCAATAAGCCTGGCTTTAATTTCTGTTTTTCGTTAGGCCTACTCAGCACATATCTGACCATGGAACAATCACAGCAGAGTCATTGGTCCAAGATCTGACCAAGACCAAATGATGAAATTAATTCAGCGTTAAGTTTTCAATATGTAAAACTAACTTATAACTACGACCTGCAATGTAATCTCAAGTTATCTGAACTTGTTTCAAAATTATAACAGGCTGGGCCAAGAATACTTTGTTCTAATATAATCTGGTTTATAATCTCATTTGTCTTTTTCCAAACCTTTAATATGGGCCAACTGAATATTCCGAACTTTATAAAATACAAGTAGCAATATTTACAATTAATAAGGACATTATTATCATAGGTGTCTTGCCACCTGGGCTTTTGGACAAATCCGTAAGTAAACAAACCAAGTTCAATTATAAATTGATCAAAATCCGAGGGACACTAAGGTTAAGTGAGGGGGGTACAACTTTTTCAATATTTTGGTCAAATCGAGGACACCACCCTTCAAAGTCGGTATTTTAATCAGATTACGGTTGCTGAATGGTGACGCATGAGACATTTTCCAAGGTCGGCAATAATAAGCAAAATGTTAGTACCAACAACTAATCAACCTATTACTTAGATAGATAGATAGATAGATAGATAAATAGATAGATAGATAGATAGATAGATAGATAGATAGATAGATAGATAGATAGATAGATCTGTCTATCTATCTATTACTAAACATTCAACCTACCAAGCAAATCAATATTGAATATAGTAAATGTCCCTTACCTGGATTGACGTGTTGATCTGGTTCAGTTGGTAGAGACGGGAATGGTCGAAAAATTGTAGTCTCCTGTGTATCTTTCTTGGCTGGTCTGACAACATCCATATACTGAACTCTCTGCCTCAAATTTCTATTATTTGCACGTACGAGGGAAATTTTTAGTTTTGGATTCAACCGACTTAAGTTTTTTGGCTTTTTCCCCATTATCGTATGCCTCTCAGAGTGTGCTGTTCAAGCTACCATTGGGGCAACTGATCAGCTGCAGCTGAAATGAACTGTAAGATGTGAAGGGGGGGGGGATACTTCGTGTCATCGGCAAAAATACTAGAGGCACTCAGGGAGTCTGGGGGGGGGGCTTCAGTGCAGATTTGTTTGCAGTTGAATTAAATCATATATAAGAGTCATATCAATCCAATTCTAACTATCAGATTAACTTAGAATCTGTCATTCGAGGCTCCATATATGAATATAAACTGCTTTAAAAATGTAATCAAATAATCCTTCATGCTGTGAATTAATTAATTAATCGTTTTTAATGTTATTTTTGTAGATTGTGCAATTGCAAAGACTTTTCAGTAATATCAAGGGATTCAACTTCAAATTCAAAATGAAGTAGATAAGCCTACTTTCAAACATTCTATCCATGTGTTGTCCGAAAATTCTAATGATGCAGACCGGACCGCCTTGGACCGGTCCGGTCCGCGGTCCAGCCCTGGACCACCAAAATACCGGACCACCTACAAAAAACCGGTCCAGTGCCAGACCGGACCGGTCCAATGCCGGTCCGGACCGGTCCAGTGATTTTTGGTAGTCATGAAGGGTATTGCATGAATTTTGTTATATCTAAAATGAAATTCATATCATATAGCTTGTTTAAACCCTCATTTTTATCATAAGTTTCAAAATGCCGATGGACCGCTTCTGGACCGGTCCAGTAGCAAAATCGGACCACCTCCTCCTGGACCACACCAGGACCGGACGACTTTAGTAAATATCGGACCACCCTCTTAAAGGCGGCCCGGTCTGCATCACTAGAAAATTCAAATAACTTTGTCTGTGCTTTTACTTTGTCATGAAATATTTGTTTCACAGAGCATGGCAAAATTTGTGATAAAATGCACAAAAAACTCAAAAGAGTTGGTTTCATTGATATGATGAGATGGATTCTCCTAAAATGATTACAAGAATTATGAAACTGACACAACCTGGTTTTTCATACATTTTCATATAAGACCTCTAGCCATTAGGGCCGTAGCCTGCAGGGGGGGGGGGCAGGGGGGCAGCTGCCCCCCCTCTAGAATTTGACATGTGTCAAGTGGGAATCAATCTTTTTTTTCACCAAATATCCATAGCCCCCCCCCCCCCCCAAAGATCATCTGGTCGGCCCCTTAAAGCTTATGGGGAAGGGCTACTGGTAGTATTGATATTTAAGGTCCCCATGCAAAATAAACATACATGTCTGATACCAGTTAATCAGTTATTGATTTCTATGTATACTATATATAGGAGCTTATAGGCCTACTCTAAACACAGAGGCTCCCAGTGTCCTGCAAGTACTAGAAGCCAAACTATATTGGGGCCATACCCTGGCCCCTGGGCCAATTCAAGAGCAACTTGCCCTTGCAGGACCGACGGTATCACTGGGTCTGAATCCAGATATTGGGCCAGCATATGACCTTGTATATAGCAAGCCGAAGTTACCATTGGACAGACTATTCTGTACAGTCTTTTCTAATTTCTCTCTTTCTTTTTTATTAAAAAAAAAGTTTTTTTTTTCTTTCTCTATATATATTTTTTTTCTCTCTCTCTTCTTTCTTTTATATAATACTACCAGATTTTCGTGAAAGTTTCCAATTTAGTTTTTTATTTTAATGCGTTTTATGAATTATTATTATGTTAGACTCAGATGCTCAATAAGAAAATGTAATTTTTACACAGTTACACTACACTGCATATTTATAAATGAATAGTAATCAATAAGATTATATTGTCTATTTGCATAAGGGGTGAACACGATAGCGCTAGCTCAAGCTGGCTTACTGTGCACCTCCTAGACCCACAGGAAAAACTTGTTTTTTGAAATTTTGTGACTGCATTTTTTATGTTTTAGTCTAAATAAACTTTTGTCATTGTCATTGTCATTGTCAGAGACCCGTGAAGCTGTATCAGTCTCCTATCATTGCCTTGAACACTGACTTTACTTGAGAAAGAAAAAAATGTTGAATCTTGAGATTTTGTACTGCTCACACATGCAAGGTAAGGTGCA
The DNA here is from genome assembly GCA_026936325.1 of Platynereis dumerilii. NCBI lineage: Eukaryota > Metazoa > Annelida > Polychaeta > Phyllodocida > Nereididae > Platynereis > Platynereis dumerilii. The sequence continues at coordinate 49,187,112 of JAPTHN010000005.1, forward strand.
TGCCAAAATAAGCCATAGGCTACATGTGTGCTTCACATAATTTAACAGATGGTGCAAAGAATTCTTCCCTCCCATCTTAATAATATGGCCATATAATATTATGTGACAGTTAGCATCTGCAGAATGCTTACAGCCTCTTGCTGCTAGTCATTTGCATTAGGAGCTAATTGTAGAATTGGATTGGGAGTAACTTCTCTCCAGTGAGATCTCTCACATCTATATATATAGTGCAGAAACAGGTACTTTTGAGAATGCATCATCAGAATAACAAAAGTGAAATATAGTTGGCAATTTTGGTGTTGCTCCATCACCTGTGACACAAGCATTATTTTGTGATAACAGCCACTGACTATCTCCAGAAAAAGTGCCATGTACTTGAGAAGCACTTAATTGACCAAGTGACTTGAAATTAACACCAAAACATTTGGAATATCCACTTCTCTTTCCAATGTAAATACATTTACAAGTTTTTCAGCTGGAAGATAATTTTTAATCCTTGAAAATTGCTATCTTAACGATATCATGGCAATAATCACAAAGGCGGGGTTTAGAATTAGAATGTAATTTTAGTTCCGTGATTTATTGCACAAGCAAGTGGGAAATAACATAGAGCTGAAAGTTACAGATCCATGGAAATAACAATCTAAACTCAGGAACAAGACATAGTCGAAATTGAGTAGTGATTAGAGCCCTGCGCGGGACTGATTTTTCTGTCCCGCCCGTCTCGTCCCACAGAATCCAGTCCTGCTTCCCCCCCCCCCAGCAGCTCTTATCTTTCCGGGACCCGCATCCCGTCCCGCACTCTCTATTATCTGGGCTTGGGCCGGGCTTGGGCCGGGCTTGGGCCGGGCTTGGGCCGGGCTTGGGCCGGGCTTGGGCCGGGCTTGGGCCGGGCTTGGGCCGGGCTTGGGCCGGGCTTGGGCCGGGCTTGGGCCGGGCTTGGGCCGGGCTTGGGCCGGGCTTGGGCCGGGCTTGGGCCGGGCTTGGGCCGGGCTTGGGCCGGGCTTGGGCCGGGCTTGGGCCGGGCTTGGGCCGGGCTTGGCAGGGCTTGGCAGGGCTTGGCAGGGCTTGGCCGGGCCTGGGCTTATTTGTACCTCATTTGTTGTTTATGATATATCTAGCTAGATAGCTACATATATATATAACCAGATAGGTATGGGCTTTGGCCGGGCTTGGGCTCAGGAAAATGTGACCGGGCTTGGGCCGGGCCTACATTCTCTTCTTAATTCCGGGCCGGACTGGGTACGGGCTTGACTCCGAAAAGTCGGGCCGGGCTTGGGCCTAGTTTTTAGGCCCGCGCAGGGCTCTACCGGCCATATATAGGCCTATATGCTGACAGCAGTCCCACTACGCACCCTAAGTCAGTCCAGTATAGGTCATTAACTAATGCTGAAAAATTACATATATTGTATGAAATAAAATTGCTCTTGACTCTTGTGATCAAACATCAACATTTATTAGTCATATATATACACTCCTGGGCAAAAAAAATGGACCTTTATAGAATTTCATATTGTTTCAAACTTTCAATACAAAACGGCAAGACCGATTTCTTGTCAGTCAATCAATAGCAATTTTATCTTAGTATGGAAATGCTTTCGCTTTTTACTTTTGATGTTAATGTACTAGTACAGAAAATCAGCAATGCAGAGGAGCCTAAGAAAGCAGTGAAATTTGAATGGAAAAAATGGACATTTTGCGGTGCACAAAGTTGTCAAGAAGCGTAACCAAAAGACTATGCTGCTTAAAAATTCACAATAAAAAACGATTCCACACTAAGATAATGTCATTATTGATTGTCTGACAGGAAATGAAGCTTTGTTGCTGTGTATTTCCCATAAAAATCAAAGTATTTTGAAATGATGTAAATTCTACGAAGGTCCATTTTTTTTGCCCAGGAGTGTACATATACCTGATTAATTTAGTCATACATGAATATATATATGACTAATTTAGTTCAGTATTCAAATGATGTAGTTAGTACATATATCTGTATAACTATTAGGTAGGTATAGGTTATTTGTATTTGAATCCAACCCTGTTAGTATATTAAATTGCAGTATAATTATGCAGACAATCTGGGAAATCCTCTACGGCTTCTACACAATTGAGTGTACAAAACATTTTTGTCAATCGTAACGAAGTCATTATGATAAGAGATTATTGAGTTCTACAGAAATTTAAAAGCACAGTTTTTGTTGCAGTGATAGTAACTTTAATTTGAAATCTTTGAAGTTAATACTTGTAGTGAGTCAATTAAATGGTCTCAGCTATTAAGTCTGCCTTTTTAAACATTTTTATGTTAACATCTGATTTTTCACAAATAGACCAAGAGTAGATTTGAATTGATTTGAAGCATTATTTATAAAAAACGGTTTGGATTTGATATAATTATATTTCAATTTCCAAACACAGCCAAAAGATAATAATGATGGCAAAAGGCTGAAGAGGGGGTGACCTCATTTGACCTGCAGATAACCAACCAGCGCAGCTACCTCTCTGATGCTGTGTAAGAGGCCTCTGCGACCCGCCCCCCCCCCCTCCCAACATTGCAGTGGCTCCTGGTGAGCAAGTTGAGAAGGCAGCTGAGGTCTGTGGACCATTGACTTCTGCCGTCCTCTGGTGGCAAATGTAGAAGGCGATGACCATAAGATATTCAGTATTCAGAGGGAGGGGACTTGGTATTTGTCTTCTAAACAACATTTATTTAAATGCAATCGAAATGATGGACAGATCATTATCATCATCATGCAGTGCCCTGTAAAATTGGTTTATAAAATCTTAAAACCGAATAATAGGAACCCCATTTTTTATGAATCAGAATTTTTTTTTTCATGATGGCCTGGAATGACTTTTTTTGTATGAAACTGGTTGAGAGGGACGGATTGGCGGCACTTCGGGCGGTTAGCAAAATAAGTCAATGGGACCCTAAATCCCAGTTGTCGGCATTATTCCAAATAAGAATAGGTATAGCATATGTTTGGATTAATAAATCTCAGAGGACCCTCTCCTATGTAGTTAATTTGGTTACATGGTAAAAATCATTGACCTGTTGGTGAATTTTGCTTTTAACTTTTTCTTGAAATTTTTGTTTTTTTATATTTGCATGGGCCCCCTTAAGATGATGGGCTGTGGCAGCTGCACTCTGCCACATAATCAGCAGGGTGGACTGGCCTAAGAAATAGTTTCTCGAAAGTGTCTGTTTGATAAAAACTTCACTGGAGTAAAACTAGATCGATTTGAATTTTTTGCAATTTGAATAATACCAGGGGAAGTTAGCTTTAAGGTTTGTATATATATATATCGACATTCACAACATTTGGTGGATGCTCTAATAACAGCCTAAGATCACGTTGATACAAAAAAAGTCTGTGTAATATGTAATAAATAAATAAATCAATAAATCAATAAATTGAATGGTAAAATTATATCCGACTTCAGGCAAGGGATATGCTGCTTTTTTTGGAATCACCGATATTTGACAGATCATAAACATATAAGATTTTGCTGATTTTTACTTTTAATTGTTATTTTTATCAATTCAATTACAATTCTATTATACACACAAGATTAAGAGATGGAATTATGCAGTGCCCTTTTTGCCAATTTAATTGTGTAACAGATATGACCAATGTTCACAGTAACTTATTTACTGTTGCATAGATAAGGGAGTATGATTGCCTGGACTTCAGGCCCATTCCGTAAGTATACAATACATGGAAGTGACTGAAGATTCTTCAAAGATCTAGTATATGGTGCCATCTGGTATCAAAATCAGAAAGTTGTGAAGACAGAATCATGAGGTGGTTGAAGAATTCACCGTTGGTGGCACTGCGTGGGAGCTGGTAGTTTTGTCTAAATATAGAGCATGACTGGTTCTGTCAAGTGCTACAGGGCCTTTTTTCTTCTGGACAACCCCTGTACAGCCAGGCCCAAAAAGGGGTGGGGCTTAGCAGCTATCCCAGCAGCCCTTGCGGTCCATAACCCTGTGCTACAGTCTTTTGACCATCTCCTGGATATCTTAAGATACCAATAGATGTCTCTTGACCCTAATCTACTGACGTCAAAACTTGGTCAAAAGTGTATTACTAGAGGAATATTTGACGTGTCTAAGGTGGTATTAAAGTTGATTCGATGCAGATGCCGAAGTGAAGATGCCCCATGCAGGACACTACGTTGCAGGTGTAGGGCTGCAAATCTGCCATGCACAATGTTCTGCAATTGTGCAGCACAGGAATGTCTCAACTGCCAAGACAATTAAGTTGACTTAGGATAATGGCATAGCAGAAATGACTTTTTTGTTAATGATGCATACTTGAAGCAGTGAGACAAAAATTGTACATCAATGTGTTATTCTTATTCATACTAATCAGCATTGTTGAATTAAAATGACTTGCACTTCCTAATTTGAAGAAGCATGGTGAATTTCCAGTTGGTTTGACTTATGGTATATTTCCAGTGAACAATTTATGTGTTGCTGTAAAAAGTAATTTGGTTGTAAACACATACTGAACTGGCTGGGCATGGATAACCATTAATATTGTTGTCTTATCAATTTAAATGAGACGTTCAGTCACATTGGTGGCAACTTTTGATGGCTACTGTTGTACATATCATATAGTTTCACAATTAGGCTGACTAAGCCTTTGGAGATTGAATTTTCCTGGGGGCTTTACATATTTCTGATATAATAATCATTGGGTTATAATTGTATATAGGATGATGTTATATTTACAATGGATTTCATACTATTTTGCATTTCCTTGACATGAATATCGTTGCAATTTTCGTTTAATACCTTCACTGGTCCAACTGGCTGATTGTCATTCTAATATTACTCTGTATAATTATATATACATTTACAATGTACTGTTATAAATATGTAGAAGTCTGTTAATCTGATATTGTAACATCCTTAGATTTTCCCTGATTATTAGTATTCTTGAAAGTTTTAATGTTCAGCGCTAATTAATACTATCAGGCTAACTGTTTGTTGATACTAGCAACAATAATTTCTGGGTTGAACCATTTAATCTCCAACAAATAAACAATTCCTGATTGATATTCAGCTCAGATTGCTAACTTAAATTTGTGTGATGTAATTTGTCCTAACTGTTGTTTAATCAACCTAATAAAGGAAATGTTTGATCCAGAAAACATGGGTTTTTAAAGAAGTGTTGGCCGTTTTGACTGTCATATTTATTCTACAAGCTAAAATAATTGTCTGACATTTACGAAAGACCTATAAATGAATTCTGTGACCTCAAAAACATAGGTGTAGACCCAAAAAGCGTGTTTCTAGCTCAATTTGTAGCAAAGATATGAGAAATTATCATTTCGTTGATCGGCGGCGGCCATCTTGGACGCCATCTTGAATTACGCAAAATGCTCAAGGGTGCCATCTGGGCACCCGGCAGATTCTTAATCTGCTCATTCTCAGCTTTAAAATGAGCCAAAGAACAAAACTATAGACCATATTTGAAGGTACCCCCTAAAATTTGGATTTGGCTGCCGGACTATAAACTCCAATTATCCAGCGGGCATTCTAGTATTATATTATTCGCTGCCTTGTCAGCTGGAGCAAGGACATCACAGGATTTCAGTCTCTCTAACTCAAGATTTATTGGAGGTTTGTTGAGTAAATGTGGCCTATGCGCACTAAACCTTTTCAGTTTGGCAATTTTGTTATCAACCAGAACCATGACTTTGTCTTTGTAATCCTTCAAGCATGATTCATCAGCATCCTCCTCCTTAGTCCATTTTCCTACACTCTAAAAAATTTCAGACAAAATTGGTTTTTTAGATTCAAAATGGTTTTTTGAAAAACCAAATTTCAATGCAAAAAACCAAAATGGATTTTTTTAAAAATCCATTTTGGTTTTGCATTGAAATTTGGTTTTTCAAAAAACCATTTTGAATCTAAAAAACCAATTTTGTCCCGACATTTTTTAGAGTGTATGTAATTATCTAGAGCTTCAGAGATGATTTTTCTATTCTTTTTCCAATTGATGTGCTTTTGTAAACTGAATTTGGGTCCTTTTTGGAATACATTTCTTAGGACTGAATTAGCTACTATTTATAGGTTTCCAGAGACAACATGTTCAATATTAGAGTGAATGAATCTGGAATCAACAATGGTGCAATTGCAAGGAACAGTATCGAAATTGGTTAAATATGTGTTTAGATATTGTGGATATGCATGGTGAAAGAACACCGGAATTGATTTATGGACCAGTTTGTGCCGGAGAATGTAAGAAAGGTTGATGAAATCTATGCCTTTACAGTGCTTTTCCTAGGACCAAAATGCAATTAGCCACGAAGGCCCATTTTGAGTGAAATGCATGGAGTGTGGCTAATTTGTATTCAAAATATGCAAATTTCATTAGCCACATGGAGGATGCATTAGCAAATGCTAATGTGGCTAATGGCTAGGAAAAGCACTGCTTTATTGTGGAAGAGCAAGGTTATAAATTTTCTTCTCTTCTTTGGGTCTGTTTCATCAGGAACTAAACTACGTAGGATAGAATTTCCTGTTCATTTTGCATATATTCAAATATTTCGGTGTCTGACGTAATTATGCAAAATCAATATATTATGCGGAAAGACAGTACAAAAGTTTTCAAATAATTGTATTCACAACATAAGCTTTTCATCATTTGGCAACTACTCATATAAAACATTGAACAAAAATACAGAATTTTTTTTTTAATGAACATGAAACAGAAAAATGTACATTTCATTTATGCATTGTAATAGTTATATAATACAATTATGTGTAATACAATTTTATGTAATGCAATTATATACATTACAAAAATAAGAAAACAAATATTGACATTTATTGATAAATATAATTTTGTCGTTTCTCAAATGCTTCACAAATATAATCGCTAGTAAATTTAATAATTTCATCTTTCATCAAAATTTTGATTTTACTATCTTCATTTAAAATATCGAAATAAAAAAGTGATTGTCGAATTTTTTATAAGAAATTATACCTTATATCATTAAAAAAAGGACAATATAACAAATAGTGTGTTTCAGATTCAATCAAATCATCGTTACATAACAAACAAGAACGTTGTTCAATAGGCACATCATTAAACCTTCCAGTTTCTATAGCTAAGGGTAGCGCACTATATCTCAGTTGTGCTATATAGGTACATCATATTATAGATACATAATCCTTTCTGACACTTCGATTTATCAGGAGAAGGTATGATGTCACTCTGCTGAAAAGTAAGATATATACACGTAGGATTTAAGATGATCGTCAATACATTTGTCTTAAGCTGTTTTCAGTAAGAGTCTTTTTGAAATAATTCACATCAAAATTCTCCAGTTGAGCTAATAATTTTGGGGTATATTGTGCCATTTTGGTTGGGGTTAGTTGTGCCAATAAAATTCTTCATTCATCATTTTTTATCAACTTTTTACGCTAAACCGGCTTGTTGTGTAATAACTTATACAAAGTAGAACATACGTTTAAAGTGTGATACCTCCCTCCAAAAAATAAATAATTATCGTCAGCATTTAAAATTTTTGTTTTAAATAGCTCATAAATGTTCAATTTAAGTTTCATTTTGGACATCACCCAAATGCCAAAGACTTAAAAATTATATAATTGAAGAAATAGGTGAAATACACGGTTTTATTGGAATAAACTAAGCAGAATGACTTGATCCATCATGCGGTACAACTTACCCCACCAGTGGGGCTAGTTGTGCCTCTTGACCTACGTTTTTAAAAACATCTACCAAGAGCTTTCCCATAGTCTGATTCAGTGGTGGAGTTGAGACCAGGATGTCCGAAACTGAGACCGAGGTAGGAGCTTCCAAGATCGATCATTGACCCTCCGAGACCGGGGTACGAGCTATCGAGACCGAGACTGAGACTGAGACCAACAGAACAAAAAAATTATGGTTGACTGCCAAACTATTTTAGTTCAAATAGTATGCCTATGTTATCGATATTTTATCACTTACAATACGGCTACAATAGTGTAGTCTAAATAAAGATTCACTCAATGACTTAAGTAAAATCACTGATATGACGACAATTAGGCGGCAATCATCACTTTGTAAAGGATTGGGCATGGAATTCGTCTCACTGAGAATAAATTTATTTTTTATGGAAACAGAGACAGATTAAATTTGTTTGAGTGTCTGACAACCTCAATTATATAATTCTAAAAAAAACATTGCAAACTGAGATAGTCCATCCACCAGAAATTTATTTTAAGACTGCTGTGAAAAAGTAATCTTTTTTGTCATGACTGGAAAAAATTGCTTAGTTTTTGAAATTCTGAGAAAGCTTGTTCATTTCATTACGGGTATTCGGGTATTCGTATAAATGCTTTAAAAAAGACTATCTTGATAGATCAATACTCTGAGCTGCTGCATGGGTTCCAATACATTGGACAGTGACATATTTGTATTATATCAAAGGTATTTGATATATTTTACAAGGCATGTATGCATGTTGGAGAATATGTCATAAATTTTGTCCCATTCTGTTTTGTTGAGTTACATTTCAGACACTCTGGTGTGTGAAGTTAACGATCAGGCACCAAGGCATCTTGCATCAAATGTAAATGAAAACTTATATATGAAACAATGTTCGACATCAAGGACCTCAAGAAGTGAAGGAAAATAAAAAAATATTCAAATAATTTTGCAGATTCATAATTTCAAATAAATCACAAAGAAAGTGCAGCACTATAATTTGGCAATCAGCCTAGCAGAAAAAAAGTCTATCAGATTGTAATATATAGCATAACAGGTCCCTCAGACCAGGTAAACTGACAGATAATGGCAAATACACCTATCTGGTGTCGCCAACCACGTCATATTAATTCTTGTCAAATTATGTAATTGTGAATTGTTTTTTATGTGGTCAATAAATTATTTATTTATTATTTATTTATCTATATTTCTAATTATACTTAACTGACAGGAAAATGTTGTTTGACTGTTCTAGCAAAATTGTACTTAATTTACATGGCTAGACTCAGACATGCCTTGGACACACATACGAGGCCCGAAGGATCCGAGATCGAGTCCAAGGCTGAGGACTGGGCATCTGAGATCAAAGACTATGTCCGAGACCATCAAAATGTAGCCTCAAGGCTGGACTCATCCTCCACCTGAGGGGCAGTTTTACAGTATCTGCACTCAAAGTGTCTCATGGAGGGTCAAAATAAAGGTTTGTAAATGAGAATTTCCTTCATGCTATCACGAAATGAACATATTAAAGATTCAGGTTTTTCACCAAATTGCCACTCCATAAAGTAGGCAAGGTTTGATTTTTTGAAAAACATGTTTATCAGAAAAAATTTCCATGTGAATACTAATTTAACGATTTTTGCAATGGAAATCCAGTCAATCTTGTTGCATAGAACCCCCAAAAGCAATACAAAACTTAAATTTCGATGAAATATGGCAGAACTTTATTTCCAACGATTTGTATGACGAAATTAAAGAAATTAAATATTCCTTACTCTCAAAGTTTATGTTTTAGAGTGTTTAGTAAGGTTTTAGTCTCAATAGACACATTATTGCCAAGATAAATAATGCTTAGGCATCATACTAACTCAAAGTCAAGTTTTGTTGCTGTATGATTTGAATTCATAGTGTTTCCTTTGAGTGAAAGACCATGTTCTGGAGAGAAAAATCACCGAAAATGACCCAAAATTAAGGCTCAGAAAAAAAATCAGCTTGAATTGCTCCATAAACAAGATATTTACAGATTATCTTGTTTAGTCACTCTGTTATTTGCGAAAAATTTCAGTTATATTGATATAATACATAAAATAAGTGCCTTTTACTCTCAAGTTTGATTTTCTCATAATAGTGTAATTTAATAATCTAAAAACATATTCCTTTATTTTCTATATTTATAAATACCCTTTTTAGGCATCCTGGTTAAATTATTTATTTTAGCCATGTTTTTTTCTTTAATGAATCCAGTGTTAAAAGACTTGAATGAGAGCGAAACTTATGATGTACTGGAGAGGACATTTTGTGACATAATGAATTTTAATTTCTAAGAAAATGTATGTGCACTGCCTGGATATCTTTTCAACTTGCATTTGTCACATTGATGTAGAGGCACACAATCGAGAAAAGAAAACACAAATAGCTGGTTTTTTTCCTTCCGAATCCTGAGTGTTTTTTCCTCGTACTGGATAGGACACATTTTTTTGACATCATATTCAAGCCTCAAATTCCGAAAACAAGGTATAGATTCTGGAATGAAACTTTTTGATTTACCTTGAGACATGTCTCCAGCTATAAAATTGACACAAACGGTAGACACAGTCTTTGATACTGATTCATAACAGCATATGCAGTAATAAATGGTCCATCGAAGACAAACTTTTTGACACATGCCATTTTCTACATTGTGGGAGACAGCTCCTTTCGTATATAACTTATTCACATGAAACCTGTTGTATTTTATGCCCAAGACATAGGTCCAGACAGGCATCATTAACATGAATCACAACTGCCTCCATTTGCTTTTCTATGTTGCCATAAAAATATGCAAAACTGCCCGTGAGACACAAAAAGTGCAAAAATTGGTCTTAAATCGCCTGCTGTATCAAAACTAAGTATCGTAGCAAGGTAAAATTTGTTACACATATACTTCAATGTAGTACAAGACTGACACCAAGACAAATTTCTGTGTACCTGTCATACTTTTCTCAGAGTAATTGCTTAAAAACGAAAAATCGGTCGAGTGCAAATACCGTAAAACTGCCCACAGACTCCAATGGAGGACTCTAATTGTGCTGAAACTTGTCTCGATTATGGCCAAGGTATTATATTTTACATTTTATATTCTGATTACATGATAATGGTTTGGTGTTATGGAAAATCAGTCTGAAGCTAGAAAAATGGCACAACTGAACCCGGTCTCCCCTAGCACATGACTTTAGTCTAGGCAACTTGCCCAAGCTGTTCCATCCCAATGTCCTATTACATGTTCCCGTCCTGTTGACCAGGCATATGGACCCATGTAGCAAGAAGAAGAAGTCGGAAATTTAGATGCACACTTCCATTTGCCCTCGTTCCGAAATACCACTCTTCCTTTCGACATTTCCTTGTACATTGGATAACCTTGGCAGAATAGTCCTGCTGCTTCATATGTTCCTTGACAGCTTGCATAGAGTGTTCCATTGATGTGAAATTTCCTGCAGTAGTCCACCTGAAACAGATTATTTTCAAAACATGTTTTTTTATCCAAGCCACAATGCCTATAATGCTTTCACTTCCGACCGTTTTTCTGTCAGGCAGTCTATGTAGCTGTCTGTTTATATAGCACAATTGCCTAGTGTGAAATTTTTAGGGGTAATTGTAGATGAACATTTGGACTGGAATTTACAGGTTAAATCTGTACTGAATAAATTGGCAGTTGGAAACTACAGTTTGAATATGTCTAAAAATATTTTACCAATTCATGCTAAGCGCTTACTCTATCTCTCAAATGTTCAAAGCCATTTCACTTATGCTTTATCTTCATGGGGTTCTATGATTAGTCAATCATGCTTAAGAAAAATAAAAGTCATGCAAAACAAAGCAATAAGATCCATTTAAAATTTGAATAGACGAACTAGCCTTAGACAGTACTATAAGAAAGGTGGACTGCTTGTGTTAGAGGACCAAATCCAATTGTCATTACTGAATATTTCTTTTAGATATGTTAATAATATTTTACCAAATCGTATCGCAAATTTATTTGAAGTTATTAGACATGACAGACATACCAGAAATCGAAACAATCTTTTAACACCTCGACATACATTACAAATATACAACAATAGTTTTCTTGGCAGGGCACCAAATTTTTGGTTGTTATTGGCAAATTACATAAAGAACAAGACTAATGGTAAGTTATTTTCTCGATGTTTTCGGAAGCATGTCCTAGACAGCTACAATTAGATAAAACTTATGGATTATATTACTACTTGTAATCTTGATCATGATTATAAAATTCATTAGCTTTTCCATGTGTCTATTAATGTTTAATATTTAATATCAACCATTTTTTCAACAGTTGAAAAGAAGACTATTGACGTTTTGATATATTAGAAATACAATTTTTTATAATAATTGGATAGTTCTGTATATATATAGATATAATAAGATTTGAAATGTTTTATGTAATATGATAAGTTAATATAAATGCCAGAAAGTAATCAAATATTGTAAATCCTGATGAATTGTTTCATTTCTGAGTAACTTTAATTATTGTTATTTATTTATTTATTAATGTTTTTTTTTTGGAATTGTATTTCATTATCAATCTATGTCAGGGGGTGCATTCACCCTCGGGTTATAGTATGTATACTCGAATGCATCCCCTTCTTACACCATTATGTAATTATAAATAACAGTTGATTATATTTATACTTGTAAACTAATGTACAAGGTGTAAGAAAAATAAATAAATCTAAATCTAAATCAATAGAGCAAATATATCACCTGCACCCTTTAGACGAAACAAGGTATTTTTTGGAGAAGGGTAATGCAGATATGGTAATATTGGTAAATGTAATTTTGTACTGGACTTTCTTAGAGAACTTTTTTAAAGATTAGCAGTGCATTGGAAACTTTAAGGGACCGTTCAGAATTTATGACTGGGGGGGGGGGGAATGGGAGTTTTGTCAGAACTTCCCGTCAAAAATAGATACCCCCCTTGAGATTCATGAGGATTTTTAGTACCCAACCCTCAGGTTTCATGCAGATTATTATAAAGTACCTCCCCCCCCCATCGACATACAAAAGCAATACACACATATAATGTCCAAGATATGGCCCTTGGAGAGTCGCATGCATGGATTTGCATACCCTTGCGTGTAAAAAAGCGTGAATAAACTGAGTGTATGCATGTTTTATTACTACATATATTCGTCAAATTTTCTTACCCCCCTCTCCTTGGACAACTTGCCAAAATTACCCCACCCCCTTGAAACACGTGTGAAAAGTTAGTACCCTCTTGACCAAAATTCCCACCCCCCCCAGTCATAAATTCTGAACGGTCCCTTAATGTTTCATTTTCAACTGTCAAACTGGCCACAGGCATAAACAATCTGTTTCATCAGTGATATGTTTCACTCCACTGACCATTCAAGTGCCACCTCTCAGAAGCGTATTATTATTAGAAAAGGTATGACAGCTTGCTTGGCAATTCCAGACTGAACTGGCACGTTGTCACTACTGCAGACGACACAGGTAACAGTAAAATCAAATTGTTGACCCTGGGCAGCAATCTTTTTGTTGGCGGGAAAAGCCACTGTTCACCACTGGGGGAGCCACCATCTGACCTACTTTGGTCATTATTTTTCCACCATCTTATCATCAACTTCATCACATATTTTATCTTCAATTTCTCTTTCCCCTGGAGTTTTGAGAGAGCTGCTGCTGGCCATCCTTGCAGATCAAGGACCAGAGGATATAGGGATTATAAACAGAGAGACAACTGGAGTCTTACTTAACCATTGGCTTGAAGAAAAGACTCAGGATTATTAGCCTCTCCCAGCCACAAAGGACCCACTGTTTACAAGAAGGCTGTGACCTAATTATGGAAATAGGCCACTGCTGGGTGCTGTGCAGTGGAGCATGACAGCAACAACAAAGAGATCATCATGTGGAGAGTCTACATTAGCCCTAATCAAATTAGGTTTTATACAAGCAGATTCCCAGTGGTCATGATTGGATCAGTGAAGTTTTAATTGCAGCCTGTCAGTCTTGACAGTCAAGATTCAAGTCCTTTCCATCTGTTACTTGACAGATATATATTATTATTCTATTAGTGTCAGTTCACCAGCCTGTTTTCTTGACATACTGCCTGTCTTTCTTGACAGATTTTCTATCTTTCTTGACAGAAATATTAATTTAATTCTTGTTATCTGACAAATTGTTCACCCATTTGCTGTCTTTGAGTTGACTACATTGTTTAGCCTGTCTTCCCGGACAGATATGATTTGCCTGTCACTCTTAGCAGAATTAATTGTATTCCTCCATATCTGATGGACTATTTTCCCTGTCTTTCTTAACAGATATTATTTCCCGGTCAATCATGGCAGAAATATTAATTTTACAGAAATTCCTTATTTTACGTCTGGCTCGTGACGTTAAGAAGATGCCGGCTTCCCTGACGGTTATGAACATTAATCCTTTTCCCCATTTCCCCCGAGAGATAAATTAAATTATTCACTGTCACCCTTACTTCCGTGATAGACTTACTTTATGTAAATTATATAAATATTTATTTTTTGATCTCGTCGCCAGTATTGTTTATTTATCCCCTTTAATCCTTGACAATAACTGTTATGTAATATGTTCCGATCACCTGCTGCTCTCACATTACGAGATTTCAACTCTATAAAGATTGCTTGTCTTTTCTTGACAAAAATATTTCATCAATTTATTCAGCAATTTTTCTTGACATCAATATACTAATTGCCTGTCTTTCTTGACGATTCCACTTTATTCCTAGTTGAAAATATTTTCCGCTGCCTGTCATTTTGACAGATTGCCTGTCTTACTTGACCGTTGACAGAAATATTGAATGATTTCATGTTTCCAGATATTGCTATTGCTTTTATTGAATGATTTCATGTTTCCAGATATTGCTATTGCTTGTCCTCCTGGGCGGCGATTATGTTCACTGAACATTGTTTTGCCTGTCTTACTTGTCAGATTGTCATTATCACGTGACAGATTTACAGTCTTGAGAGAATTCCAGTCTTTCATGAAAAACATATTAATTTAATTGTCCTTCTTGACTTTTATACTTGTCGGTATTCCGACTTTTCATAAAAATTCAGGAATATGGATTTATTCTCCTCTGCAGAGCCAGACTTATTGTACCCAACAAGTTGACAAAATTATGCCCTATCTTCCTTGACAGAAGGATTAAATCATATACTTTGTCAGACAATGCTCAAGGATCAACTAATGATCGACCGTTTACCTTGATTAAATCATGTACTTTGTCAGAAATGCTCAAGGATCAGCTACCTTGACTTATAGTCTACATTAATTTCCTCTCTTCTTTGAAACATATTATATCTATTCACAGCCTGTCTTACTTGACTGATGGTCAGCTTTACTTTACAGATTGTCTTTTCTGACAAAAATATTAACTTAATTCCGGTTTACCTGGACAGATGTTGATTTACTTAGCGCCAGTGATCCTGAACCGTTTCCTGAACAGTTTTATTTCCCTGTCCTTGACTGATTGCCAGCCTTTCTTGGCAGTAATATCATTAGTTTCTTTACAGATATGGTTTAATAACTACCTGTCTTCCTGGACATGTATATTATTTCGCCTGTCTTTCTGGACGGATATTAATTTATTCACAGCCCATCTTACTACACTACCTGTTGTTTTGACAGATTCCCTGTCTTACTTGATAGAATTGATTTAATTAACTGCCTGTTTTATTTGACAGATTTCATTTTATTCACAGCCTGTCTTTCTTGACAGATTTCATTTTATTCACAGCCTGTCTTATCTTGACAGAATGCCTGTCTTTCTTGACAGATTTCATTTTATTCACAAACTGTCTTATCTTGACAGAATGCCTGTCTTTCTTGACAGATTTCATTTTATTCACAAACTGTCTTATCTTGACAGAATTCCTGTCTTTCTTGACAGATTTCATTTTATTCACAAACTGTCTTATCTTGACAGAATGCCTGTCTTTCTTGACAGATTTCATTTTATTCACAAACTGTCTTATCTTGACAAAATGCCTGTCTTATCTTGACAGATTTCAATTTATTCACAGCCTCTCTTTCTTAACAGATTTCTTTTTATTCACAGCCTGTCTTCCTTGACAGAACGTGACAGATTTAATTTTATTCACAGCCTGTCGTTTCCGGACAGATCTATTATTTATTCACATCCTGTCTTGTTTTATTTGGATGTCTAATTTACGAATTCATTACACAGTTCAAGTTATTATTTGTACCCTATTGCCTCATGAGTTTGCCAAGCCACTCGCATGTGTATATTTGTGTGTACCAAATAACTTAGGTACCAAGTATTTGCATCAGTTTTGCGATCATAAGTCTTCCTTACTCGGCGCACTGCTGCATGTAGCTGGCCAGCTGATTGAGATCTGAGCTGATTACCCACTGTCGTACTTTAAGTCATTGACTGCGAAGGACCAAGGCCAACAATACCTACTGGAGGAGACAACGGAGATGCCAAAAACTCAAGAGTTTGGGCAACAACTAAAGGGTTTGGGCCTAAACCCTGTATACACACCTACACTTCTACAATATTTGATTTTATTCACAGCCTGTCTTTTTTGACAGAATTTATTTTATCACTGCCTGTCTTTTTGGACAGAATGCCTGTCTTTCTTGACAGATATTATTTTATCACAGCCTGTCTTTCTTGACAGATATTATTTTATCACAGTTACTTTAATTTAATTTATTTTATTCACCGCCTGTCTTTCTTGACTGATTTTATTATATTCTCAGCCTGCCTTTCTTTCTTGACAGACTTACTTGATTTGATTTTATCCACAGCCTATCTTACTCCAAATATCTAACATTTTATTCACCGCCTGTCTTACTTGACAGAAACTCTGTATTTCTTGGCAGATTTACCCTTCCCATCTTCCCCTACAGCCAGTTCATCAACCATCTCCTGCCGCAAGGACCAAATTCCCTACTTAACCCGGCTACTTTTCGCCCATTCGCCAAGTTCAAAAAGCTTCACCTAGCATTTGTCGAATAATGACAGTTCCAGATAAACATCAAACCCAACTTACAAACATTATTTTATTCACTGCCTGTCTTTCTTGACCAATTGCCAGTCACACTTTAAAGATTTCCTGTCTCCCTTGAAGGCTTGACTAAATGCTAATTGATTTATCTTTCTTGACAGATATTCTTTACTGATCGTCTTCCTTGACCTACATGTCTTCTTTATCGCCAGCCTGACTGGGTAGATGGAATGACTTTCCTGTCTGGAATAGCAATTTAATTCTTGTTTACTTTGAAAGATATTGCCAACTTATTGCCTGTCTTCCTTAACAATTATATCTATTCGATTTTGTCTCCCTTGACAGATATCATTTTATTCCCACCCCCTATATTAATAGACCGATTCTAATTTCTTCACTGTCTGATTTCTTCACAGATAACATGTATTACTTATACTTTATTTCGTTTACTGTCTTGCTTGACATTTTCCATGCTTACTTGCGGGTTTGCCGCCCTTACTTGTCCTATTGCCTTCCTCACTTAAATGTTATCAATTTCTTGTTTATTTTCCTGACAGACATCACTTATTTACGGCATCCCTTCTCTTACATTGCTAGTCAGATACAATTTTGGCCTATTCACATCATATCCTACTTGGACAGATTTATAAATTATAACAATATTAAGTAATTATTCACTTCTAACAATATCGAGTAATTATAACCTCATCACTGTTGCTTGATTTTCCGTTTATATTCTCCATGATTTCCTGCCGCCTCTGCCTCACCTGGCTGATCCTCTATCCAGTTGGTATAATATCGACCAAGTGAATCGAAGTCTCCATATCCGGGGCCAATATTGGCTTGTGACGTGCGGTCATTCCATGCATGGATGACCCGCAATTGTGCATCAATCTCCATTCCATGCACATGGGTGTGGATATCGACCATCTGTGGCTATCATGTCGATGATCAGCGGATCCAAATCTGCCCACTCTGCGCACATGGCTGGGCCAATATTGCTTTGTATCGTGCGGTCATTCCATGCACATGGATGACCCTCAATCGTTCAGCAATCTGCATTCCATGCACATGGGTGTGGATATCGACCATCTGTGGCTATCATATCGACAATCAGCGGATCGAAATCTGCTCACTCTACGCACTTGGGTGGGCCAATATCGGTTTGTAACGTGCAGTCATTCCATGCACATGGATGACCCTCAATCGTTCAGCAACTCTACATTCCATGCACATGGGTGTGGATAGGGCCAATCATCGATGATCCCTGGATACAAATCGTTCATGTTGTGGTCATTCCATGCATATGGGTGACTTTCAGCTGTTTACATCCTGTGGATTACCAATCATCAGTCGGTTCACTCCCTGCGCGTGGGTCACCCATCTGGACTCTGCCTCTCCCTTCTGTGGGGTTTGCTCATTTGACACTCGCTATGGCGCCTTTGGTAACCCCACTATCATTGTGTCATCGTATTCCTATTGTTCACTGTTAATATTTATTGTACATATGTTCAATTTATTACTTTTCTTCACAAGTAAAATTCTTCACCTTTATTTCTATATTTTCCATAATTAAAATGTATGTCACTTAACTATTCCTTCATCTAATTTTATTTATTGTGTATCATTAAAATAGTTGTTAGGCCTAAGTAATCCTAACTTTATCCTTCATTTCAAATACATGTAACTGTTTACTTTATATTTAATTAAAAATTTTAAAATCCAGTCATGCGTCGGGTTTTTCCTTGCCAACAAAAATGCAGTCTTTAGATACTGGCTGCGGACCGGTTGGGTGCAAAGCAAACTGTTGTGCAACAACCAATTTGAGAAACAGGACTGCTGCGATATTGTCCATTTAAAATAACTGTGATAAACTACATAATTTATGTGGGCCTGACTGTGAATCCACAACAAACTGCTCTCATCAATTCAATTATTTTGATATCACTATTTTGAACATGGATAAATGCCCCTTATTTAATGTTAGTACAAGAAAGATATTGAGGAAACTTTTGGGCCATCTATCTATCTATAGGCCTATATCTTAGCCTACCTATCTGTCTTGGGCTGTTTATCTATTGTAGGTTATCTATCTATCTATCTATCTATCTATCTATCTATCTATCTATCTATCTATCTATCTATCTATCTATCTATCTATATCTATTTATCTATCTATATATATATCTATCTATATATCTATATATCTATCTATCTATTTATCTATCTGTCTGTCTGTCTATCTCTATTTATCTATCTCTATCTTTCTCTATATATCTATCTATCTGTCTATATATCTGTATATCTAGCAAGCAATACTATGGGTAATAATGATTGCATAATGCATATACAGGTAAAGTTTGGGATGGACATTTTCTAAAATACAAGATAATGTTCCAAATCTTGGTAAAATGTGCATGAAATCCAGTGGGTCTGTGCGACCTGAATATGTAAAATGTGGTCCAGGTCAGTCACTGTTCAGCCAAAACCATCATTCGTGAGAACCAACCAATCAAATGAAATGGGAAATGCATGACTGATTATGATTGACTGCTGAATGAATGTTTGAATATCTTAAAAGTAAACCAATTCACATAAAACAAAAACAATAAACCATTAACAACATACAGACAAACAGATAAGAATCACAACTGGGCTTAACAATATGTGTGAAGTACAAAATTTCACAGTTTCAGAGTGAAGCCAAAGTATTTTTTGGTTCCGTCAAAACAGCAATTTATTGAAACCTTAGAAATAATTGCTTATTCAGACATGGATGAATGCCCTCACTTCAACTTTTTAAATACATTTCTAAGCTTCTATAGGTGACCAATCAGGTTCAAAAACATACACCCTGCCAAACGTATAGTTCTGTAAATTGTGTAGTAATTATAGGCTTCAGGAGTTGGGAGTTATTTTGCAGAATTTTTATTAATGTTGCTGTGGGTACCTCAGCTCTTAAACTTCCGTCCAGTTCAGTGTGGAACTCAGATTTTAGATTAGTTTTTTGCTTAATTTTGTTGCTTAAAACAACTGTCAACACTACCAGTTATGTCTGCCATCTAGAAAATACAGCAAAGGAAGTATGGCAATCGGCATCTTGGTGTTTTCTTAGTTAAAAGTGTTAATTTGAAGGTATAATACAACTGGATCAGTCCATGTTCGTCTGCTAGCATTGTGGAACTGTCATACCTTGTTATAGTTAATGAGTGGACTGACCTGGCCAAGTAAAATCATGCAAGAACCACCTTGTTTATGCCTGTGCTGACACAGACAAATCATTGAAACAAATCAAAGTCAGTGACATCACAAGGCCAAGTTGAAAGTCAATTTTGAAAATGATGGGGGCCTCTGATCTGCAAAGAGCTATTTAGTCCAGGGGCCAGCCACCCTAGATTTTGAGTAGGTTCGTATCATGCATGAGCGCACCAATTGAATTTGGTATTGTTTGAAGACTCAATGATGTGCAACTGTAAACAATTTGGTTTCCATGGCAACCAAAAAGCACTTTTCAAAATAATTAATTTATAAGTGATATCTGATGGTATTCACTCCAAATATTCAAATGAAAATATCAATTTATGCGTTTTGTTTCCATTACACACAGCATAATTTAGTTTTGGACATATATTGCCAGCGTGCCACCCCTGAGTTACATAGATTTCCAAATAAGGATTCAAACTTCATTGGATACTTTTAATAAGTATATTGAACCCATCCCACGACTTTGGAGATGGGGAAATTTTAAGTAACATTTTCGTTTTTTTTTTAAATTGGTAAATTTAAGGGAAACAAGGCAGACTGTACCTGTCCCTCTGTATATTAAGCCTCCACGCAGTTGCTCGCATAGCTCGCACAATTATCTTCATCTTCTTCCCATTGGACTTCCCTTCTGTCTTAGTGGTACCAGGGAGCTTATAGAAGAGGAGGCTACACAATGGTACTTCAAAGGTACAATGTGCGTAGCTCTGGTATTCTAATTACCCTGTAATATCACACAATTTCCATTGAACTTTTACTGCTTAATTACCCTGATAGAGCAGTCAAATGAAGAGTTTTTCCAAAAATAATAAATTTATGAATGAAATAAAGCAAGTTTTTGCAGTTATTGATACCAGGAACACTAAACATTGAATTGGTGACTTTATTTAGCCGGACAAGAAAAGTGAAATGATCTGGTTGCTATTTTTTGTAATTAATTTGGAACCAAAAGGTACATGTCTTAAAATGCAAATATCTTAATTGGCCGCCCACGGCCGCTCACAAGTTGCATACCATTGGAAAGAGCAAATTCAGAGCTTTAAAATGGTTATAGTTTCATTGAACGGAAATAAACGGAAATTGTTTTACAATGGTTTAAATGTTGGAAGAAAATGGTCAATAAATCGTCAACCAAGAGTCTCACAACAGTGAGATATATCTCATTGTAACCCAAATGAAATATGCTATATCTGATAGAAATATGAGCAGTTTGGACCAAGAGCCTCAATCAATACAACAATTTAAAACTTCATTTCTCCAAAATATTTCAAAGTCACATTTGGAATTTCAGGTCTCAGGCGCTACACACATTGTAC
Source organism: Platynereis dumerilii (assembly GCA_026936325.1). Classification (NCBI taxonomy): domain Eukaryota; kingdom Metazoa; phylum Annelida; class Polychaeta; order Phyllodocida; family Nereididae; genus Platynereis; species Platynereis dumerilii. The sequence goes on from JAPTHN010000005.1 coordinate 49,208,439, forward strand.
ATCAAAGGTAAAGGGTAATTAAGGATTTTCAATCACTTTTCCTTTGAATTTCTTTGATTCAATTACAGTGAATTACGATTGATTGCCCTTCTCAGGTTACGAGTGTTCTGTCCATTTCTACTAAGTCCATGGTAGTACCCTAAATGATAGAACCTTATGGTGGGGGGGGGGGGAGGAAGCAGTCTGGTCTCAGACTGGAAACAAGGTGTAAATATAAATACAGATTGATTTTTTATTAATTTCCCCACTACTTTTCACCATTTCCCCTAATTTCTCTGTTTTGCTTACCATTTCCCCATTTTTCTTCCTATTTTGGGCAATATATCTGCAAAAATTTCCCCAAAATCCTTTCGGGGGGGGGGGGGGGCGAAACTTGGAATAATTTGACTCTTGAACCTACCCACCCTCACTACAGTAGACCTCATAGTAGCTGCCCGCTTTTTTTCTGGCCAAATTTATTTTCCCAAAATGCAGCAGTTCCTTATTTGAGTGTTCGTGGACACATATCTATAGACCTATTAATTAAAGTGTCAACGTAACAGTGAATTTCCCCCAATGGGCTTTTCTAGTTAAATATATAGATAGAATGTCAAAATTATCTTAATATGTTCTAAACAATTTTAAGTTAATGGTTGCCATGGAAACCACAGTAAACAGTACACTGTATTGGGAAATGAAGTTTGGAATATCTTCTTTCAAATGGTACCAAATTCAAGTGGTGCGCTCATGATGCGAACCTACTCAAAAATTAAGCCACTTCTTCTGGGTTGGCCCCCGGACTAATTAGGAGTTCTCAGTTCTTCTTGTTCAGGCGGTCATCAAAGGCAAGAAGTAGTAGAATAGGCAGGCTGCGGAAGGTAGTATGCCCAGGTGTATATTTTATTTATCTAATGGCAAATTTATCAGTGCATGATATCTTCCATACATGTCAAGAAAACGTTTATGCGTGTGTTTAATTTTTTCCAAAGCAAAAATAGTTTACCTTTTGAAAGTTTTGTGTTGTCAGGTTCGCACTGCAAGCGTTGGAAATTCGGGAGGCGAAGCATTGACAAGTTGAATTTCTTGGGTCATACTCGAAAGACATACAATTGGGTTTAGATTCACACACAAAGGAACAAGCTAATGCACTCTTGCTTTCAGATGTACTGAGAATGCTTGGTGTTGACTGATAAGGTGTTCCGACGTTGCATATCTTCAAGAATTCGGTGAAAGCAGCATCATTGTGGGGCCAAGCAAGAGTCACCAGTGAGATCACTAGCAACATTTTGATAGCCACCATCTTCAGTCCGTGTCCTAAAATGCAATTAAAAATCCTCAAATATAAGCTCTGTTCAACTGGTCACACCTTTAATTAAAAAAAAAAGAGGTCATTTTTAATTGATCCTCCAAATCAGATCATGGAAGGGTGTCTTCTGTTACAGTCTGTCACTTTGATATAGAAAAAATGAGGACCAGTTCACTGTGAATAATGCACTTCGTGACTCATGATAGCCGATGAAGTGTCATCTTCTCTACTTTCAACGTGGGGAACATAGGGACTGTTTGATTGTTCATGATCAAGAGAAGGCCATTTGGCTTGTCATAACTGATTTTAGAGTGAAAATCAGATGCATAATCCTTTCGTTTGGCTGTCACCAACAAGCGGGATAAGTCTCCTCAAACATGTTAATTTGTTAAATCAAATTAACATTGAAAGTGGGTATGATTATGACAAATCATCATCATGATGACACACGAAGTGCCATTTTCACAGTGCAACAGTCCACTCTTTCTCTATATCAAAGTGACAGACTGTAAGGGAGGTTCCTTAATTGCCTCAGGCTATACTCAGTTGTGACACCAGACCATATGAAGAATGTAGAATTTTTCAACATACTATATATCATGAAAGTTTTGAAAATCAATTGAAATGTATCTCGATTCTAAAACCTTGCGGACCTGATGTCAAAATGAATAAATCTGCAGATCTCAATTCATTTGAAAAGCAGATATTTGACAAACAGCCATTAGATAAATTTGCAGCCTGTAAAAAACAAACAACAAGAACAACAACAATGACAGGAAAAACAAAATGCTGGGCAGTCCACCATAACTTATTCCGAAAGCTAAAAGAAATTACGAAAAATTCTCACCTAGTTGCACGTTGTACTGCACTTTCACTTTTGAAACACAGGTACTGAGGGTTCATTATATAAAAAAGGAAATCAATTAATTGCCACTGTAGTTCAACCTGTCACAGGTTGAACTACAATCAATAAAGACATTAAAATACTGTGCTCATAAATATCATTGTTTGAATGGTATAAGATACACACGTGTGTTACAGGTAATTTCATTAGTACGCGATTCTTAGGTTCTAGACTCACCAAATACATGACAGTTTTAGTTAATTTGATTGGTTTAGAAGCACCAGAACGTCACACATTGGATTTATCAAATGTAGTAAGTAGTTTAGCATTGATTCCTCACAGCCAAGTGTGAATGACAAGAATCGCATGGTAATGAAATCACCTGTAAATGAAAAATTGTGACATGCGCTTGACATGTCAATTGCGCTTTTAAAATCAACCTTAAAAGTATTGCCAAAATGTAGTATTTATCATTATTGATTTCACAAGACTATGCATTTAAGGCCATATTGTCATCTATATCTATATACATATATAAAATTCACCTCCCCATATTCCTTTGTCACGGGTGTTCTCAGCTATGGCTTAACTGACACTCACAATATTTTGCCACTGTGTCCTATTATGTCCAGACTGTGTTTCTATTGCATCAAATGTATCAGAACTTTCAAATATTTACTGATATCAACAAGAAAACGATATTTATGCAGTCGGACCAGCAGCAACAGCAGCAGCCATTCCCAGCGACTGGTTTCACTTTGATGGGAGGAAGGGTGGAACCACAGGTAGATAGATAAATGGATAGACAAATAGACAGATACATGCATACATAGACAGATAGATAGATAGATAGATAGATAGATAGATAGATAGATAGATAGATAGATAGATAGATAGATCATATATAGACAGACAGGTACATTGATATAGAAAGATATCTATGGCCAGATCAACAGATCCATAGATAAATAGACAGACAGGCAGATTGGCTGCATTGGCAGATAGATAGTCTATCTATAAAAGCCCTAACATGCCTCCACATTATTTTACATTCTATTTCAGCTAAATAACTTCTGCCTATCACTCAAAAGTGAAGGCCGAAAAGTGGTGACAACTATGGGAGGGCAAGAAGGAGAAGGATGGACTGGAGATGGATAGATGATTGGCCTGTTGTATCCTGCATTTATACACTATAAATTCATAGGTTACTTAGCACAGGAGGAATTCACCCAAATGAGGCAAAGGACACTTGCAACTATGGCCCAGGCCATTTGAATAAGGACTGGGGTTTAGAGGTGGAAATTTTGTTTCAATTAACCGTGAACAATTACAAAAGAGATAATGTTAACACGTCCTCATTGGGTAAATAAACTACATCATTATTCAATCAAGGCTTTAACACGTGATATACTTGGCCACTTCCTCCCTAAGACTGCTAAAATTTGAAGGCTGTGGACCTACCCTTAGGCATCTGATTTTTAAACACAAATTGCATGCTATGTTTTTACATAATATTATATGAGGCAACAATACTCCACAAGCCCATGAGGTTTTGAAGATAGAGAGCCACACGATGCACCCACTTTACATCCACCTTTCGGCGGGTACACTGCTAGTACATATATAAAATTCACCTCCCCATATTCCCTTTGTAACGGGTCTTCTCAGCTATGGCTTGACTGACAGTCATAATATTTTACCACAGTGTCCTGTAATATCCAGACTGTTCTTAACGCATCAGATTTATCATAACTTCCGAATTGTTAATTATACAGAGCTAAAACAGATACACCCCCCCCCCCCAATACAGCAGCAGCCACTCACAGCCAGTGGTTTTACTTTTATTATGAACTTTAAATACTTTAAAAGAAAGGAAGGGAGAAAGGAAGTAAGGATGGGATGAAGGAAGTAAAGAAGGAATGAAGGAATTAAGGAAGGAAGTAGGGTTGCAATTAAATAAGCCACTCAGTACGAGTGTATTGGACAATCCACCAAATGAAGCATTAGAAACACTATATAGAAAGAACGAAGGGAGGGAAGGAATGAATGAGGCAAGGAATTTAGGTATGGAATGAAGAATTTAAAACGCTATAGAAGGAAAGGGAGGGAGGAAGGCAGGAATGAAACATCAAGGAAGGCAGGAAGGAAGGAATGAATGAGGGCAAAAATGAAGGTATGGATTAAGTTGGCTAATGCATGAAGGAAAGCATTAAGGAATGAATACAGCAAGCCAGCAATTAAAGTAGTAAAAAATGGGAAAGGAAGGAAGGAAAGAAGCAAGATATATAATACATAGATAGATATACACACAGACCTCCATCAATGGCTCAACACATCCGTATAGATAGAGAGACAGCACATTGGTAGATACATTGATTGTCTATTTTCAAGGACCTAACGTCCTTGCACATTCTTTTCCAATCTATTTATATTATCACTCAAAAGAATATACATTACCCCATCAGGCAAAGCAAAATTGAAACTGCTGTCCAACATAGCCCTATAGGCCTAGGTCCACATGCATAGTTGGGCCAGGGGCTGGGAGATTCAGAGGCATGTTCACACGTCTCCTTATTGGGTAAAATAAACAATACATTGTCAACTCCCCCTCTACCCGTCTTTAGACGGGTACACTGCTAGTTGATAAATAATGCCCAATTTTCAAGGCTCTTGTTAACAATGTTCAAATCTTCTAAAATGTGGCACAGGTTCTTTTTTGGGTGAAAGCACAATTTAAGGGTATATATGCGGTAATATCACAAGACAGCGTATGGGGACACCCTAATCTATAGGGGAGGGCAGGGCTAGTTGAAGCACGGGGTTAGTTGAAACTTGGCCTAAAAGCAAATTTCAGTTAAATTTTTGGCTAAACTGGTACTTTTGGTAGATGCCTAGTTTATTGGCACAAGTTATCATACCTTTGTTCATTAAAATTTTCAAAATGCTAATTCTGTAGGCAAGAAAGTTTTTTTTTTTTGGGTGTTAAAGTAACTGCTCAGTCTTCGAGGGGAGTTATTGCATAGTAATGATTTTAATCCAGGTGAACCAACTTTATTTCTAAATTAGCAAACCCATATGCCTAATCCACACCCAGCAGCTGTTTGTCGTGTGACTTGATAAGACTGAAATATAAGACAATGTTGTGTTCCAGGTGTGATTGGGTTAGTAAATCATTCACGCCTGGTATAGTTGACCGTAACACAGATTTTAAATGTTAAAATTGCCTTGCAAGTCTGTGTTAGTTGGAGTTATTGCAGTTAAGAACTAGGCCTACTACAGGCAGCTGGGTGGTGTAGTGGTTAAGGTTCCCGCCTGCTCCGCTGAAGGTCTTTGCCTGCATGGGTTCGACTCCCGGTTGGGGAACCCGAAATTTTCTGTGTACCTTTATGAGCAAAACCCCAGCTGGATGTCGTTCGGATGAGACGTTAAATTGGCGGCCCCTTGTATCAGTGTCTGTGCTGGGCAAGTAAAAGATCCCTCACATGGGGTAAATGTGTAACATGTTGTGGACTCCTGCTCTCTCTCTCATCTCATCAATCAACCCTCGTGAGCGCCCAGAACTGGGCTTAGAGGGCTGCACTTACCATATCTATCTATCTATCTATCTATCAGCGCACATGTTTGCATTCCTGAAAGGGAAATATGGAAAAACCCGCTTTTGATGGAAAAACCCGCTTTTGACCAAAAAACGACAAAAAATGTAGTAATATACAGTATACAATTTCTTTTAAAATGAGTGTTGTACTGAAGCTGGTGGTCATCATTGGGATAGTAGTAACGCAAACGAACGCCTGTTTTAAATAGTTGTTTTATGGCGTTTAAACTTTTTGGAAGTTTGTGTTGGTGACACAAATTTCGATAGTTATTTACAGTATCTCTTGAGCTGATCATTGAGTTAAACACACTCACTATCACTTGTCAAAATTTGGTGTGATTATCTTATACCATTCGCTCCCCAGAGAAAAAATTTATAAAGGTGCTTCAACTGACCCCGCTCTCCCCTATTTTGAAACTCCTGAACCTTCACAGACACTGATGACCCTCTTCACATGTTTTGGAAGACCCAGTGCAATTTTTAACTTAGTAACTGGGAGACCAAATGGTCTCCCAGAACAGATTTGGTCTCCCAGTCATTGCCAAATGGTATCACTGGGAGACCAATTTGGCCAGAAACTCTCATTAATTTCACATTTAGTTTTTTCAGGATTTGTAATTCTTGGTTGAATCTGAAAGCTAGGCTTAAATTCGAAATTTGTCTAAAAAAAGGCTGACCGTAATCTTGTCTAGTGATACCAGAGTTTCCCTCCCCCAGAGTGCTAACATGAGAAGATTACGCATGCGCAATCACTAAATTGAAAACAGTTATGTGATATTGACATAATAATAATTACAACAATATCAGTAATACACATCCCTCCAGAGTAAAATCAGGGTTGGGAGGGACGGGCATGTTAGCACTCTGGGGTGAGGGAAACTCTGGTATCACTCGACAAGATTATGGTCAGCCTTCCTACAGGTAAGTCGGCTAACCATTAATCTTATCTCGTTCACCAGAGTTCCCTCCCCCAGAGTGCTCCCATGAGATTTGAGAGCCAATATCACATAATTTAATATATGAAATCTGATCAGTCTGAATTATATTGTAATACCAATTATTTTATTTTAATTAAAAAGAACAAAACTTTTCCCAGTTTCAACCTTTTATATTCTTTTCATCTTTCAACATTGATTTCAGTAAACATTATCATCACATTTGATTTTGACAATTCAGATTCATCATTTCAGTTTCAATAATCAATCAATCAATAATCATGGCAAATTATGATTTCAATATAATCAATCATTTATAGGAAATTGATTAAATACCAAATCCTATTTCAAATTTGTAAAGTGTAACAGACCAACTTTAAAAACATTCAATAACATCAGGCTTGAACCATCTGGTCATCTCCTCATCCAGTAATCCTCCCCCCCCCCTCTTTTTTCAGAAGAACTTCTGAGCTTACATCTTTAAAATAGTGTCCTGATATTTATCCGATGTCACAATTTCTCTGGAATAAAATCGAGCAAAAGTAGACTGTCTCGTCCAACCTGCCTTCTTTAAAATTGTATCAACATTTACTCCTTTTCACGAAGCCTTTCTCGTGCTGGCAGCTCTAACACTGCCTGGTTTGAATTTATCAACATTAATGCCTGACTTAGTTAAAATGTCTTTGATCCATCTAGAGATAGTGTCCATAGATGCCATGCCGCCTTATGCGGTTTAACTGTGGTTAAGAAAATTTGTTCCTCTCCTTGTCAAATGTCTTGCGTACGTTCAAGATATACATAGAGATAATGATAAACGAAAAGTCGTTTGTCTGCAGCAAAAGCCTTAATTCAATCTACCAAGTTTAATATCCTTATCATCAATCTGAAAAGTGAACTTTGAACTTGAAATTTCCATATTCTGTACTTTAAGAGCTCTAATGATCTGAGGCCTTTGCCCTGTAACAAGTAATATCGACATGACTGTTTTCTTCATTAATATCGAAAATTCTAATTTATGTGCAGGGCCTAGAGTCTTTAAAAATTTTAATACAATGTCCTGATTCCAAATGTCCACATACCTGGGTTTCGTAGGTTTTTGAATTATATACTCCTTTCATGAAAATTTTTACATCAGGATGAGATCCAAAGGAAATACTTGAAGGTAAGATAATAATAGTAGACAAAGCCGCCCTGGCCGTATTTATCGCACTGTAACCTCTGTTGACACTAGAGTCTGTTAACAAAGACTAAAAAATCTAACACCTCTGCAATCGTCGGTTGAGTGTAATTAATGTCCCTTTCACGGCAATAGATTTGCCATTTAATGATGTAGGATTCGTATAACTTCGTGGAGGAGGATCTTCTCGCCTGCAGCATCGTCTGCGATACTTCGTCAGAAACGCCTCGTTGTCTGAGGGAATCCCGGATACTGAGCAGACCAGGAGAATCAGTTTGTTCTGAAGGGGGTGTTGACTGCGTTCTCTGAAAGGTAGAAAAAGAACATTTTCAGTTATTGGCACCAATATGGGCACATCAACAAGCATTTCAGTCAACATTGTAAACCAAGCTTTGATAGTCCAATAAGGAAAAATTACAACACCCTGTGTTCTTTCTACTCTAATTTTTTGCAAAACTTTGGGTAAAATTGCAAAGGGCGGAAAAGCATAGAAAAATACATCCGACCAATCCATCATAAATGCATCCACCTGCATTGCATCAGGATCCGGCTTCCAAGAACAGAACTGTTCCAAGTTGTCTATTGAGTCGAGAAGCAAATAAATCAATCGTTGGTGTCCCAAATTCAAAAGAAATTTGTTTGAAGATATTTCGATCTAACATCCATTCTGTGTCATCTTTAAATTGTCTAGAAGCCTCGTCTGCTTCAACATTAAGTACTCCCGGGCAGTAAGCCGCCGTCAGCCAAATATCCCTACTTGGTACCCATAACCAAATATCTCGAGTAACTTTGTTACACTCCCCTGATCTTACCGAGCCTTGATTAGAAACACATTGCATGGCTGTAGTATTATCTGTCAATATGCGAATATGTTTTGAATTCTGTTGAGAAAAGAGGGCCTGTAGGACATATTTAATTGCCAATAATTCCAGCACATTAATATGATGGAGGGCTTCATCTGGATCCCATCTGCCTCCAAACTTCTGGGAAGAAGAAGGATGAAATCCTCCCCAACCTTGTAAACTCGCATCAGAGTAAGCAATCTCATCTGGTTGACCAACAAACATAAAAGCATACGCCAGTCGCAAATTTCCCTTGAACCATAACAAATCAGAAATTGCCAAGTCCGAACTATTCTCTGGCAAGGCACAATAACACTCTTTGAAGCAGAAATCATAAATCCAAGTTTCTGTAAAAGCTCTGCTGTATGTCTACCTGCCTGCAAGGTTTGTTCATAGGAATTTCCTACAATTAAGGTATCATCTATGTACCCGGTGATTGTGACACCTAACCTTTCTCTCAGATAAGAAAAGGGTATTTTCAACAATTTTGTGAAAGCTCGAGGTCCAGATGACAATCCATTTGGTAAACAAGTAAATTGATATAATACATTTTCAAATTTCAGAAATTTTCTGAATTCTCTATCCACATTGACCGAATAATAAGCATCTGTCAAGTCAATACTCATCATGTAACAATTCTCCGATAACAGCTTCAAAGCTGACTGAAAAGTATCCATTTTAAAAGGGTGATACTCTACTGATTCATTCAAATTTTTCGAATTCAAAATCATACGGTATTTCCCTTTCTCCTTTTTGGGTCTCAAAAAAACATTGGAAATAAACTGTCCTTCTGAGTGATCAGCTATTTCAATGACACCCTTGTTCAACAATGTCTGAATTTCCCCTTTTAAGAACTCTCTCTCTAAACGCGGGAACTTGATAGGATGGGCCCTATCTCTCTGTTCCGGAAATTCCACAAAGTCAATTTTTAATCCAAGAATATCTTTCAAAACAAAATAATCAGAAGTCAAATCCTTCCAATGAGGATAGCATTCTTTTAGTCTGCCTGCTTTAAATTCTGACCATTTATGAACATCAATTGGTGTTTCCCCCCGATTACTCAACAAATCAAGAGGAGGGGGGGGGGAAGGAGGAGTTGAGTCCAGATTTAATTCTGGTTCTTGCCACTCTGGCTGCTCGTCTTCTGATATCCGTGCTGCTGGCCTGAAAAGAGGATTAGCATTATCAATATTTGTCTCTACAGACAGATATTTTCGCCAAAAATAGACGGCAAAGCATCATTATCATCAGCATGAGACTCACCCCTAACTGACCTAGTGCCACGGCCCCGAGCTTGCCAGGAGTTCCAATAGGGATTCCAACGCTGTGGCCCAGGAGCCGACCAGTTGCGTCCGTAGTTATAACTATAACCTCGTCCACGACCACGAGCTCGTCCTGATTCTTTGTCTTCCGACTTGCACAGTCTCTGGTAGTGTGGTTGCAAATTCGGCTTTATGAAGTCACATCTCAATTGGTTTAAGGTGATATTGGCATGTGCCAATAAAGAGCAAGAGTCCACCAAAAATTTTCGACTCAGAGGACCCGAAGAGGAAGTGATGTGTTGCAGATTATTTTCCAGAGGTACTGCTGCCTTTACCAGGGAGCCTTGGACGGATCTGAGACGAATGTCTTTAATCCTAGCGGTCTTTGACACAATCAAAGATACCTCCTCATTTAAGGAAACTTTCTTCAACAACACATTTCCCGGAGCAGGATATTTGTCAAATAACTCCTTAACATTACTGAGCTGCTTCCCAGTCCAAATATTGTTGACAACGCTGGCCAAACGATCAGTAAGCGGAGGTCCAGTGGCCTCCACATTTTGGAGGTGCTCCGCCAGGAGGTCATCCTCCACATCATCATTGTTAGGTTGTGGTGGAACATTCTCACCATCCTCCATTCGCGGGGATTCCGAATCCTCCATATCCTCGTCTACCTCTTCGGCCGCATCCTCGCCGCCCCCGCAGGTCTCGGGCCTCCTCGTGGCGGTGGGTGGTAACACTAAGGTGAAGCCCTCTATCCTTAGTGGCCAACACGAGACAGTGCGCTTGCACACGTCTCTCCGACGGAAATGGGGCAACCTGTTTGCCGTGGGTTGCGACCCGTGTCGGAGGATGAAGGGGTCCTGGTAGTTGAGTTGGGATGGGCCAAGTTGGTCCCTCCCATACACTACACTACTTTGGCCTGGATTTCTCCTAGACGGGAGGCTGGATTGGCCCGGTCCAGTCAATCGGCTTGTCATGTTGTCACTAGGACTTCGGTCCTATTTGGCCATGGCTGATGGGTCAATCAAAGAAGGTTCTGACCAAGTCTACATGCTGGCCATGTTTTAAATATATGATTGCAGCTGTATCTCTTACCAAGCCTTCTACGAGTATATCCCCCATGTATCCCTGGACTAGGGTACTGGGCGCAGCCCTACCCATATAGTCCCCCTTGTTGGGCTCATTGGTGGGTGGGGAGCATGGGGGATGAACATCACAAATTCCTATGGCATACTCTCTTCCTAATTCACAGTCTCGACTAAAACGGCAGCGGTCATCCTCGGATGACTGTATCGACCCAGAACTGCTAAATCGACAAACGACAACACGAAAGTCGGAGTACCGACACAGGTACATAGTGTTCAAACCAACTAACAGGCTATCTCCTTTCGCCATCTACAAGACCATACTTCAAGAAGTCGGCGAACCTGCAGAGACAACCTTACAGAGAGATGGAACCGTCCTATTTAAGACCAGAGACGACGACCAGACTCGGAAACTCCTTAGGCTGAAAGATGTTGCAGGTACACAGGCAATAATCGAACCTCATCGGACCTTGAATACTTCCAAGGGAGTGGTGTTCTCCTCCCTTAGCTATTTAGACTCGGACGACGATTTACAAGAATGGTTTGAAACTTTCACTGATGTCATTCATTTTCATAGAATCCCACAGAGGGATAATCGGGAGCTTCTTATCTTGACTTTTTCAGACACGACTCTTCCAGAGAGTGTCAAAGTTATATGGGAGCAATGTAAGGTACGACCATACATCCCCAATCCAAGAAGATGCTATAAATGTCAACGTTTCGGTCATCTGAGCAAATGGTGCCGACGACAAGAAGTTTGTGGACATTGTAGATCCGAGGACCACGTTCAATCAAAGGAACAACCTTGCTCATCCCCTCCTCTTTGTGTCAACTGTAAGGAGGATCATCCCTCTTACAGCAAAACTTGTAGACAGTGGACTAAGGAAAAAGAGATCCTCACATTGAAGGCAACCCAAGCGATATCTTTTCCGGAGGCTAGAAGGATCGTGGACCAACATGCAGGAATTCCCAGCTATGCCGACATGGCAGGATATCCACAACCTCAACACCATGCGACACCAAGACGAAGGTTACAACTCGAAGAACGCAGCATCAACAGAATACACCAACAACAAACAGAGAACATCGAAGACAACAACAGACATTCGGGAGGAACAAATGGAACAACCACGCCAAAGACAACAAACACCACAAAACAGCCTGATTCCCAGCCAGACCTTGAAGAACAAATCCCAACAGCTGGCATCACAACTCCTCCTGAGGAAGAAATGGAAATACGTCAGACTGAAACAGACACTGAAGAGGAACAGGAAGACTCGGATGATGGCAGGAACACGACACCCGGCAACCAGTCCATGGAAGCAGAACAAGATGAAGAGGAAGAAAATGCAGCAGCTCAAGGAGATCTACAGGAAAAAGAAAAGGAAGAGGGCCTAGAGGAAGAAGACGACGATCCAGAAAACAAAGGACAGGACGGAGTGGACGAAATGGAAAAAAAGGAAACAAACCCTCAGGATGGAGGAACAGACAGTCTTGAAAAAGACAACCAAATCACTCACAGAGCCTATCTCTTCCACCTCCTACTTGAAGAAGTATCACCTGAACACGTTCAAACATACCGACTAAAGATTATAGACCATTACCTAGACTCAGCAGTTTCACATCTTCAAATGTCCGGCTTCGGCAATGTGTCTAGGAAGCTGACTGAGCGAACAAAACAAAAGCTGTACTCCTGGCCAGAAGATACACACACAACCAAAAAAGAAATACACAGTTTAGTCACCAAGTACACCTTCACTGATGAATTCTATGGAATCCTCATTTTACTGGTCATTCATGGCCTTTTGTCTGTTGCTCTGAAATTGGTAAGAAAACAACGGACGACGGAAACCACGACACAAAAAAGGAATAACTAAGTAGCAAAAGAACAACAATAAAGACACAAACCAAGTATGTCTCTAAATAGCCCACACAGGTGCTGATGAGACGTAAAACACTAATTCACTCACTCACTCACTCACTCGGCCGCATTCCACCAGTCTCCAATCAGTGGTGGCACCCAAGGGAAGGGAGGGGGCCCCGGGGGATATAATGGATCCGCTCCGGGAGAAAAGTATCCAAACGTGGGTCTAATCCATGGTAATCCTCGCCACCATAGGCTTGCTCTAAAACTGACGGTCTTGTGATCGTTGCCGTCGGCACTCTCTTCTGAACAACTTTCTTCGGTTGAGATTTGTCAGATTTCTTGGCGAAACAGAGGCGTTCCACCTCGGCCAGTAAGTCTTCCCCCGAGGCAACTTTCTTGGCTTCCTTATCGTCCTTTTTGAACATGGTTTTGTCTGACTTAGCCGCTTTTTCGCCATTCACATCTTTGTCCTGTTTATCGCCTGCCATGATGATCGTTTAGATCGCTCAACAATTGAAGCGCGGGAGAACCAGACGAAAAGGACGCTTCCAAAATATAACGTCATGCTTAGGCGTGCGTTGATTGGGCAATCTATTTATAGCTCAACCAATTACGCGGCTCTGATTGGTCAAAAACGACCGCGTCAAATGACGCGCTGGAGACCCAAACCTGATTTGTCGAAACACAGGCGCGAATCTAAAAATAGCGCAGTCGTCAAGATGTCCCCGAAAGAGAAGCAGGAAAAGAAAAGCAAGGCCCACGAAGTCCGCAAATAAAACAGGCCAAAAACGGTCCAATTCTATGCCCGCACTGCCTAAAAATGCTGTCAAAAAGCCCCCGGTCTAATTAGGGTACAATTTATTTAATGTACAGCACAAGAAACAGTCGATCTTCGTGAAGAACGACCGAAAATCGTCGTAACGAAAAGTGTGTGATCAATGCGAATGCATCGAAGCAAGTGGTGATTGCGCATGCGTCAGCTTCTCATGGGAGCACTCTGGGGGAGGGAACTCTGGTGAACGAGATATGATCCTAAATTAGCAGTCAGCTCAACAGTTCAAAGTCCCTTTTATATAAATCATTTATTCATACACAAATATTACAATTTGCTAAGGTACAAAAATAAAATTAAGTAGATAAAAACTTAACTGTGTACAACCATAAATAAAAACAAATCAGTTAGTACACAAAAAGTTAAAAACGGTATAAAGTTCATCATTGCTAAAACCAGGTACTGTTAGACCTCTCAATTCTAAAATCTGACAAGCTAATTGTGTATCACATACATTAAACTTGGAGTAGAACCTTCTCTTTATATCATTAGTATTAAGCAATATCACAGACTCAGCATCACAATTTAAATTTCTTGAAACTGTCATAATATTGCCTCCTATTACAGAGTTCACCTTTTTAATACTTAAATTAGCTAAATATCTGACTTTGACATTTTTTGACTCTAACATGGATTGTACTATTTTCACTATTCTCACTTGTATTTGGTCATAGGCACTTAAACTATCTAAAAGAATGGGAAGCAGTCTAGTGTGAGTACAATTTGGTAATTTTAAAATTCTTCTAACACATCTATTCCACATTGTCTGAAAATCCTTCACAACTTTGTCTAACAAATTCCAACTCTGACAACCATAGAAATGAGCACATTTTGAGTTAAAAACAGTTTTGATTATCTTATCATCACAATTACCCAATGTAGATCAAATATAATTAACTCGTTGAACCAAATCATGTTTTTTCTTATTAATTTCAGTGCTCTCTGACATATTGGAATCTAAATAAGTGCCAAGATGCTTGACTGACTCAACCCATTTAAGCCTAATACCACACAATTCAACAGATGGTTTACATAAAGCTTTCTTACTAAAAAGCATACATACAGTTTTATCCGGATTATATCTAAAACTATACTCTGCAGCAAACTCTTGACAAATCGTAAGCATTTCTCGTAAACCTGAGACACTCGGAGATAGCAATGTAAGGTCATCGGCGTAACCCAATGCACCATAAAAATGTTTACCAATCCAACATCCAGCACCATTATCAGCTAATTTCAACAGCAATTCATCAATATAAATACAAAATAGCAGTGGCGATATCACTCCACCTTGTCTTATACCTTTAGTAGTACCAAAAGTATTTGATAAGTGGCCTCTCCATCTTACTCTCATACGTTGGTTCATATACAGATGTAACAAAGATCTAACTATAATTGGTGGCATGCCTCGATTCATTAACAAGGTAAAAAGCTTATCATATCTCTCTCTATCAAATGCCTTAGAGGCGTCAACATAACAAGAGTAGACATCAGTACTGTGATTAGCATAATGTTTAACAACCTCTTTTAATACCAAAGTGCACATCACAGTGCTATGGTTTTTCTTAAATGCATACTGCATATCGCTGGTCAGAAGAGTTCTTTCATACCTCTGTATTATAACAATGTCCATTAATTTCTGTATAGAATTACATAATGTGATTCCTCTGTAATTGTTACTATCTCGAATGTTTCCTTTACAATATTTTGGAATTGATTCTATGGTACCTATCAATAAACATTTAGGCTGATAGCCATGTGTGAAAATACATGTAGCTGTGAATAACAGAGACAATTGTGTTAGGAATTGACAACATGATAACAATAAATGATTTGATATGAAATTTCTATCACCATCCCCTTTGTTAGCTTTCAAACCATCAAGGGCATTTTGTATTTCCAGCAATGTTACAATTCTATCACTGTCTTTACAAAATTTGGCATTTTCAGCATAATCATATACAACTCTCATACATTCATCATCAGATGGCACACAATTGTACAAGTCCTCATATTTATCTGAAAAAGTTCTAGCAATATCTTCACAAGATGTTTTACCATCAATAACATATGCACATGACTTTTTAGGCTCATACCGTTTGAACTCCTGAAAGAAGTCCCTACTGTTATTTTTTGAGATTGCTACAGCCATTCGTTCTTTCCTATTTACATCAATTTTTCTTTTATTCCGTCTATTAGCATACATATATTGCCGTTTAGTATGTTTCTTAATATCATATATCACACCAGATTTTGGACTACCTGCATCTACCCACAGCTTATGCCAAAATACACAGTCATCTTTATATGGCTTAACATCAGCAGACCACTTTGGCCTCACATGGTTTTTGCTTACTCTTGGCAAACTGACATCAGAAACAATACAACAATTTATAAGATTTTCACAAAACATATCAATCTGTTTCTTGTGTTCAATGTTTTCACAACTTGAATCTACACAGTGGAGAACAGGTGGCAAACTGAGTCTTTGTAAATACCTTTGTTGTTCGTTTTGATAACATAAAACATTAAGGTCATCAACCTTTTGCCAAGCGATTGGTTCACAAAAATTATTGTTATTTTCATTAAGCAAAACATACGACTGTGAACAAGTAACACTCATCAAGAGAGGACTATGATTAGATGGGTTCAATGGCTCATCACACCTTGAAATGTTTGTAACAGATTGACTGATACCATAACTCACACAAAAATGATCAATACATGTGAAACAATCATTACCTTGATCATGATATGTATAGTCCACATTTGCACAGGGAATATCCAACATTGACACAAGATCATATCTCTCACACATCTCCTTAAAGTACAAATCATGAGCATTTTTTCTACTCATATCTATATTCAAATCACCACCAATGACAACATGTTTTTGGCAGCTTAAACATTGTTGCACAAAAACCTCTACAGCATCACATGTGTCAAGAAATTCACTATTTACATGAGACTTACTATAATTGTCTGTTGGCATATATACATTCACGATAACCAATATTCCACTAGAAAATTCAATTTCAAAAGCACAAGCTCTATTTGTATTCGAGATGGAAATATATTTACATTTTATACCAAGGTTTTTCTTCCACATAATACCCGCCCCCGCAGGTCTCGGGCCTCCTCGTGGCGGTGGGTGGTAACACTAAGGTGAAGACCTCTATCCTTAGTGGCCAACATGAGACAGTGCGCATGCACGGTGTGTCCCCTACCTTACAGGGGAATATCAATGAACATGTCATTTACCATGATTCCAAACCGGATCGTACGTCAACCGGGTTACCAAGGTGCGCATCCCTCAGCGGGAAACCAGGCTGAGATCGAAAAATTTGCTACTGGACTACCAAGATCTCAATGGACAAGGACATCTCCGGATGACTTGACTGACCCTGACCGCCCCCCACATCTGTCAAAGACTGAAAATTTGCTTTTTATAAAAGGTGTCACACAATCACTGGAAGACCTATCATCTGTTGCTATCTACGAAAAATTGCAGACCTTTGCGACACGACAATTGCAGATAGCCTGAGACGCCAAACCAATGGCACATTCCTTCTTAAACCTGCGACCTCTGACCAACAAGATAAATTGACCGGCACCCATGAGATAGCCAATACCAAAGTCGTCATTGAAACTTTTCAAAGATCAGGCAAAGGCATTATTTTCTCCAAAGAAAGTAAGACCTGCTCAGACAATGAACTTACAAATTGGTTTCACAAACACGGCATCGCAAAATTCAAACGTCTTGCTCACAAGAATGGTTATGAGTTACTGTTGCTAACATTCAAAGATGAAAGATTACCAAAGAAAGTACCTGTAGCCTTTGAATGGTGCAGAGTTTCTCCATTCTTTCCTCATCCAAAATGCTGTTTCAATTGCCAAATGTACGGCCATTTTAGTCGTACATGCATCAGGCCAACAATTTGTGCCAATTGTGGTGACCATGGTCATGCACACACATACGATAAACCTTGCTCTAAACTTTCACATTGTGTCAACTGTTCAGGGAACCACCCTGCCTTTAGCCACAATTGCAAAGTCTTCAAGAAGGAAAAAGAAATTCTGCAACTACGAACTGAAAGACAACTATCCTTTCCCGAAGCCAAACGCCTTGTAGAACAGGACCCGGACAAACCTTGCCTAGAAGCAGATTACCCAAGACCAGCTCTTCATTCATCACCACAGAGAAAGATTCATCTGGACCGGAACCTCTTCACAGATGTCTTAATGAAAACACCTTCACCGCCTCGACCACCAGACCGGCCAAGCAAGGAAGAACCTGTGAACTCCCCTGAATCACCGAAGAAGATGATCCAACAATGTCAAATTTTCTCTTCTGTTACCCAAGGGACTGAGAAGTCCCTCAACCAACCAAAGGAAAAAGATGTTACTCCAGATAACAAAACACCACCCAAGACAACAAAACAAAAAAGCTCAACAATCGGATTGCTACCTCACAAAGACAAGAGTAAAAGGACACTCACCAACAGCAAAAAAGAACTCCCCACTGGTCTCAAATTTCACATCAAGTCCAAAGATGGAAGACTGAAGGATGTATCACCATTTGTTAGCTACACAACAAGGCTGAAGAAATTTGGAAAACCACACTCAGTCGATCGACAGCCTGACGGTAATTTATTGGTACAAGCCATTAATGCCACTCAGGCAAGGAAACTTCTTGAATTGAAAATTATTGCGGATGTACCTGTCAAAGTGACACCTCAAAGATCTCGATGCCACCAACCAAGATGAGATGACTAACTCAACATGACCACAAACCAAGTATGTCTCTAAATAGCCCAATCAGGTGCTGATGAGACGTAAAATACAAACTCACTCACTCACTCACTTCCACATAATACCCAGACCACCTTTGGGTCTTCCAACCAGTATATCATTTTCATGAAAAGCTGCAACACCGTCAGCCTGATAATCATCATTGATACTTCTGAGTACAGGATTCTTTCTAGACTCAATTAACCAAGTTTCTTGAATGAATACTACATCTGGCACATACTTTTTAGTAATATGTTTTATAAAATCAATTCTGTCTGGTGCCATACCAGTGCTGTTAAAAGTTACAATTTTAAAATCAGTTACCATATTAAGATCAGTTTATAAAATATTAAATTTCTTACAATCCCAATTTGGGAGTCCTCTGCGGTCTGCTGGGGAACCATCTTTTGAAATATATTTTCTTGGGCCAGAATTCTTGTCACAACACAACGTCCGCATGTTTGGCCTCAAAAGTCAGAACGAAACGCTTGGTTTCCCATCCCTCTGACGTTTTGTCTTAGACTAATTCAGCCTGCACTGATCCAAGGGCTTCCCAGCGTGTTGAGAGCTTGTGGTTAGCTGTGCGACTTACAAGCCTATCTGTCATCTGTAAAAGTCCTAAATAATTATCTTTCTTGGCCGAATGTATTGGTTGGATTTCTGTGAAGAACAGCAATGCAATATCAGAGGTGGCCTGCAGAAAAATTCCCAGGCATCAAACATTGATAAAATTTATATTTCTCTAAAAATTCTAATTCATAGGCGTATCGGAGGGGGGGGGGGCAGGGGGGGCGATCGCCCCCCCCAAAAGTTTGGGAAACAGTAAGATTCGGGCAAAAAGGCTAAAAAATTTGGGCAGATGATTAAATAAAAACTACTGAAGATTAATGATTTCCAGGCAATTTAATTTAAAATGTTTATAAATTTAGATCGTGAAATTCGGGCAAATGTCGCTCGCCCCCCCCAAAAATCGCGCGCGCCGTACACCTATGTTCTAATTTCACATACATCGTGTTTCTTTCTCCATTTGAACATCCACTGCATTAAACCTAATCAACAACACAGAGTGTGAACTTAGTTTAATTGAAGTTTCACTGTCGATTTATAAATGATTGAGGTCACATTTGTTGATAACCTCATCCATATATGGGTGTCATGCTTGATCGCTTTCCTGGAGCAGACGACTGCTTGACCTCTGGCTGCTTGTCAGTGCTCACCACCGGTGGCAGCACCTTCCAGTAACAAATTAATGCAATTGCATTGCTGGGCTTGTTCTTGGCTTCTTGCATATACCGGCGAAAGTGATAATTGTATTGATATGAGTTACTGCAGATCAGGTGTTATGATCATAATTTATTCTTTCAAAAAAGACAAGCGTAACAAAATTATGAGTCTGAGAATTGATACTATTCAGTAAAGTAAGGTGGCCTGTGCAAGTACGCCACCTATAAGACATTTCTTGTTTTATAATTATTTATTTATGTAAAACAACTAATTTTTGGATAATTTATATAATGTGTCAGTGCAGGTCTGTGTGATGCTCCTACAGATATCATCGTGATGTTCCGCAATCATGAAAAAGTTTTTTTTAAACACAAGAGGCTAGGCCAAATAGATGTTAATCATCTTCCAAACTTCCAAAGGTATACATTTTTAATTGACTGCTTTGGTTGTTGCATTTGATATCAATTGAAATTATCTCTTTATAGTGTTTTTAAATGCCTAAGGCAAAAGGGAAAAGCTGTGTATGCCCAAAGCATATATAATCACTCACAAATATCCACAAATATCCACAAAAGACTGTCATGAATTTTGGCTTAGTCTTTTGACTTTGACCAAAGAGCCTATTTGACTATTAGCCTATTTTATATTAGGCTCAATTTTCATTGGCTGTCGGATATTAGATAGGAATCTCATTGAATTCTCAGTATGTCCAATGAGAATGCAGCTTAATATACACTGGCCAATCATGGCTCTGGGGATATTATTAGACTTGACTGTCATTGGCTAGGATATTTGGCTGGATTCTCATTGGACAGGATATTAGTTGGCATTCTCATTGGACAAACTATTAACTACAGTGCCCCCTACTGTGGATATTAGGGTGGATTCTCATTGGTCAAGATATTACAGCATATTCTCATTGGTCAGTTCACTATTATCCAAAGTTGGATATTTGTCAAAATCCACAATAGTATAAAAGAGTTATTGCGAGTGACTTGGGCATGTATCCAAAGTATACGATTTTTGCCAAAATCCACTATAGTCGGGAGTGAGAGATAATGAGTGATTTAGGCATGCGCCCAAAGGACCTATATTTTGCCCAAAGGCCTCGCGGATATTTTGAAGGATGTGATGACTTTGGGAAAGTCATGCCAAAAGGAGTCGTAATGACCAAAGGCCCTATAATTTGCTGAAAGACCCTATAATTTGCTGAAAGACCCAATATTTTGCCCAAAGGCCTAATATCCATGCCCAATAGGCCTATTGGGCACAATAGTGGATATTGGCGGTAACAAAAGCTCAAAATTCACCAAAAAAGAAATACAATTTTGTGAAAAAATCTGTATTTCTGGTCTTAAATTTAAAAGAAAGAAGTACTTTTTGAAAAAAAAAATTAATGAAATAAATGTTGAAAATTCTCCAGTATTTCTTTTTCCAGAACTTTAGTGCAGGCTCTAATTGTGTTAAAATAGTCTGTTTTCCCATCCCTGCATGTCCCTGCAAATGTAAGTTGTGGCCGTCACATAATATCTTCTGAGTTAAAAAAAATTGGATCATGGTGCCCCCCTTGTCTGCCATGGTCTGTATGCAAATTACCAAATGTGAAAGTAAGAATCGTTGGCAAATTCCAAATATTGTTTTGATAGTATAATATCTGTAAGGAGTTTCTGTTACATTTTTGTATCAAGGAGTGCGTGAAACACGCAATTACAAAAACATATTGCAAAAAGAAATAATTAATTAATTAAACATTGATTAACCTTGACCTTGGGTCAATCATTGGCATGGCTCTGTTCTCCACGAGCTGACAATTTTGGAAGCATGGATATTTTGATGAATATCTCCCTAGAAAAGCTGTGTGACATTGTATTCACACATCTAACAGTTAAGGTAAGTCTGTGGCGTGAATGTGCACTAAGGCATATATTTTTGGAGGTAGGAAATGTTGCAAGTTTAGGCATTTTTATTGCAGTGCAGTGGCTATCTTCTCTCCCTTGGTATCAATAACGAACAGGGGAAATGAACACTGGGCCTTCCCGTGCACTGATCCCTCTTTTACAGATGCAATGTAGTCTTTTATATCCTGTTCCGACAATTCCTTGCTTACATTGGTAATTTGCACTTGAATTCTTGTTGGACCAGCACGCAACAGGGCACTCTCGGAAGTACCGCTGACTTTCTGTACTTTATTGGATGACGATCCCTTGTTTGGCCGTTTCCCCCCTTTCTGGAATCCTTCTGTTGCTTGTTGGACGTCTGCATTGGTCCTGGTCTTGGCTGCATACGAGGTACCCAGCATGTCATTACACAAATATATGTATATATATATATATACTATACTATGGTAGTCTGGCTTCAATGTCATTCACGCTCGCTAGCATATGTGCTTTCTTAATTTTGCTTTTGTTGCTGAAAACACACACATCCTCCTTTTGGGGAAATTAACTGGCCATTCTGTTACCATTCCTACATTTTGATTATTCAGTAGTTTGCCTGCAGATACGTCTGCCAGGGAAGCCACGCAGCTTTTTCCTTTCATCTGAAGTCCGTAAATAGGTTCTGTTCTGATTCTGTTCTGATTCTGAGACAGGATAATTATTATTATTATCTCCCAATGCATTGTGTTCTTCCATTTCGCATTGTACAAATCTTATAAGTTATTATGAATGGAATATGTAAAAAATGTATACTGGCTTCTGTAATCAGTAAAAATGTCTGCTCATTCTAATGATAGATAGATAGATAGATAGATAAATAGATAGATATGGTAAGTGCAGCCCTCTAAGCCCAGTTCTGGGCGCTCACGAGGGTTGATTGATGAGATGAGAGAGAGAGCAGGAGTCCTAATAATGATACATTTACCCCTATGTGAGGGATCTTTAACTTGCCCAGCATAGACACTGATACAAGGGGTCGCCAATTTCATGTCTCATCCAAACGACATCCAGCTGGGATTTTGCTCGTGAGGGTCAACTAAAAATTTTGGGTTCCCCACCCAGGGTTCAAAGGTAAAGACCTTCAGCGGAGCAGGCGGGCACCTAAGCCATTTGGCCACCCAGCTGTCTCCTTACATCCCAATAATGACCTTTGAAAATTACCTATTCAATACAACGAAAACACTAATTGCCTAATTGACAGTCTCTTATTTTTCTGTGTTAAGACCACAAAGTATTATATAGATAGTGGAGGTTGAGGAGACCAATATTGACTTTTATTGGCCGAATCAGTAATATTGGACGAGGCCATAGGCCAGTGGTGGAATATGTGGCACCATGAGTGGTCCAATTTAAGGCCCTCATCAAGTTATGGTTATTGCACATATTCTCAAACAGAGCAATACTATTCCATCAGCATGCCATCAGTTTGTGCAACAGAGAACACCTACTCTATGTATCCCCTGTTGTTTTAATCATTGCTGTATATTTGACCACCTGGCATGCCACCAAATTTTATTGATCTTCAGAAGAAATATGGTAAAAATTAAATAACTCTTATAATTTTCCATGGTTGTTGCCTAGAAGCTTCCAATGCCAACTATGAAAGTTTGTATTCAAGAAGTGTCCACCAAGTATATCATCTGCTCAGATGCATCATCCGGCTGGGAGATATAGTGGTGGTCCAATTCAAGGACCAGTCCAATTTAGGTACACTTCCCCTATATGCTCTATGGAGAAGCTAAGGTGGTGTGTTGGGTGCTACTGGATGGTGGAGCTGTCTGATCTGAAGCAGGTTCTCTGTGCAGTGCTTCTTGTTTTGGAATATCACTTTTCTCTTGGTATTTGGAGCTTTTAGGAAGAGAAATTTTTTGAAGCGTAAAGTTCATCGAATTGGATGCTAAGGATAGTGGAGGCTTGTAATGACTTGAAGTTGTCGCTGTTGCAGTAGAGTAACTTCTTCTCTAAATCTGATTTATTTACCAATTGAAACTTCTCAGTTTCGCATGAAACCATCCCAATGCATCAAACTATGATCAGAGAAGTATGGAGGCAGGGGGTTCATCCTTTTGTGGACATATTCGCCTATAATTACAAAAAACAAAACATTCAAAACCAATAGAGAATAGACAAATTTCTGTAACAACAGAAGAAAATGTTTCACAACACTACATAATTCATTCATATAATTATAGGCCTGTAGACAATATTTGGCTACGTTTGGGCTGCAAAATGTCATCAGCTCATGTCTCCATAACATGCATGTGTTAGTGTCTGTATATGGTATGATTGGTATCCTGTCATCAGATAGTCCAGACTTTTTTTTATCTGTGACACATTATGTTTTTATTAAGATATATGGTCATAAAGGTTTTGCTTATTCCTTGTACTGCTGCAGATGTGCAAGATGATGAGATGGTAATACAAAATGTGGGTTAGCTCACTTCCTCGGAAATAGACTGTTAATGGATGTTCTCGCAAGAAGGTGGCAAGTGTTGATCTTTTCTGGAAACCAATCTCAAGGAGCAGCTGGCAGACGCCTAAAATCATGTTTCTAAGAACGACAATGCTTAAGTGTGCTTGTTTGTGTAACTAAAATTATGTGAGTGAGTTAGAATCAGACCCTTGGAACTCAAATCGGTCAATTGCTATTTGTTGTTATATAGGTAGCTCAAATAGCTTATAGTTT
This sequence comes from Platynereis dumerilii, assembly GCA_026936325.1. Classification (NCBI taxonomy): domain Eukaryota; kingdom Metazoa; phylum Annelida; class Polychaeta; order Phyllodocida; family Nereididae; genus Platynereis; species Platynereis dumerilii. The sequence goes on from JAPTHN010000005.1 coordinate 49,232,804, forward strand.
ACATAAATATTCATAAATCTACCTTTTTTTCTCTAATATTGTTTGCCAATTGTACCTAAACTCCTTGAAATGTCCTGGAAAAGTACGTAGTACCTTCATGAAGTAGAGTAACTGCGCAATTTATTGGAACTCAGTTGAATTTTTCCTAACTACATATCCTCATGACTGGCTCATCCTTTTGTGCACATATTTGCCTAATTAAAAAAAATTAAAACCCATAAAATTAGCATATACCTTAATGCACTGGAAACTGGAAGTACTACATATCTGTGTGCACACTTTGATGCATTTTTGGTTGACAAGTTGAAAACTGGGAGACTTATATATAAATCAGTGGGAGACCTATCATATGTTGCTCTCTACAAAACCATTGCAGACCTTTGCGACAAGACAGTATATGGGTCAAAATTTGAAAACCTTGAAATTTCAGCTGAAAAAATTTTGAAATTTTTTTTAGTCCAGAAATGCCGTTTTAAGTTGGCATTGGGTAGGTCAAACAATCAGCTATCACTGCACTGTCATGTCCAAGGGTCCCAAATGCTCTGCTGATCTGTAATGAGGTGATATTTACAGCTGTGATGTTTTTTGACTGTCATTAAAATCACACTTATAACTGAAGAAACCGGACCACTTAGGGTTAAATAATCTATTACCAATGATTAGGCAGGTAGCTTGCACATTTTAGGCCAAGTTCCAGGTCTCTAGCACCAATTATTTTTGAGATAATGCATTTTGGTCAATTAAATTTCGAATATATGTGTCATTAGCATCATGCCTATAACTTGAAATCCGCACCACTTAGAGCTGAAGAATGTATTACCAACGTATGGGAAAGTGGCTATTCTGCAAACATTTAGCTATATTTCAGGTCTCTATGACCAATACTTATTAAGATAGAAGATTTTCTTGAACTATAAATTTACAAACAGAAACAAAAATACTCTTTTCACCAATAATTTGGATTCGGAATAACAAAGATGATCTCCACTACCCCTCCAGTGCCCAATGTCTTTGCTGAACCATATTTCAGGTGCTAGACATAGTAAAATCTCACTGACACCCCATATTTGATTAGTAATCTCAGAGAACCGTCAAATTCATACTAGGCATGTCAGATGCAATGAAAATGCAAAAATTCTGTGTAATATTTTGTTAAAACATTAATTGATAATATATATTGAACACAATTTCAACTCCTGTCACCTGCAACTGAATTTAAGTGAGGTAAAGGAAAGAAGCCATTTTTTGTTGTGATGCTAATGACAGCGTGATGCTAATGATAATTAAGATAAAAATCTTTGTAGGGACCAGTGCAAAACTGGCAATCTGGCAATTTGTGCATAAAATGATCTTATGAACACCAGAAGCATGTTCGTATTGATTCTGGTCCAGAAATATGCAGTCAAAATAGAGCAGCAAGGCGTTTGCTAATGACAAATTAAGATAGGACAACCAACATACCAACAGAAATACTCAAATATTTTGGTTTATATAAATGATACAGAGCTACAGATAGCGCAGTTATTTTCTTGGGTTCTCAGACAACGTTAGACACAAGGTTTTCTCACAAAATGTGCGTCCCTTTCATTTTTATTAAGAAACCAAACTGGTGTGATGCTAATGACGCAATATTGGAGACATGGACACAACAACCTCCTGCTCTTATACAGGATATTATTTCAGAAATTTGAAACTATATTTTAGAAGAGTGATAGTCAAGTCTCCATATATGGAAGAGTTTAATTGAATCAGGATCCTGTACAATTTTTTGTGATGCAATCTTTCAAAGAAAATGTTGGTGGAGACAGGCCATTTTCAGGGGGGTTGGCCACTTCAATGCTATTTTTGGATGGGATAAAAATAACCTTCCTCATATTTTTTGTGTCAGAAGTTTTGCTAATATCCTTGTCTATGACAAATGACATCAAGAGGTCCTGCATGTGCCTTTCTGTCATCATGAATTATTGTTAAACACCGGAGACAAGAATTTCAGACTTACCAAATTTTGACCCATATAGCACACCCAATAAAGCTTGCGCTAGTCTTTCACATTGTGTTAATTGTTTAGGGAGCCAGCCTGCCTTTATCCACGAATGTGGAGCCTCCAAGCAGGAAAAATAAATCATACAACTTCGGACTAAAAGACCAATACCGTTACCTGAAACCAGATACCTTGTAAAACAGGACATGGACAAAACTGGCCAAGGAGCAGACAAAACTGGTCAAGTAGCAATTGCTCTAGTCCAGCTCTACACTCATCACCTCAGAGAAGGACTCATCTGGACAGGAACCTCTTCTGAGATGTCCAAATGAAAACACCTTCACCAGCTCAACCAAAGACATAAAGAAACAGAGAATTATCCTGAGCCATGCAGTTCTAAGCACTTCACAACAGAAGAAGCTCTGATATAGTCAATCTTCTAATAATGCACACACTCTAAAAAAATTCAGACAAAAATGTTTTTTTAGATTCAAAATGGTTTTTTGAAAAACCAAATTTCAATGCAAAAAACAGAGAATTATCCTGAGGCATGCATTGAAAATTTGGTTTTTCAAAAAACCATTTTGAATCTAAAAAACCAATTTTGTCCCGACATTTTTTAAGAGTGCAGACAAGGACTTCCCCTGACCAATACAATGCAAGAAGAAAGAAGCTCTATCGTCTGACAAGAAACTACCCCATCAAAGCAAGGCAAGAATGCTCCAAAGACCCCTTATTACCTCCAAAGGACAAGAGTATATGATAAACAACAGCAAAGAACTACCCTCAATTCACTAATCATCAGATCGCTGATTTCTACCGGAAGGGCATGTCAGCCTATGTCATCCAGAAGACAATTAAGGACATGATGGACAAACCACTGTCTGTTGATCGACAACACAATGGATCTCTATTGGTTTGAGTCATGAATCCCACTTATGCCAGGAAATTAAACAAATTGAAAGAAGTCGCTAATGTACCTGTCACAGTGAAACTAACACCAATGTGTTTGTCTCTAAAAAGCCCACTCAGGGGCTGACTCGTTGTAAAACTTCTAAAAATACACACACACATAACAGAAAATTACTGAGGGGCGTACTTTACTTTCCTCTTTGTTGCCTTCTGAGAATACCTTTTTCAAATATTTTCCTAGTTTCTGTATGGCATGAATATTCAGACAAAGCCAATTACAGATTGTATTCCAGCCGGGGCTTGGCTATAGAAATGGATACTCAGAATAGATTCCCATGAGCTCAAGAATGGTTGAAGGCGGTTAACAAGCTGATTACACAAGATTTGCATAAAAGTTGAGAAAAAATGATGTGCTTTCTCTTTATTATTACAAATTTGGATAAAATGTACAAACAATGCTTTGTGCATTGTGCATTGTGAGAAGCAGTATTATTATTTTTTTGTATTGTGAGGCCATTTGCCTTATGCCTTTCTCCAAAAAGGACATGAAATGACTTGATACTTTTGTTTTGCCCAAATAGTCCAAAAAATATTGAATTCACGCAATTTCCTGCCCAAAAATGCATGAAAAAATGTATTTTCCAAATTTTTTTTGGGGGGGGGGAGGGGTTGAGCTCCCCCAGCCACGGACCCCCCACCTCCTACACCTATGATTTTGTTGATCATTTCATCTGTTTGTAAACTCTTTACACCAATTGTTTAAACTTTGCTGAATAGAAGAAACTAAAAGAAACTAAAGAAAGATCAATCTTTAGTTTGTTTACTAGAAGAAACATGTGACTTACATAAAAACATTTTGCCAGATATATACAAAACATTAATACAACTGATTTAGTCTGCCATTCACTGTCAGGCGGCAATATCTCCCTTATGATGACACATCTTCAGTAATTTTTTAATGCCGATGGCAACAGCTTCACTGCTCTGAATTTTATTCATCATGTAATGATGTAATTTGATATTATATACACAGACTATTTCAAGTGCACATAGTAAACATTGTATATAATATTGCAGTTCATTGGTTCTTGTGCCAGGTCCATAACATGTTGTATTATTGTTCACAAGACATGGGTCGAGCGAGACCTACGGTGGCGGATACAGGGGGGGGGGACCCTTGAGGCCTGGGCCCCCCCTAGACCACCAAGATTAATAGTAGCATTTTGAAGAAAAATTGCGATAACGCGGGCCCGCGAATGCTGAAACACGTCTGGCACCCCTAGACTGTCGTGTCTTGACAAGGCTGCCAAGTGTGAACAGCAACAACAACAGCAACCATCCTGTGTCACTCACATGCGAACAAGACCTCTGACAGAGAGGTGAAACATCATACCAATAAAATAAGTAAGCCTCAGTGTCAGTGAACAATAATACAACATATTGTATTCTGAAATTGTTATTTGATAGTTTGAGCTGCAAGGCCTGCTATTAAAGTTCATATATCTTCTCCTCAATCCAGTATGTTTTCAGGTGTTCCAGGCCCTTTATTGGGTTATCCATCTGGCGATAGGTCACCTTGAGCAGGTCAAACTCCACAACTATTCTGGCAGTTGCCTCGCTGATATGGATCTTCATAGCCTCCCCTGAAGATTCCATTTTGGATGCAGTGTCCACAGTCTCTCCAAATAGCAGGTAACGAGGGGTCTTCACCCCAACGACCCCTGCCACACAAGGACCAGTGTGGATTCCAATTCTCATCTTCATGGTCTCCGATGGTAGATGAGGGATGGTAAAGGACTCACTTGCTTTCAGGAGGGACAATGCCATACTGATAATCTCGTAAGCATGTCTGGTTCCATTTCTGACGGGAACCCCACTTGCAACGAAGTAAGCATCTCCAATAGTCGCGATCTTGTAGACATCGAACTTTGCGCTGATGTCATCAAAGAGGGTGTACATCAAATTGAGCATGCGAACCACATCCATGGGGGTTCCTGCGGCAGAAATTTTTGTGAATGAGACTATATCAGAGAAGAAAATTGAAACCTCTTCGTAGGTCTGTGGCTGAAGTGGCTTGCCAAGTTTGAAATCATCTATGACAGATTTAGGCAGCAATTCCAAGAGAAGTATTTCTGCCTTCATCTTCTCTTCATGTAGGGCTCGGGTCCTGTAAAATAATATTCCTCTTTAGATCAGTGCTCATATGATTGCATCTGCCTTATATTTATACATGATTTTGACTAATACTATAACTTTCCACGGTTTATATGGGGCCAAAAGCAAACAGACACCTTTTTCTAAGATCTGTGTCATTTTAAAACCTGTGACTATGGATATTTTTAAAAAAACTGCTGATTATGTAATTTTCTGTGACTTTATTGCAACTGATGTGAGAAATCCAGAATCAAACATGATTCGTGGTTGATAAGTGGCTCTGAATTCAAAATTTGAATTCAAACTGTTCACAATTTGAGGGGTAACGGAAAAAATGCTTGGATTTTTTCTCTATTCACAGTAAACTTGAAATTTTGAGTGAGCTGTTTCACCTAACATACCTTGTTGTTTTTAAAACGTTTTATAATCTGTTAATTATACAGTAAGTTGAATTACAAAATAAGCAAATTTTTTAAGGGTTCAATTGAATTAAAAAGGTTCAATACTTGGTCAGAAGGCCCTATGATAGGACCCTATCCTCCCAACTTGAGAGAAAGGGGTTCCATTGCAGGAGTTCAGTGCAGCTAGATTATCTCAATGTTGTTTTGTTTGCTGTTGGAACCTTTTTAAAAGTTGAATAATGAACCTTTAGTGTTCCTTATCTATACCAGCTTATAGAACCTTTAAAGGTTCCATATATAAAACCTCTTTGTTAAGAGTGACTGGGTGAGTGACATCATGACTTAAAACAACCAGATAAGAGGTCTTACCTGGCATCAACAATGTTTTCCAAATTCTGAGTGTGAACATCCAGCCTAGCGATCATTCTGTCTGCCAAGTTGAAGGTTTCTTCCGGGTCTCCCTGTCGCAACCAAATAACCACTTCATCGAAAGACGGTCTGTCAGTTGGTTGCCAGGTGCAAAGGTCATCTACAAGTTGTCTCATCTCTGGAAGGGCTGCAATTTGTAAGGAGAATCCATTAAAAACATTTTGAAATTTTTATGTCTGTCCATTCACTTATGAATATCCGAGTTTTCCTCGGAGGGAAATTATTATTCTCAGTAACGGCGAGAAGTAGCCTTTGTTATTATTTATCTGAACTGTTAAATGGAAGTACAAATTGTATATTGTCAAAAGTAGTAACTCTATCTTTTTAAGGTGATTCTCTTTGTGTGAATCAGCATTTCATAAATAACTACATGTATAATGATACTTGTGCATTACTTATTTCTATTCTTATGTTTTTATGATACATGTATCTTCATGATATTCCGTTGCCTCAAACTTTCTAAACGCCCCTCGTAATTGATGGAAATGGACATTTTTCGTTTGGGGGAGCTCTTGGTGGGAGCGAGAATGACTGATGACCCTAGACTTTGCAAAAACTTTCAAAATGATTAGATGCCAAACATGTCTGGAAGATTCGGAAAATCTAACATAGCCGTTTCACATCAGAAACTAATAAACAAACATATTGTTACTAACGGCTGACACTATTGAGTTACTTTATGCACTGAATACAATATTGGGCATTAAAGGATGTGATTTTTGGATTATTCTTTGCATAATTATATAGCCATCTGAAACGTTAAGTGTACACACACACTCTTCAAACAGATTGGTTGAATATACCAATATATCAGATGAAAATAACAAATTTTATGTGTTGAAATAGGACCAACCAATTCATTGGTTGCAGTCAACCAATCGATATTGGTTAAGCTACCAACCAATTTGAATTGGTTATTCTCTCTTACTGTTATTTCAACACATGGAATTGGTTAAGCATTAACTTTAATAATTGGTTGAATGAAAGAACATTTTTGGTTAATAAGGAATGGGATTATAGTTCGTCAACCTCATGGTCCTAGGACCACCCCTCTGTAGAACTCAGTCTGACTGCTGTTATCAAATTAGCATGGTACATGGCTGGCCTGACTAGCCTATATGGTATCTTGTAAAAAAATACAGGATGTAAATTATAAAGCCATTGAACCCACATAATAATAATAATAATAATTCGACATTCATAAAGCGCCGATTCCAATGATAGCATTGCTCATCAGCACTTTTTCAGTAGCTGAAGGCTACTGGATTGCATCATAGTATATCCTAAAAAGATGCGTTTTCAGTCTTTGTTTGAAGGTTTGCAAAGTGTTTGCATTTCTTACTTTCCAATGTTTCTCAATTTAATTAGGTTGCTTAGATGCACAGGAGCTTGACTATTTAGAGCCTTCCAAGTAAGTGTCAGAATTTTGAAGTCGATTCTAGCAGGTATAGGCAGCCAATGTAGATCTTTTTCTTATTTTGGTAATGGGTAACGCCGATTTACTTTTTATATTAGTCTGGCGGTCAAGTTCTGAGCAATCTGAAGCTTATTTACTATCGACTTTTTGATACCTTTCAGGAGGCTGTTACCATAGTCCAGATGAGGCATCACGAGAGCATTCACCACAGTCTTTGTGTCGTCCAGATTTAGACTGCTGCTGCGAATATTTTTTGCACATCAAATTAACCTGTTTTTCCATGGCCATATGTCTAGTAAGACTCCCAGTTTTTTGACAAATGTGGCTGCTTCAATCTCTACTCCATTGACATTAATAGAGCTGCTATATACTTCCTGCAGTTGTTTTGGGGAGCTCAAGAGAATGAATTCTGTTTTGTCTGCATTGTTGAACAGTCCGCATTGTTGAACATGCTAGGGAGTAAGGACCATATGCCCACCCCAGCCGAATGGCTATTCATAAATAAGGTGTTAATCGACTCACCAGGGGTTTCATTTTTGGGGGGGGGCTGGAGGAGGGGGGTTATTTTTTGGGAAGAGCGTTGTTCAGAGAGACAGAGAAAGTTTGGCTATCCACCAGAAGGCACTGGAGATGGCTCCGGAATCAGTAGACTTTTCTTCCTTGTTTTACCAAGCAGTCTACAGTCCATTCACACACTACTAAGATAATAAAATACACTTACCTTGCATAGAAATGTCACTGCAATGCTATATTAACTATGGGACATTCCTGTGGGATCTAGAACAATTGTATGTGAGTGACTGTTCAAGTTCTTGGTCACCATGATACTCCATAAAACTGTATAATAAATAAAATACTAAAAGCTATTCAGTTAATATTTTTTTTGGAAACAGTATATCTATAATTATGTGACACATTTATTTAATTAACATGCCTGTGCATCCTGCAGGATTTTTATAATTTGAAAGTTAGACACTAAACTTGACTTCACAATGGATATAGATGGTGACAACCGGCTTTCTATTGCTCATGATTCTTCTGTTGTGAAATGCTAAGAATTCCTTGGACAAACATGCACTCTAATCTTATTTATAACACTACCTTTGAATTGTTGAATTTTTAAACCACGTGTATGCTGGGATCATAGCATAAATTATCAGATTATACACTGTTTCTTTGTTGTTACAACTCAGTTATGCTTTTATTGTTGATAAGTTCAATGATTCCTTGCTGATCCTCCACTCACTTGTTCATTGAAACTGTGTACCACATCAACTTGAATAGATCCCCTCCCTCATCCTTTGTCTATTTTAGAGTGATGGACCTGTGTTTCAAGCGGCTTTCATGCATGTCTTCACATGTACACTATTACAACTTTTCCTGGCAGTATTGAGGGCAGCCTTTATTTTCAGGGGCTTCTATTCTGCTGGGCAGAGGAGCGATACTTTATTCAAATAAATATGACATAACCATTTTTCTGACCATTGGAGTTGGTGGAAAAGTATTCAACCAATTCTAGTGGGTTGCCCTCAACCAGTCAAAATGGTAGTTTCAACCATAATAATTGATTGATTTCGCCTCAACCAATTGATTTGTTGGTCTTTTCTGAAAAATCAACCAATCTGTTTTAAGAGTGCAATGAAGGAGGTATATAACCTATTATACCATTCGACACCTCTGTGAGCCAATCATGAGACAGTATTTCACTGCAATAAAACCCATATTCTTTGTTGTCCAGTTATCCTCCCATGGGAGAATAATCAGTGAAGCTGTGAAAAACCCATAGCAACAAATGACAAGTTTCAGTTTTGTCTTATGGTATAAGCCGGTTATTCACCGCGGGATCGGCAAATGTGTTTATCACATATTGCCTCTCCCTAGGTGAATAACCTATACTTGTATTGTTATTTCTGCACGGGAAGGGGTAAAAGAAAAGGCAGGTGGAGATTACTTGGAGTTATCCTTCCTCACTATGACTCAATACACAACACACACAACAACAAATATGTTATAATTACAGTCAGGAACTTCAGGCCTCATTGATGTGTCTCCTTCTTTGATTCTCTGAACTATTCCTTCCGGATTGAGTTGCTTCCCTGCAAAGGGCTCATCTAGGAGAGTCACTTCTTGGACGATAACTCCAAAAGAGTAGACATCACCAGCTTTCGTTCCATGCTTTGGGTCAGGGGATATCATCAGTTCAGGAGCTGTCCAGAGAAGTTTGTGAGCTGGTTTTTCATTTTCACTGCCTTTGCTGACTGACATGGCTTTCTGCAAACCGTAGTCAGTGATCTTGCAAATCCAGCGGAAGTCAACGACACAATTTTCGCTTGACAGGTGACCATGAAATTCTGTAGCAATACAAAAGAACCAGCATGTTACATAACGAAAGTAATCTGATATGCTTAATATGTCTATGTGCAGACCTATAAGAAAAAAAAAACTGAAGAAAAATTAGCTCCTTTGAGGCAACTTCATGACAATCAAAAATAAGTAGCTCCTCTTGAAAACCAATTGACTTATTTGTGCAGTTCAGTTTCTCTGTATGATGCAATGGTGGAATGATATGAAATTGTATCCATATTTGACCTTTGCTGTTGCAATATGAAGTTCTCATATTTTACAGATAATTGATGTCAATTCCATGAAGCTAGAATGGGTTTCAGGGACTTTAGGGTGTGTGCCATGACATTCTGGCTATATTCCTGCTGTAACATATTATTATCCAAAACCGTGTTATATTTATAGAGCAAAATATGTAAGTTGTGCCGTATGTACTATTCACTGTATGCAGTGTGTTTATCATGTGGGAATGTGAACATGAAGGCTCAACCCTGTCAGCATGCCTCAGCGGTCCAAAGTCGGCCAAGCATCAGTCCGATGTTAGCAGCATCGGACCATCTTCGGGCCGACGGACCACCGAGGGATGCTGATAGGGAAGATTATCCAAACTTTACAAGTCAATGGCGGATTGACAAGACTTCTCTGTTCAACATTATTATATATACATATTTATATATATATACAACAAATTCTCAGCAAAAAAGGAGTACAGTTTTAATAGGAAAGAAAGGTCCCCCTGAGGCCACACAGAGTCAAAGAGGCGTGTATAATTAAGAAAGAAGAATGTTGAAAAAGGGATGTGGACAGAGAGGCAAGGTCTGCTGTAAGGTGAGCACTAAAGGTGCGGAAAAACATGGCAATTAAACAATTGCAAGCACAAGTGAAATGAATGTGTTGAGATGATCTGTCTAACAATGTTATGCAAGTACTACCGTCTGCCATGTGTGCAATTTCCAAGATTAAGGTCTCAGATGTCAGAACTGGCCTTTGGAAATCCATAAATTGTGTTAGTTTTAAGTTTTTAGCAGAATGGTCTAAGTTTACTCATCAGGGCTTTTGTCCATCTCTCCTTGACTTCTTCAGCTATCGATATGAACAGGCTTAGTTTGTTAAGATAGCTGAGGAAGCCCATGAGGGACGGACGAAAGCTCTGATGAGTGAACTTAGACCTTTGTGCTGTTAAAACTAACGCAATTAATTTATATATAGTTTCAAAAACTCTCATAATACTTCTTGAAAATATGACCTTTAAAACATACAATGTAAACAGGGAAATAAAATTTTAATTTACCAATGCTGTCTATTTCAAAAGCTCTCTCACACTATTTCTTGCAAGTCAGGCCTTCAATATAAGACATCAAGGTGTAAACATGGAAATTAAATTTTAAATTATATTACCTATACTGCTGTTGTGCAAATACATCATGCCTTGAGCTATATCCAGCATCAAAGAGTGCTTCACGTCCAGTGACAACTTGGTCGTGTCCAGATGCAGGACATCAAAGAGGCTCCCTCTTGACGCATACAACATTATGACAAACGGGATCTCTGAATCGGTGCACACTCCGAGAAAAGGATTCAGATTTTCGTGTTTCAGTAAGGACATCTTTGCCAGTTCTTTACCTAAGAGGCTAGATGGAATTGATCTCTTACCAAATGGTTTCATAACAGCGAGAGTGGTCCCTAATTTCACAAGCTGAATGTTCACCACAGCGTAACTCTCCTGGCTGGAGAAGAATGACATAGATCCAAGACTCTTCCTTATGTCATTTTCAATCATTTCCACAGATAATCGCTTGATCATGTACTTCATGACTTCAGAGTAAGCTTTCTTCTTCCTATATCAAAGAAAAATTTATGTACAACATCTTCACTCTAAACTTAGAGCTCAACAGGTTCACAAAATTGTGTATGTGCTGCCTCCTTTTGGCTATTTGTGCGCCCTCTTGAATCCATGACAGAAACTACAATCAAGCTCACTTGTGAGTGAGTGCCGACAAATTTCAACAGCATCTGTCACTTTTTTGCAGTGTTGTGCAGTAATGACCTGGTCTGTTAAATTAGGTCCTGATCTTCAAACTGTATAATGTTTTTCCTACCTAGGGAAAGGTGAGTAGCCCCTGTTTGGCAGCCAGCCAGATATCCAAGAGCACCCCCTGTAGACCTGTTCAGAATACATACAATGTAGGTTTTGATATCCTCCTGTATGGTTTCCCATGCTTTTGGGAATGGGGAATCCAAATATCACATCCATTTTGGTCTAGGGTGAAGGGAGCCCTCAACATTTGTTGTTAATTTCGATGGAAATCGCCTATTTTTCTATGATTTTATGTTACATTTTGTCTTATAACTTGATCGAAATTCATCATAGAGCCTCCATAATAGTACCAAATGAAAGAAAATAAATTTTCCCATCATGTAGATGTGTGATTTGTCATGAAAATGTTGTGTATTAAATGAAATATTTCATTTTTCACAGAAATTGGTTAAAAAATGCCTAAATTTCAAGCGGTTTCTGATATTTTTTCACATATAACTCCATATAAAATTGCTTCTGGACTCAACTTATGGCACCATATGACATATTTTAAGTATTATTTATTATCAGTATCCTGTTGCATATGTTGTGCATGCTTATCAGTTCCTAAAAATTCATTAGTGAAGTGGTAATAACAAAACATATTGAAAATACCGTGCACAATCAGATATGTTCAAGATATTCAAGGGTAATAATGCCAAGCTTCAGATAATGTTATTTTTTGGTACTTTGCATTTTTACTTCTATTTGCAATATTATTAATTGAGTGCCTGCCTTCCAAAATTGTAACAAATCTTGCAATCTGATTGTCAAATGAGAAACCATTAGCTGCAAGGGATTTGTAAAATATTTTTAAGCAAATCACTCATAATTTATTTCTATCTCATCATTGGCAACTTTCACTACTTACAGTGCCTTCAGGCATCAGATTTGCTTGCATGTATATGCACATGTTTACATCAGCTTTTATTATAGGAGAATGAAGTGTTTCTGAGTCTACTAACACCTGATTCGCAGTGCAAAAATGTCTGTCAGGGTCAAGAAATTTTCAGTTGAATTTAACTCTGTGATACTGATCTTGCGTTCAAGAGCTCTTATCCTACTCACAGCAGATGCATGTTGGTTCTTTACAGGATAGCTTAAGCAAGCCCAGGATCTGTTTGAGATATTTCATGTTCTTGTTCACTTATTGGACATCCAAGAAATGTGGCATCAAACTTCACTAACTCTATCACCATTGACATGGTCATAATCAGAGCAAAGAGGTTCCTGCCAATGCAAACACTTAAATAGTGGCTTAAGGCTTGCTTATTTGGACACCAGTTGGAGGATCTTCTTTAAGACAAACCTATGTCATCTTATAGCCACTTCTCTTTGTAAGCTCTTGGACTGCAGGAGTGCATGATTCTGTCTCAAAGTTATAAATGTTTCTTCTTCCTTCTCTTGAATCCACCTACCCTGGACTTATATTCAATCTTGGACATATGGACATGAAATCTTGATCTTTGTGGTTCTCACAACATATTCTGGACAAGCAATCTTTGAACTGTTAGCCTAGAAACTTGTTTGGCCAACGGGTAGAGAAAATCAAGCCAAACTAGCAATTCAACCCACAATATTATGCAAGCAATATGAGATACTTTCTCAAAAGCTGATCTTCCAAGAACTCAGAGCTCTGTGAGTTTGGTTCCCACTGATACTTGGCTGGGTGCAATGTGCATTCTGCAATTCCATGCAAGTGACTTGCCCTCATGATATTCAGGTACACTGTACTCACAAGACTTGACAGATGACAAAGTTACAACAGCCATGAAGCTTGAGATTGCTATTAAACTGTGAAGTATTGAGAAGCCAAGAGCTCTGGAATGGGAAGACTAATAATTCCTGTGTCAACGATTTAACCTCAACTGTCGTTCATTCTGCATGTTTCCCACATTGAATGTTGGCCTATAAGAAAACAACTATGATGGCAAATTACTCAAACCAGATTGAGGTGAATGAGTTTTTAAAGTCACTGAAAGTTGTGAATGATGTGGCATAAAAAGTTACAATATATTATGCCAACATTCAAAGAAACACATCACAACATCAGCATGCGTGACACTAGTCCTTGGTTTAGTAATGTCTCATCTTGACAATTTGAACATCATGCTCATAGGACTGCCACAATGTGACATACGCAGGATGCAGAGAATCCAAGACATTGCGGCTAAGTTGGTGCTGGCTGATGGGGGTAGCGCACGTCGCTCTCTCAAGCAACTACATTGGTTACCAGTGAGGCTGCGAATCGAGTTCAAGGTCCTAACGCTTGTGTATAAGGCCTTTCATGGACAAACACCTGAGTATATCAGTGATATGCTTAGGATCGATGTTCCAACTAGACCTGGTCTACGCTCTGAGGGTCAACAGAACCTATATGTTCCACCAACAAGACGCAAGACCTTCGCAGACCGTGCTTTCAGCGTTTTTGGACCTAAATTGTGGAACACACTGCCGACAGTTATCAGAGAGTCCACAAACATAGACACTTTTAAAACTAAATTAAAGACATTCTTATTTGATAAATTTTTAATGTTTTTAGACTTTATTATTATTGTTTCCTAGTTTACATGATATATGGATATATGTTTTTGTACACCTTTATATTTTAATCCATTTTTATTTTACATTTCACTTTCTTATTATGTAAAGTGCTACTGAAGATTTTTTGATCATAGTAATGCGCTATATAGAGTAGGTCGGGGCATGCAGCCCCCCTTAACTTCGAGGTGCGATTTGACCTATTTTTTATGGGCGATTATTTGAATGCTTATGCTGTCTGGAAGGGCCCACTTGACTCTACTATTAACTAGTGAAACAAATGTCTACCAATTTTAATAAAGGAGTTACAGCCATTTTTGTAAAAAAATTAAAATGGCCTTCTTACCCCACCCATCGGGCAAGAAGCCCCCCTATTATAATCCTATGGCAATTTTTTTTGCGAGCGCATTCAGCCTAAAAGTTATTTCTTAGGGTTCTTCTATCATTTTTAAGGCATTCTATTCACTTTTTCTGAATTTCAGAATTTTTCTGTTGATACTTTTATTTTTTAATATTTTTTGCCCTGTTTCAATTTCAAGACACATCTTTTTCTATTTTAATTAGCTGTTCTATCAAGATTTAAGGTAAAGTTCACATTATTAAATGGTTCCTGAAGCAGCTTCGACCCCCCAGTGAAGGGGGCCTCATGCCCCATATCATGTGGGGCCTCTCGCCCCGAACCCACATATTTTAATTTGACCTCTATATTTTGAACTAAAATGCAAAAAAGATGATCCAAATCATATTTATGTGATGGTCATAAAGTGAAGCAATGCAGATATCCATTATACTTTGAAAAATTTCCAAAGGTTTTTCTGACAGCCCCTTTCAAAGAATTAGTCAAAGTTACAAAAACCATGCACATTTTTTTGTTTCTTTAATTTCTACTATGGTTTGGTGCTGTTTGCCCTGAAAATTTGTGACGTCACCTAAAACGCCTCTAGCTTCAATCCTATCAATAGAAAAACGCAAAATGTAAGTTTTGATATAAGCCTGGGGGGGGCCTCTCACTTAACCCGGGCTTCTTGCCCCGACCTACTCTAAGTAATAAACTTTGAACTTTGAACTTTGCCAAAAATACTACGACAAATTCTGTTGAATAAAGGTTCTGCTTCTAGTGGTAGAACTTAATGGCAGGAATTTTTGACAATTCGTGAGGGTGTACTAGTCACCGTGTACACTCAGTGTATGATTGCAACTGTTAGCTACAAATTCATCATTGTCATACATGTAATTAATCATAATTTGAAGCTTGTACCATCATCCATTAATGAATCTTACTGGCGATACTTGGCATTTTCAGTACTATTTCCGCAGTTACTGCATCATTACAATTAGTAAGTATGTACAATTTAAAAAACATGATAATGATCATACATAATACTTAAAATGGTGCCATAAGTTAAGTCCAGATGCAATCTTATATGGAGTAATATGTGAAAAAAATCTGAAACCGTATGAAATTCAGGCATTTTTTTACCAATTCCTGTGAAAAATGAAATATTTCATTTCCTGTGTCACATTTTCATGACAAATCACATATCTATCTGATAGGAAAATTAATTATCTTTCATTTGGTACTATTTTGATGATTTGCTATCAAATTATAAGGCAAAATGTAACATAAAATCATAGAAAAATAGGCGATTTCCGTCAAAATTAACAACAAATGTTGAGGGCTCTTGAGGCAGGGTTTCCCTTCACCCTAGACCAAAATGGAAGTGATATTTGGATTCCCCATACCCAAAAGCATGGGAAACCAAACAGGAGGCTATTAAAATCTACATTGTTTGTATTCTTAACAGGTCTTTGTAGACATACGATCCGAAAGAGAGTTGTGGAGTTAAATTGTTTTTAATAAATGGAAATAACAAATTGATTGAACACAAATGTGAAATCGAATAAGTCTTTAAACACGAGTAAGAAGGGAGTAAACCGAACTTGGATAATACGAAGTATAGAAGTTGGATTATACAATGGCGAAGGGTAGCCCGAAAGTCCTCCTTCTTGGTGGTGAACGTAGTGAAAGGCCAAGGCACCATAAAGCGACAGCCGCCCTCCGTAATATTACATTATGAGAGAGCGGCCCCCCCCGCACCCGAAGAAAAACACCCGTAACCTTACGTTATGAGGTGTGAACCTAGGTGGTGGTGGTTGAGGGGGTGGATGGCGGGCAGAAAAACGTAATAAGAAGGAAGTGTGGTGCGCATGCGCGCACCGCGTAAAACGCGGGTCCGCCGAGGAAGCGGACCGGCCGTCTCTTTGTGCTACAAATCAGCTCCCCTTCGGTCAAACTTGTATTTGTAGACATACGATCCGAAAGAGAGTTGTGGAGTTAAATTGTTTTTAATAAATGGAAATAACAAATTGATTGAACACAAATGTGAAATCGAATAAGTCTTTAAACACGAGTAAGAAGGGAGTAAACCGAACTTGGATAATACGAAGTATAGAAGTTGGATTATACAATGGCGAAGGGTAGCCCGAAAGTCCTCCTTCTTGGTGGTGAACGTAGTGAAAGGCCAAACAACCCGCACAGTGGGTTGCGCCAAGAAAAAGGAGGAAGTGAGGAGCTGGAAGGAGGGAGAAGACATGGAATTACCCCATTGTCTATCCCTTACAGGGCCCCAGGACATTACATCCTTGGAACTCCCATGATTGCAACAGAAGGAACTTACAAGACTACGACAGATCTGATGTATTTACGATAAGCTGAGGATGACCAACGGCCGACATGTTGGATGTATGTGTCCGAGACATTGCCCTGGAGGACCAAGTCGGTTGTCCTCCCAATTCGGAAGCTATGTGTGTTAATACGCTTGTGCGAGAAGGATGAGGATGCCACTAGTTTGGTCAGCCAACCCATTACGAAGCGTCTGGTTAATGGAGAACCAGAAGGTTGACAGAACACATAGTGGCTTTCTGGCCTAACAGCATAATACTCTCGTAGGAGGCGTACCGGACAAATGTCCTTGTTCGAACTGCGAGTGACGTGGATTGTCTGGCTCGCACGTGAGTGTTTGAAGGATTGTAATGTAATTGATACAGCCCGAGGGTGGAGGGCTGGGGGGTTCCCCAAGAAGACTACGTCCCGAGACTTAATTGCGTGGTCAGCCGCAGTTGAAACTGTGACTTCACTGATCCGGAGGCAACCATGATACAGCAAGGACATCACCGCCCGAAGCAATTTCCTCGTGTAATGATCGGTCTGTAAAGTGGAAACCAGGGCTTCCAGTTCAAGCAGCATTGTAGAAGATATGGGATGGAGTCCGGAAGATGGCCTTGATTGGCGTTTAAGACCCAGGATAAACTTGCGAAAGAGGAATGTACTTGTTGGGTCCGAATGTCCTCTAATTTTGTGCGCAAAGGATATGGCCGAGACGTAACCCTGAAGTGTTGAGAACTGGATGTTCTGACGTTTCTTACTCAATATGAAAGACATGATGACTAACTCCCCATGGGGATATGCCGGAGGGATACGGTTAGTCGACAGGTAGGCATGGAACTGAGCCAAATGATGGGAGTAGGTCTGCGTCGTTGCCGGAGCCAAGGAGGCAGATAAGGTAGATCTGATATCCGCATGGGTAGCCGGGGTCTGAAATCCCTTTTCCGATATAACCTCGTCCCATAAGAGACACCGTCCCCTGTCAGAGTTCACTCTATGAATACCTCGGGAAGCCATTTTCCTGGGATGTCGGTCTTGTCCTGATTCAAGCCATGATGGACCAGCAGTGAAGGGGTTTGCTGAAATCGAGATAAAGCATCCGCTAAGACATTATCTTTAGACTTGATGTACACCGCTTTAAAGGTGATATTGTACAGCATTAATGTCAAGATCAGGGGACGCAAGAGCTTCATTATCATTTTACTTTTTGACGACTGCTTATTTATTGATGCGACAATTGCCTGGTTGTCACAGTTAAATATTATGTGATGGTTCTTCAAAAGGTGGCTGAACATGCCAACCAGCGCTAGAATCGGGTAGAGCTCGCGGACTGCAATGTTCAAATGTCTCCAAGAAGATGACCAAGTATCCTGGATCCAACTGGATCCAAAAGCACCCCCGAAGCCCAAGTCCGAAGCGTCCGTATATAAGCCTATAGAGTTACTGTGGCAAGGAGGGTTGGACTGGATCATTGTTACGCCGTTGTAGGACTGAAGGAAGGCCAGCCATAGCTGCAGGTCTTCGCCTGCACCCACAGAGAGCTTGACGGTTGAATCCAATTTCAGGCCCTTGGTAGCCTCGATCAGCCTGCGGAGGAATGGCTTGCCTATAGGCACCACAGATGTGGAGAATTGAAGCTTACCGATTGTTCGTAAAATCGATCTCACTGAAGTAGTCTCTGAGGCCAAAAGGCTTTGAACGTCCGATGAATATCTAGACAACTTATCAGGAGGAAGAGACGCAGTCATTGTAGACGTGTCTAAATGTATACCCAAGAATACAATTTGTTGAGACGATTGAGTTGAAGTCTTTCCCAGAGCCAAGGGGATGCCCAGTGCCGACGCAATGAATTTGAACTTATTAAGGGCTAGGTCACAGTCTACCTTTGTGGTCTCCAAGATAAGGAAATCATCCAAGATTTTAACTATGTTTTTTATGCCGAAACTGTTCATTATATGAAGGAATGAGTCGGAGATCTTTTCAAATAACGCACAAGATTCGGCCAAGCCCATTGGCAGGAATTTGTCGTAGAAATATTGACCACGCCATTTAAATCCTAGCAGGTGATAAAAAGCAGGATGGATCGGGACAATTCTGTAGGCCGACTGAATATCTGCCTTAGCCATGTAGCAGCCCCTGCCTAGATTGTTTATGGCCTTAATTGCTGATTGAACGGTGGCGTACTTGACTGACTTGAATTCCTGTGGGATCCCGCCATTGACAGAGGTGGAGTCATATGGATAGGATAAGTTGTGCAATAAT
This sequence comes from Platynereis dumerilii, assembly GCA_026936325.1. Lineage (NCBI taxonomy): Eukaryota > Metazoa > Annelida > Polychaeta > Phyllodocida > Nereididae > Platynereis > Platynereis dumerilii. The sequence goes on from JAPTHN010000005.1 coordinate 49,251,986, forward strand.
CGAAAAGTCCCCGGTTCAGATTTTTCCCGAACCGACAGAGGACTACATTTGAAGTTAGGAAAGGGCGGTGTTGAAAAAGGGCCTGCAATTCTACCCAGGGCTATTTCCTGAGAAATTTTTTCATCCACCGCATGTGAGTTCAGGTTAGCCAGCTTCGAATTCTTGGATATAGTGACTCCTTCCTCGCCCCGGAAGTGGAAGGAGAAGCCTGAAGTGAAACCATCTACTATTCTTGAAGCCTCCGGAAACCCCACCAATAGTTTCCGGAGAAGGTCAGAGTTGACTGGAGTTTGGATAGCTCCCTGTGGTGTTACACCATGAGGGAGATTATCTATGACACTCACTCCATCCTGTGGTATTACACCATGCGGATGAGTGACAGAAGAATCTGAGTTGGATGGAAGCGGAGGGGGATTTATGTCAATCGGTGCGGACCGGTGATGTGGGCCCTCGACCTGAGGCATTACACCCTCAGGAAGGGGGGGCGAGGGGAATTGGACCCGTGGTATTACACCATCAGGGGACCCCTGGACGGCAATGGGGGAAGATTTAATAGAATGGATCTGAGTTAAGCAGTTGGACTCCGGCACCGTTGAATTACTTTTGTTGTTTCGAGTCTGCTTGATCTTTTGATTGGGTCGAGGACGGTTGGCGTTGGGGCTTGGTTTTGCCACAGAGGTACCTTGGGTGCCGGGCCCCACAAGTTGGGCACTGATGGGAGAAGGGGCACGGGGAATTGTCGCACCTTTGGGACGGTAAATGATATTTGAAGCATGACCCGAGGGGGGGGAGCTGGGAGGATGAGATTTGCCTTTTCGGCTGCCCAGTTGATTGGGAGCGAAAAGGCTGTTTTGAAGAGACCGCCTTCGCATAAAGTTCGACTCTCATGTGGGCATAGCTGTAACCCGCGTTGACTAACTGAGAGCGGAACCCGGCGTCATATTCCTGCCAGGCATGTTTTTCCTCCGCTAAACCAACTACGTTATCCATATGAATCAATAAGCTTTGAGGGTCTGCTTGGCCCTGACGGATTAGCTCACTAGCCAACCTCATGAAGGCTCGTACCCAAGCGAACGGGGTGAGATTCTTAATTTGCGGCTTTTTTTGGTCGAGGTTTGGGTAGGCCGAAGAAGCGAGAGTAGTTAAGTCTATATACTCGCCGTTTGCTATCTTGTCTTGAACCTCCTTGGTGAGGGAGGTGAAGAGGGGCAAAGAAGGGGTGCCGATCAGGGCCCCTGCCGAAGGCTGGCCATACTCACCATGGAAACTTGTTGGTTGAGATGGACCAGGAGAGGCGCTCTCGAGAGCCTTGACTCTTTCCTGTAGGTATTGGATCTGATCCGCCTCCGACCTTCGTCCCCCCTGGCGGAGTTGTACCACAGGGGTACCCAAGTTGGATGGAGCTTGGAAGGGGGTCACCTCCCATGTCGAAGTAGACGGTGTCCTCTGATGAACAGGAGTGGATGGAGTGAACCTTTTGGGAGGCCTGCGCTGACGAGTTTTTGCTTTCGGCATCTGGAATTACACAATACACGAGTCAGGGAGGTGGAGGATGTGCACTAAGATCGGGGATTAATGACCGATTTAAAATATTAATGGCACAATTGGGAATGTGCAAGAGACATATATAGTAGATATATATTGAGGTAGATTTTAATAAAATAATTGTGAGAGAATGTGATTAGTTTGGATGTGAATGAGAGGTTATTATAGTGGATCACCCTTGAATTAGGGTGGGGTGAACGGAAAGGATAAACATACAGTTGATCACTAATGTAAGTGATCTGGATTTGAGGACATATAAGTGGTCACCAATTGTCCATACGGTCAAAGGTAGTGACCTGGGATAGACGTAGAAAGTAAGGGTTAAATAGGATATGAAATCAATTAGATATGGTATAAATCTCTCTTTTTTTTTTCTTTTTTTTTTTTTAAATTAATGAGAGATAAGGATAAGGTGTGGGTATGTTAAAAGTTTAATTAACTGAAGTATATACATATATATATATATTGAGGAAATGGGTTATATACCGGGTTATTACAATATTAAGTGATTAACAAGGAAATATACGTATCTGCTAGACAACTGGGAATATGACTATAGGCTTCCTGTGGCATTACGCCATGAGGAAACTGGACGGTTGCCATAATGGAACGGTGAATGACTTATTCTGTGGCATTACGCCAGGAGTCAGATTTACACAAATTAGTTAAACTCTGGAAGCCATGGCATTCCGGTGGGTTTTAACCATGTTGTGGATGGCCCTTGTGTAGGATCTCATGAGCTTGTCCAAGCCCAACGGGGTATCCGGGTGCACCCCATCCGTGGACCAGGACGACGTGTCCACTTCGTTTCGGTTAGCATCCCGCCAGAATCCCTTGTGATGGTGGAACTGGATGTGGGACGACTGGGGGTCAATGGAGACCAAGTTGCTGGTCCACTCATTTGTGTGTGTCGCTTTGTCACGATAATCCTTGGGCGGGATGTTCCTGGCCGAGTCCCGGGGCAGGACGGTCGTTAGGACCACACAGTCCACCCCGAGAGCCAGGACCTCATGAGCCATGGCCAGCTTCGCATTGGCGATTTGGAGGGGGGTGAACTGGGAATCTACATCGTTGCCCCCAATTTCCAGGATGACGTATTGGGGGGACAGGGATAAGATAAGGTCCTTAGGAACATGGAACTTCTTGGGCCCGGGCATGACCCCCGAGCCACCCACGCCATAGAAGAACAGCTCTGACACTGCTGGAGGGCATTTTAGTACCTGAGCTGACAATTTCTGGAGTGGGCAGGGTGGAACATAGGAGGCGGGTGGGCGAGTTGCGTCCACGTGGCTCTTAAGCCGCACGACAAAACTGTCCCCCAAAACCATGACAGTCGCCCCACGGGTCTCAAACGCCGCCATAAGATAGGATAGTTTATAGGGGGGCGTGTTACGAGGTAATACAGTAGTGACAAACACTGGAATGACTGCAAATGCGGTATAAGCACCTTCGAATATCGTCGATCGTCTTCTTCTCCAGAAAAACGTAATAAGAAGGAAGTGTGGTGCGCATGCGCGCACCGCGTAAAACGCGGGTCCGCCGAGGAAGCGGACCGGCCGTCTCTTTGTGCTACAAATCAGCTCCCCTTCGGTCAAACTTGTATATCCCCCTGCCAACAAGTACTATAAAACTCTGAAGCTTTCAAATCCTTTAACAGCTTTTTTATTGCGCGATATAAATAATTGTTTATAGTTTTCTACAAAGAAACTCATTGCTACCACTAACAGGCAACAATGACCACACTCAACCATCCATTCAACTGCTTTTAGAGATCTCAAACTGTTAATTATGTCTTTCACACCAGAGGAGAGTTAATCTTTTTGTAACAACTTCACATAATAGGTATCTTGTGGACAGGGTGAGCTTAACAAGCTCAATTGATCATTTCATGAATTCCACGCAAATGTTGCATTTCCTGGGAATAGGACGTTTTGTGACATTAAGTGACCGTGTAATGGCATTTTTGAAAATATTTACCTAAAATAAAATTATATGTGATCCAGATATGTTTGATCACGTCATACCATTATTCATTTTGAAATCTTGATGCTGGGTAAATTGCCCTGTTTCAATATATCTTGGAAATCGTGATATTTTTTAATATCAATGCATTTTTTCCCCCAAAAAAACAAAAGAAATGCCAATTTTTGAGGCGTCAGTACACAGGAATAACTTGGGTAACGATATTTGATGTTGACATCACCTGGAGTTAATATTTTTCAAATTAAATTTTTTAAAAGAATTTTCACCATTTCATCATTCTGCAGCTGCATGGGCTAGATTTTATTAAAGGTAACGGAATCACATTTGACTTGGTAACCGAATCACACAATTTCCTTAAAAACCCATCCAAAATGGAGCAGTACAACATCCATCTGTGAGGACGTAAGTTCATCAAAATAGAAACAATAAAAAAAATATATTCCTTGGATAAGTACTGTCAGGCTCTCTCCTCCATAGTTGGATATTTTCTTACAGAATATGATAAAAGGAAAAAGTAGCAAAATTTGATGTTTTTGCCCGTGATTCCGTTACCGTGACTTTGGCTTGCTGTAAAAAACTGACTGGGCCAATGACAGACATTCTGGATGCCCAAAAGTTTACTTTATATTTGCACTAGCAGCGTACCCGTCGAAAGACGGGTAGAGATTTGCATTGATATTCTATCGTTTATTTACCAAATCAGGGGTTGTGTGAATATGTCAAGATTATCTCTGCAATAGTACTTGTTCGTACATTAAATTAAAATTAAATTGCTTTTGCTGAACACCCTCCCCTTTTGTGCGGACCTGGCCTATGTTGGACAGCAATTGCAATTGTGCTTCCACTGCTCTGCCTCAGTGGGAATTAGTCCATGCTTCCCAATTAACCCTGTTGTGTATAAATGCATGATGCAAAGGCCTAATCAACCATCCAAGTTATCTCCAGTCCTCCAATAGTCTTATCTTGCATGTCTTTGTAATCATGGTTTTCTTTGGGGCCTAAAAAGTAATTATATCTTCTCCTTTGCCATAGTGTTTTTCTTCTTGACACATCCTGCTATTGTTTTGTGTATTGTTCCTCATGTTCAACACTTCTTCGGTATTTGCAGACCATTATATCTATCTATCTATCTATCTATCTATATATATAGCAATCTACCTGTCTGTCTAGAAATATGGAACTGTTGACATACCTGTAGAGATCTATTTATGTAACAATGTGTCTATGTAATATATGTATGTATGATGTATCTATGTATCTATCTCTATCTTTCTATGTTTCTATCTGCGATCTGTTTCTATCTTCCTTCTTTCCGTCCTGCCCCAATGCTATCTACTTTCCTTTTCCAATTCTTTCATGCCTTCCTTGCTTTCTTCATGCCTTCCTTCAAGTATTCATTCCTTCCCTCATTCCTTCCCTCATTCCTTCCCTCATTCTTCCCTCATTCCTTCCTTTGTGCATTCCTCCCTTGTGAACACTCGCTCTGACTGTCTGCTGCTGTTGGTCCTGCTTTGACTGCAGGAGGCCATAATTTACTGAAAACGTGACATTTTAGTAAATATTCGGAAGTTTTGATAAATTTGAAGTGATACAAACACAGTTCAGACATAACGGGACACTGTGGTAAAATATTGTGACAATCAGGCAAGCCATAACTGAGAACACCCGTGACAAAGGAATATGGGGAGGTGAATTTTTATATATGTATATATAGATATAGATTAGTCAGTATAGATCTCAAGGTAATGATTTTTTGAGGCTATGCATCAGCCTCTCGCTGATATATAGTCTTAGTGATTCTATATATAGCCGCTCACCTCTGTATAGCTGGGTACAGGCCTCCCGATAGGAGGCCAGAGGCCAAATCTGAACAAGAAAATTTTTTTCGGAAAAAAATATAGCCGATATTTGTAGTTATAATTTGTTTTGCTAGATAATGGGATTTTTAAAAGAGATTTGTTGAGGATTTGATGAGAATTCCATTCACAGCTTCAATTCAATGCTGCAAGTTCCTTCATGTCTGATCTCTTTCATAGCCTTTCTACCTATAGATCTGTCTACAGATCTTCTGTCTGTCTATTATATTTATTTAACCATCTGACAGATGATCTGTGCTATTGGCAGCTCTAAAAGATCTCCTCTGCTCCATGAAAAGAGCCACAATGTAGTTGTGGCCTTTTCTGGGAATCTCAGCTGCAGCAAGGTCACACTGACATTTCCCCAACATGTCTAAATTTAGCCCAGGGTTTCCCCAAAAGTGCACAAACTTTGATGATGTGTCTTCACACATGTTTCCTTATTTCCATTGACAAATCCACCTGGTGGACTCTTGGTGGTGAACATATATCCGCCTATGGCAAGTAAGTTACTTCACATATCCTGTATTGCTAAGGGCCTGGGCATCGGCTAAAAAAATCAGGCTGTGAAACTTCGTCATCAGAACGGGGTGGCCAGCGTCGTAGTAAAATGTGGACAGGGCAAATTTGCGAAAACGGTGGGCCGCGGGATTTCGTAATAAAACACGGATGGGCAGGTGCGGAACTGGACGCTTTTTGCGGGATCGGCGGTAAAAACATGCAGATGTGGTGTAATTTGCTGAACAAGCTGAATTTGCTTTAAAAATCACCCCTATTTTTTTTGAAAAAATTTTCTTGTTCCATCATATCTTTGGCAATGAATGTTAAAGGACAATTTTCAGGTCCAGGCGGTGAATCCGTTACCGTGAAATTCATGGTTTGACATTGTTGATTACGATTTATAAATTTACATCTTGCTTGCAGCTCAGCGGTGCTTATGAGCACAAGAGATGAGGTTCCTCTACCTGGTCATGACCTGACCTGCTTGAATGTTGATAACTGTGTCAGTTGGAGGTCATCCCATATCTGGCAGACTCTCCAGCTGTGCTGTTGGCTTGGAGTCTGTGAGCAGACTGAAGCATCTTGGTATTTCCGAGCCTTTAGAGAGTCGAGGGACAGGTTTTCCAAGCTATAAAGCCCGAAGACGAAATTGGTGTCATACTGATTCCTGGACATCGGATATTCATGTGCACTGCATAAAGGCACACTGATAATGATTTCATTTCGCAATTGGTAAAAATTAGAAAAAAGTTGTATTAGTGAAACAACAGCTGTTGCTAAAGCAGCTGAGTGTTGCTTTTTCAATCCGAACTGTAACTCATATGTGGCTAATGACAAACATTCTCGATTTAGTAACGTCAAATCAAGAACCTTACACAGTACACTTTGTAGGCGTATTGCCCTAAAGTCAATGACTTATTACGTTGCAACCTCTCGTTTTTTGCAATTGGAATAAAACAACAAGATTTAAACTTGGACGGTGAAACACTGTGTATTAGCATAGAAGTTAAGATATGATAGGTCTGAGCCGCATTGTGCCTTGTGGACGGATTTACCACCATTATGATTCTAGACAGATTTACCAGCATCCTGCACGGATTTAGGTGTCCTAACCTTCAATTTTTGTTTCCATAGTTTCAGCAAAAATAATTCGAATGTTTGAATTTTTTAGCTGCTAATTATAGTATGGAATACAATTTACTATTATTTTATTTATTTTCATCTGTTCCCACTGTCTTGGAAAGAGAATTTTAGCCAAAAGTGGAAGAATTGGCATAAACTAGATCTGTCTTGAGATAGAATACAGTGCATTGGGACTTTCTAGCATTGTGCGAAACAGAATCTGTCGCATCTCTGCCAGGCTGTCTGGGGCAATATATGGGACATTCTGGGCCTTCATTTCCCAGAAACATCCAAATAAACTTCACATGAACTGACCTGAGCTTTTAATTTTCCGGGAAACTTGAGTTATAGAGATGCAAACTTTTGAATCGAGCAGCGTGAGTTTGATCCAGCAGAAAATGGTAGAATATGCATATGGCACAAGGTGTTGCAATGCCAAAATTGGTCTGCTACAGCCAATAGGGGGCCAAGATTTTGTGCACACATGAGTCATTGAACAACTGTTGCAACACCACAATGCAGGAAAGTCTCAATGGTTTGTTGTCTGACCAACAACTTCATTGTTGTTGGTCAGCCTTTGTCGGACTAGGCATAAACCAGACTAGTTGCCCTACATCATCTGCTTAATATATCTGCATTTTACAGTTATCTCTGTCAAGTGTTACCTGTGTATCTCTTTAAGTGTGAATAAGATACAAAGTAGCACAGTTAACAAGCAAAAGTTGTTTGTGCATCCCGTTTTGTGAAATTCTTGATAAATCTTTTTTGAGCCTGTTGCCATGGAAATGAACTGTGTTTGTTGGTAAGTCATAACGACAAGCAAAATAAAAGTTGTTGTGAAAGCAGGAAAGTTGTTACTACAAGGGAACAAGAAGTGCAACGAAAGGATCAATGTGTTTGGTGCTCGAGTGGCTTTGCCACGTCACAAATTTGCACACATGACTGAGTACATTCTGTGTATCATATATCAAGATTATTCTATTAATTTGAGACAAAACCCTCTTTTACAATAATATGTTATGCTTTGAAGCAACTGTCATCAACAACGGATCATCGGATACTTATTGGGACTACACAATGCATACACCTGACACATGTACATGGTGTGTACCGGAGGTGGGGGGGGGGGTTATATTTATTATATTATTGATGAAAGTCAGTAGTTCCGAGATATACCATTTCAGTGGTAAGAAATCTAAATCTGGAAATTTCAACAATGTTTTCCCTCTCCCCAAAGAAAACCTCTGCTCTTGGTGTACCAAAGCACAACTTCTGTGAGTGAATGAGGGATACTACTGCCCATAATAGATCCAGCTGACCTGCCCAGAGCTGGGATCATTCCTGGGACCCATTGATTAGAAGCACAGGGTGCTACCAACCGAGATAACCCCCTCATCATACAAGGCAAGAGGAATGATTTATTACATTTAGTTGAGAACAGATATTCTATACAGGTAAAATGAATTATGATCGTGCACAAAAATTGGGAAATGGTGTTTCAAGGGTGAGCATTAGATTGTCGGGGGGGGGGGGGGTTTGATTTTCCTCGATGGGAAATTTTTTTTTTTCCAGTAAATACCATACAACATACCCAAATGTTTGTTTCTAAATCAAACAACACAATTTTTCTTAGAAACATTCTGCTAGAAATTATTTATAAATGATTATGAGTGCCTTGAAGGATTAATTTATTTCATGAAATTTAACAAGAAATTATTTATTTCATAAAACCTCCAGCCCCCGCTTCCCCACTAATGGTTGCCGCATATAGCATTTTTTTTTTTAAGGTGTTCCTGAAACTTTTGGATTAAAGTGTTGTCTTCAGCTTGGGGAGATATTTACACTCAGTGCTCAGTGGAGCATAGAAAAATTGCTTGTCATAACACCACTTGAACAACTAACCATATGATCATTTCGTTGCACTTCTTGTTCCCCTGTAGTAACAATATACAAATTTTAGCTGTTGTGGGAGGAAAAGTTGGGAAGATTTACAACCACTGAAAAGATCGCCCTGTTTCACGTATCACTTTTGTAAACAAAACTAAAGTGCTTACAGAAAAGCACTGATTTGTTCCTATTCTGCAATGCTATTCTGTATGACACATAAGCAATCAATGAGATCATAGCCTACACTAGGAAATGTTCACAGGGTGTAAATCACCTGAAATCCAGGTGATTTTCACCTGGCAGAGAACCAGGTGAAAGTAGGCAAAAAGAGCCCATGTGATAACCATGTGGGGCACTGAACAGGTGAATTTCACCCGTTTTTCAGGTGGAAATCACCTGGGAACTTTCTTGTGGAAATAACATGGGAACTTTCTTGTGGAAACCACATGGGAGCCTTTTTCTGAGATTCAGGCTCATGCAGGCTATATTTAGCCTCTCATTTCAGTTGATTTGTCAATTCAGAACTTATCTCTTATTTATAACACTCCCTTACCATGGGGAGTGCAATGTAATCCTACCATAAAAAGCACCAGACAGTCTGTATTGTAATATCTGTTTATTTAATTTAATGTTAAGATACAACAAAATTCAGGTAATCATGCAAGGCTTCAGTGAATCTCCTCCTTGTTTCTTTCTGTTGAGCACTTCTGCTTAGCCTGTTTGATCCGCACCATATGCTTTCTGAAATTAGAAATGTAAAGGTCAAATGATACGAAACATGATAAGCACAAATCAGTGACTAAAATCTAACAACGCAAACTGCCACCACAAGAACTTAGGCCCAGGGCCTAGAGGCCTAAATTGCTACTTGGGATAACATTACATTAATAAAAATGGTGACAATATATCTTGACATTCACAGTTTGTCACTGCATGTGGAGCAGGGATAGTGCTAATTTTTAAAAATTCAACAGCCCCTGGAGTCTCAGGATATTCCTGTTACTATCGCAATTCATTAATTTTGCCAGAAACTCATTTTACTGAAAATCTGGATTTCAAAAATAATATTTTTCCTGGCAAAACGAGATCAAGATTGCTCAAGACTGGAATCAAATCAACATTTTAAACATGCCCTCAGCTTTTTTGTTGCGTTACTGTGAATCTGCAGTCTTCAGGTAAAATTTGTACTACACTAGCTCAGACAGAGATTTATTAAAGTTTCTTACCAAGAGTAACATGAAGAGGTTATGATTTTTGTTTCAGGAACTTCTTCCTCAGTCTCGTACATGTATAGTCCAACATCTCTCAATAACTTTTCTGAATCATCCTGCAAGATAATATAATATGGCAATAGTTATATCAACTTATATATTATATGATCTTTTCATCAAAAATTATCAATGAACGAACAATTCATGCAGGGGTGCCAGAAGGAAATGCAGGTCTACAGCAGGGGCGGTCGGACTAAAAAGGGCATATCATATTCGCACCAGTTTCGTGTGACAAAATTCAAATAGAGAGTCAATAATGACATGATATAAGCATGGTACAAAAGCAGCAAAAATTAATCTTTGAAATTAAAAAAGTTATTTTACATTTGTATACCTATTTATCCACCAGGTGAGACAACTTGAAACTCAAATGCGAGACACTAGCAAAATTAGAAACACAAATAAACCGAAAACATTTCTTCTAAATGAAAATTTGCCATCTTTTTAAAATCTAAAGAAATTTTTTAACATCTTTTTAAAATCTAAAGAAATGTTTTAACTCTTAAGAGAACTTTAACGAAACAAGAAATTAATTCTGGTGAGAAACTGAGCCTCCTGGAGACATTTCAGATATTGATTTAACAGGTACCTTTGATGTATATGGAAATTCCTAATGAGAAGTCCAACCCAATTTCATATGATTGCCCTGAAATACAAAATATCAAACGGTGAAATCATAGTAAAGTGATTTATAAGTATTTAGTTTATCTGTTTGGCTTGAGCTTTTAAATAAATGTAACCGAAAATAGATTAAAATTAAACATTGAACTTAAGAAAAGTTTTTTTAATGAACTATTAAACAGCAACACTGCCAACAGTGGAGCAAACAAAAAACATAATAAATAATTTTGAATTAATTCAAAATCGACAAAATGCGGTGGTAAGATTCGATAGGATACGCATCATCGGTACGCTTATCGTTATACAATATACATGTACACATTGTACTGTCAGTCTGCAAATTTGGGCGATATGAATTTCACTAAAAATCAGACTCCGAAAAACCCATATTTTGCTTGAAAATTAGTCCTCGCAGATGACTGAAAGTCAACATTAATTTTGATGGATGTTTTCAGCAATAAAATGGGGGTTTTTAATGAAAATAACCCAGCTCATGCTATATCGGATCCAACCGAAACTTTGTGTCTTCAAAACCGGTTCAATAACCAACCTGACTGTACCTGCATGGCCAACTGAAACAGCATAGAGCACTAGCCGAAGCAATATAATTATTGGATGGATTCTATATTGCTCAGCATTTCATCATTTAGTTTTGAATATCTAATTAAGTTATTGCAATAGTTTCTACATAATACTGTGAGCTATGTCCAATTGTCCCTTCCTAATTTATTCATAATTTATGTATAGGCTAAACTTGGTCCAATGGATGATAATATATTTTATATGTTTAAGTTAATATATATCAAAAATATCAATGATTGAACAATTAAAGTTGAGGTTTCAGCACAGTACAAAACTTTCAAGGCAGCCAAAGAAAATCAATGAAATTAAAGACGTTTTATTACATATTTATCCACAAGGTAATTGAAACAAAACTGAGAGAAATTAGCAAAAGGGAAACACTGCAAATACAAATAAAAAGAAAACGGTTCTTCTAAATGAAAATTGTGCATCTTTTCAGTGTGTAAAGAAATGTTTCAACTGAACTTGAATGTAATTCCAATTGCAAAACTGAGAGTCCAAGACATCTCAGATATAGAGTAGATAGGTACCTTCTTTGATGTATATTTTCCGCTGTGCATTTGCAGTTCTTCTGAGATAATCATCATTTTCCTCCAAAATGCCTTGTCCTCATGAGTGGAAACAGTATGTCAATTCCTTAATAAGCAAGAAATCTGACAAATATGGTAGCCCTGAAATTTAGAATATCAAAATTCAAAAGGTGAAAATTATAGTTAAGTTATTTAAAAGTATCCGTATGTTAGAATAAGTCTTGATCCTTTACAAAAGAAAATTAAATTAAAATTATAAAACGGACAACAAACTTGAGAAAAAAAAATGAAAGTGAAAAAATAGGAACAATGTAGTTATCAAACGTAACTTCAAAATGCAACATGAATTTTACAAGATTCACATTATGATTGAATTTAACACAAGCCTAGTCAATTTTTAATATTATGTTGCAAAACACAAGAAGACCGCCAAAAAATGTGATAAATTGACAATTATTGTTGGATTCCCAGTGAATTCCAGTAAATCTATATGATGATAATTTGATAATATAATCATGTATTGTAAAGTATTTATCATGACACATACATATATTGTGTCGATATTGAGCTAACGGTAGGCCTACTCAGCATGCACTATTTATAATGGAATGTTTTTACAGAAAACCAAAATCAAATATAGCATTTAATACATGAACTTTATAAATAGGCATCTATTATAGCTCACCTCCACTAGATATTTCGCGACTGTTTTGCAGACTGGTTTCAATCTCCTTAAGCTCTGAAATGCAAAAGAACAATTATTGAATACAAAAAAAAATTATTGTAGGTGCTACTTAGGCTATATATAAATATCTCTATTCAATTTCATAACATAATTTAATAATAAAAAAACTTTTCTATAGCGTCAGTTACAAACAGATATTTGCTCATCTGAAATTTAACAGTAAACACATTAAATTAACGATTTAATGAAACAATGAAAATAAATATATCAATAAAAAATATGAAACAAGGAACTCGAAAAACAAAGAACATCGGCCTCAGCTCTCCCAGATATCATCCTTCCAGTGTCTACCCCTTACCAAAGCAATATTTATATTATTTGGATAATTCCTGCCCCACATGTTACATTAAAAACTGCTTTTGTCAAACTGAAAAAAAAGCTAAAAAATCAACAATTTTGCAAACGGCCATCAGTATTTAAGTCAAATTAAGATTGATGATTTGAGAATGAATATTCGGGGACTTTGTGTGCTTTAAATAAATAATTACTGCGGCTGTTTTCGTGAAATAAATAGTTTTACGCTTAGGAAAAATCCCCGGGGAAAAATCCAAGCCCCCCTGATTATTAAATGGTCGCCCCCTAAAAGGCATTTTCTTAACATGAAGTTGTTTTATTTTATAAACAAATATACCTGTACATCATAGGCTCAAATCATTACAGTCGCTGTTAAAACAAATTAAATAAATAATTTCCCATCAACTCGATGATCGAGGAAAACTATAAGGGGCCGACCAGACGACAGCTGGGGTTGGGGAGGGGGGTACGGATTTGACCACAGGCCCCAGGGATGAGCTTTTTTCCCCTAATTTTAAAAGCGTCAAGTTGGAAGTTCCACAAACTTTTTTTTTCGCATGCGGAAGAGCGACAAACATTTTTATCGCTATTTTAACATTACTGTACCCTAGCTACAGGTGGAAACAATTTTTTTTTTCATGTGCTTAACATTTTTAATGTGAAGTGGAAGAAAAAAACTTTTCACCAAAAATCTATGGGACCCCCCCCCCTCCCAAAGATCATCTGGATGTCTAACACTGTCTAATGGTCGCCCCTAGAAAACAGGCCGGGAGATTTTAGATAGCAAAAATTTCAACTGAAACTGTGTGAAACCTCAAGTCAAGATGAAAAATTCAAAGTTGTAAACAAATTGAAAAATATCAGAAACAATAAACATGCTGCAGGCTGTGCTGATAAACTTGAAGCCACTTCCCCACTATCTCACACAGATTACCAAGCACTAACCTTCTGTGTATCCAATAAAACTGTCATTTGTAGACCTGCGTGTCATTTTTCATGTCTTTTGTACATGTAAAAATTGATTGTCTTCAAAAAACTTCTCTGCTGTCAGCTCTGTGAAGATAAACAGTGGAATGAATGAACAATGGAATGATGTCACAAGCACCTGCCCACTGTGATGTCATCACCAATCACCTTGGAGATGACGTCACACCACCTGCTGGAAATTACAGAAGCAGCAGAAAACAACAAAAACAAAGCAAGAGAAAGCAGAAGACAGCTCTCAATGTCAGTCAAAGCAGGAGAAAAACTTTACTCGAAAGTTAGTAGGCCAGTTCAGAGTTTTAAAGGTGAGTTGTGTGACTTGCGTGTATTTCAGTTTCATCTTTGAAAAGTTCAGGGAAAGAAGTAAAAATAAACAAATGAAGATTTTATTTGACAATGTTGAAAGATTGGCCTCTGCTTTGGCATGTCATCATGCTGGCTCTGGCAGTTCCTGCGAGTGTGATTATAAAATTTAAGCCTGATACCGGTAGTACCATTAGGGGCAGACCAGATGATCTTTGGGGGGGGGGGGGCTATGGCCTTTTTGGTGAAAAAAAAGTTAAAGTTTCCCTTTCGACATTGAAAAAAAAAATTTGGTTGAGCACATGAAAAAAAAAGTGTGCTTCCACCTGTAGCTGGGTTACCGTAATGTTAAAATTGCGATAAAAAAGTTTATCGCCTGATCACATGCGAAAAAAATTTTTCGTCGATGCTTCGCGAGCCAAAAAAAAAAAGCCATAGGACCCCCCAAGCTATCATCTGGTCGGCCCCTTATTATAGCTTAACGACACCAGATTTCGAGACATGACAGTTGAATTTGACACTCACCAACCTGCCTGCCAAGTGATTCAATCAGTCCAGCAAGTTGTTGACATTTTTGCAGACACCACAGAGAATTATACTGCAGGTGAAGCACTTGTCAAATTGCACTTGAAAGCCCTCCAGTGTACAGGTCGAAGTCAACTGACGTGTCGAATCTAAAAGTCGCCATTGGTAATTATTAAACTTCAGAACGTCCTCGACAGGGTGTATGCCAATCGTTGAAAAGCCTTGATTCCTATTATTCCTCTGTGCTGTTAATAAAACAATTAACAGCTAAATATTTGGCGACTTCTTGCGACAGTCAACCGGTACTGTAGAAACATTAATAGTAGGCCTAGATATTCAGAAAAAAAATTACAGTGCTTTCTGCCTGGAATAGCCTGGAATTTTGTTTAAAACTTCTGCAAATGCCCTGCCCGGTATATGCCTGTCTGCGGCCCTTGATCCAGGGCGTGAGACAAGGGGAGGATGCAGAAAATTCTGGTGGGGGTCTAATGGGTTATCGCGTCATGGAACCCATAGCCCGATATAACGCGACAGCGCCTGGATAGGATGCTCAATAAGAAGGTAGAGGCACTACTGGATGATTCAGGTTGTTGAACCATCATTTTTGTTATGCCAGCCCGGGTCTCAATATTGATAGCCAGTGGCGGATCCAGACTGGGTCTAGGGGAGGCCCGGGCCTTTTTTCGGCATTTGCGGGCCCGCGTCGCGGCATATTTTCCTATAAATGATACTTTTATCTCAGTTGTCTAGGGGGGGAGGCCGGGCCCCCTAGGCACGGAGTCCCCAAGTGTTGACGTCACGTTGTTGTTATAGTAAATATAGAAGAGGAGAAGCAACATGATTTTGGCCGCTCGCAAAAGCAGCACAAAAACAACTCAGGCAGTGTACATACCCCATCCACAGCTTTCCTGCACTGTCATATTCTATCTTTATCTCAATCATAGCCTGTCATGTCCATTTAATGCCGTGAAAACGTAATTTGAAGCCCAAACACAAAAAGTCCGCATGCACTTCCTTTTCAAAAACATCCTGACGCATTCTGGGAGCTTTGATATGGCGCGAAACTTGTTGACACTTGTTGACGTCTCGTGAAGTGAGGGGCTGTCTGGGTGATCCTGGGGGAGGGGGGGGGCCCTCTGCTTCGAAAAAAAAAAATTCTGTTGCTCTGGTCACAAAAAAAAGTTTGTCCCAGGAGCTAGGAATTATTTTAATTTAAAAAACTAACTCCAAGCCCCCCCCCCCCCCAAACCTTAACATTAAAGTTCCCTGAAGAGATCAATGTCAGTGACCTTTGCATTGTTGCTCAATATGTAACCATTTTTTCCAGACACAACAAACAAAACGTCTGACTTTTTTGTTGCACTAACATAATGAGATATGTTTTTGTTGCACCTCCCCTTCCCTATTACCTGACTTTCTTAAGACTTTCTTAAACTCAGTGACCTCTTAATTAAGATTTACCTGTTTCATCAGAAAATCAGGAATTTTAACATCTCTGGATGTATCGGTCTTAGAAAGGTGGCGTTTTCTTCTAACCATACAATAATCCTGTAGAATAAGAACTATCTAAGTTAGAATATTAATAGACCTTTGCAAAGTATTGTACCCAAAATCAAATTTTGAAATGAAGAATGAAATAGTCTATTTCAATCACCTTGAACAGCAAGAATCTGTAGATTCTCTGGGTGATTTCAATGCACATACCAGCATTTCTTGAACTGTGATGCCACAAAATGTTTAGTGTTCACAGTTCAGGTAAAATCCCATTTTATTGAGGCTCTGGATGGGGTTTTGCATCCCTCTGTCCCTTGGCCATTTTACTTTTGGATTCCCTGTCCCCACGACCCCCCATTCAGAGCGTCATTATTGCAACAATAACAAATATTCACATTTATATATAGAATATTCACTTTTTGGTTCACATTCATAGATGTAATCAACTGTTTAATTTCTCTCAATTTTGTACACCAGTCTTTTTTTTATGGTCAATAAATTAAATCAAATCACAAATATTTTACATTATCTAAGCACGACAGCTATTACGGCCGGCGCGCGATAGCTGTCATGATCTAAGCAACTGTCTAAGGTTAATTCTGAAGTTTTTCCACATGACATCCTACTGGTATCAACCGTATCATCATGATTGTTTACACAAATACATTACAATTCAGAAGCTTTGATTTAGTGTCACATTGCTTTTTTCTGGTGTGCATTTCTGTATTTCAATCAAATCAATTAAAAGCAATCAATTGAAGGTGTCGATTCACAGCGTAATTGGAATTAACTACGGAATTCCAATAGCTGGGGATTGGGGAATCCTCTTGTTATGACGATTTTAACTACTCATTCATGATCGATTTGGATCAACTTCGGAGTAGTTTACTCTCGGAGTAGAAGCATCACTTGCGGAGTAGTTTAGAGTAGGGGAATCGAATGTACCCATTACATGCTGATAACTTTGGATCAAGAGTGCCGTATGTCCATAACAAATGCATGTGACTTGTTACCGGGTACCCAACGGTTAATTGCGAATTCTTGACCCTCTCATGGGGTAAAAGTCACATCAGACTGTGCCTTATAAAACAGTTGGGACTGACTAAAGTCTATTTACAGCACAACAGCAATCATGTTATACAAAGATAGTCTACTAAGGGACCGTTCAGAATTTACGACTGGGGGGTGGGAGTTTTGCTGGAACTTCCCGTCAAAAATTGATACCCCCCTTGAGTTTCATGCGGATTTTTAGTACCCCACCCTTAGGTTTCACGCGTATTTTTAGTACTCCCTACCTCGACATACAAAGTAATGATATATATACTGTTAATACACGGCCACGCATACAGATTCGTGTCATTTCGCGGACTTTTGCCCTTAAAAAAGTACAAATAAAATGAGTTTATGCGTGTTTTTTAACAGAAATTAGAATACAGGTCAACTAGTAACCATGCCAAGTGGTAACCAAACCAACTCGTAACCATTTTTGATTTTTCCCAACCAAGTAGTAACCATGGCATTTAGTAATCAATAAGCCATGGCCAAGTAGTAACCAAAAAATTAAAGTTGTATACCAACTCGTAACCAGTGACTCTTGCCAACTGGTAACAAGGGAAATCAGAATGAACCAACTCGTAACCAAATCATAATTACCAGTATTTTAGCTATTTTATCATTGTAATCCTAAATATTTAGAATTATATAATTTATATTTGGATAATATATCCCTGAATAAACACATGTTATCATTTATTTATAAAATTTACTGAGATTTCTTAGGTTAAAATCATGTTTAGTTTGGTTACGACTTGGTAGTTGGCAAGAATTTGGTGGTTACCAGTTGGTATGGTCATGAAATTAATTTAATTGCATGGTTACGACTTGGCGACCCACAAAAAAAGGATGGTTACCAGTTGAAAGGGTTGTTGGTTACCAGTTGGTTGGTTGGTTACCAGTTGGTTTGGTTACCAGTTGGCATGGTTACTAGTTGACTTGATACCCAAAAATTAACACCCCCCCCCTGAAACACGTGTGAAAAGTTAGTACCCCCTCGGCCAAAACTCCCACCCCCCCAGTCATAAATTCTGAACGGTCCCTAAGTGCTGAATAATTAAGGGGAGATCATTTAATATCCAAGGGGGGGAACTTCAGGGGTGCCGGAACAGGGGGGCAATTGTCCCTCCTGCCCTTGTCCAAGGGGGGCAGGGGGGCAGGGGGGCAAGGGCGCCTTTAGATCTTAACGAAAAAAGAGATTATTAGCCCTTATTTTATATACAATTTTAGGCACAAATTAGTAAGTATATTTTCAAATAATCATTGACTCTTTATTTAAATTTTGTCATGCGAAATTGCAACAAACATGATTTGCCCTTTTTCGTTTCCTAGAGTTTTTTAAAAATAAATAATATCTCGCACAGTTTTGGTGAAATAAATAATTTTTCTGTGCAGTCTTGAAATAAATAATTTCTGGACTCCGGTGGATGTTTTCTTAAAAATATATTGCTTGATATAGGAATGAATATTCGGGGACTTGAAATAAATAATTAACTTCCACCGTTTCCTTTAAATAAATAATTTCCCGCCGTGGAAAACTCCAAAACCCCCTGATTATTAAATGTTTGCCCCCTTACGCCAAAGGTCACTCAGATCAAAACACACCTGTTCCGTTCGCGAGGTTTTCGGCATTGTATAAATTCTGACCCGCGCCTCCCCTATAACAAGATTCATTTAATTTATGTATATATTTATTTCTTGAATAATTAAATTATTCAATAAAAAATTAATAAAATACATCTCGTAGTACCAATGCCAAACAGATCAACTTTATTCTCCTATTCCAGGGTAATGATCTGTTCTTATGCATTTGTAAGTAAATTTGATCCCAGCCAGGTAATAGATTTATGACAACATGAAAGTAGAAAGTGACCAAGTGCTGAATATTACGGCATAACTGAAAAGGCCAATCAGTGCAACTTATTCAGTGTAACTTCAATTTATTACTAAGTTATGAACACATTATTTTGTAACAATTGACTGATCAATCAAGTCATGAATAAAATCCTGAAAAATAAACACCTACACAACTTATATAATTTGTCAACCCAACAACAAAACAAACAGAATAAGCTGATTCTAGTGTTCAGACGGTCCCCCCCCCCCCGAAACCTTCACAAGTAGCCCAAAACCAAGTGTTGTGCATGGCGCCAAAGTCATCAAAGTCATCAGACGTCTATATTTATGCCAAATTGAGGCACAGTTGACTTGTTACCATGACGTCACCATTGTCTTGGTTGTGAATGACGTCAGTGTTATGCAGCTGTATTGACCAATCAGAGAGCCAGAACTTCTAAACAGGAAGCAGTTGTAGACTTTCTGTGACAGCTGAGCCAGGATGTTTCTTCTTCTCTCTTACTTTACTATACACACATAACAGTAAGTACAATTGGAGGCTTCGTGCCCCTAGGCCCCCCCTGTATGCGCCATTGATACCTGATGCCTTGGTCTAAGACTCGGAGGGTCAATGTCTAATCACTAATGTCTCGGTCTCGGAGATTCATGAAGTGCTTTTCCTAGTCCTGACCGAATTTCTATTAGCCAAAACGGCCGATTTTGAGTGAAATGTGGTAAAATACATGTATATATTTGTTGCTAATTTGCAGCCAAAATATGCAATTTTCATAAGCCACATGGATGATGTGTTAGCCAACGCGAATGTGGCTAATGGCTAGGAAAAGCACTGATTCATGCGGTCGTAGACTTGGAGGTTTATTCCTCTTAGGTCTCAGACGTCCTGGCCTCGACATTCATCAACACTAGAATTTACTAATGAAACTTTTGAAGGGAATCAAATTTCTCAATGACTCACTGTCACTGTTGATCATTATGTGAAGCATTATAATCACTGTTGTCCAATTTCATGCTTAAAAAATGTAGAATAGGCATATGATGATAATTATGATTCTGGAATCTGGATGCTTCACAGTCAAAACCTATACATTTTTTCCATGACAAGTCAATTGTGCATTTTTATTTATATTCTCACATCTGCTCTCCTTTTTTTCAGATTGGCCGACACTTGTGCAGAAGATCTGTTACCAATTTGTCAACAACCAGAACATCCGCTGAATGAAATTATGAATATTAAAAGGAGTTTCACAAGTGATCTCTTGCAGCCATTGCACATCAGTCTTGTCGATGTCTAACGCCACCTCATGACCATGTCAAATTCTCTTGAAACATTCAATTTTATAACCCTAAACTAGTAGTCTCATTTGTCCTTTCTGCTCTGAAGACTTTTTCAAGGTATACCAGCATGTCTCAATTTTGTTTTTCTGAAACGTGTGCTGAAACTTTTTTTTAATATTTCGTAATTGTGCCGTATTTGCACTGAGCAGTGGTGTTGGAACAGGCACCACCCCCCTGGCTCCATCTTTGCCATTAAAAAATTGTGACATAAAAATTCTGTTTATTTTGGTACTGCAAGGTGTAACATTCATACCAGTCTGGATAAGCTAGATCACCTGGCAGTTTTAAATAAATACATAATTGTTTCTTTAATCGAGAGTCCAACCCCAAGGGCACATCTATGTTATGACAACCTCGCCATGTTGGTGAAAATTACGTAGAATTGTAGGCTATGGTAGAAATGATGTTGTCACAATGTTGTGAATAAAATCAAAGATTTGACTTTAGCACTCAATGTTGTGCAATGTTTTCACAACATTGTAAAGCAATGTCAAATATATGACATGAGCATGCGACATTTTGTAACTTCGTAAAAAAATCTTAACATTGTGTTTTGGCACATCATTTCTACCATACATAACATCTCTACGTGAGCAACAAACGAGCGGACCACAAATTATCAAGGTCGTGTTTACCTTGTGTGACCTTTGGGGATATGTCCGTCACTTTATTGAGGTAAAAAATGAACATTGCCATTGTCTTTAGATTTTGGTGGTCTTCTGCACCAGCAGTCCAGCATGAGAACAAAAAAAATTGAATCAGAGCTTTCCAATTCCTCAAAAGTCCTCAATATCCTCCTAACATTTGAGTTACAAAAACAGTCACATGACCACCCCCTTTACCGGCTCTTCACGTCTTCCTTGAACATTCCCTGCATCTAACTTATTCACCTACACTTCTTTAAACACAAAATGCTTTAGATGATCCTCCATTTATGCTATTTTGCAGTTTTTTCTCCGTTTTCCAGTCCTCCCTCATCCACACCACCAGGAGTGCATGGTATGCATATTTCCTGCAGAATTGAAACATGTGATATCAGACTTTACACATGTCATACCAAGTGGCAGTGCACCACACAGTCTAAATCACGGCTGACCATTCTTTCCTGTGTTATCCATACATTCCTAACTGCATTTTCTGTAAACCAAGTTACATCAAATCACTGTCAATCAACAATGAATTATTCCAACAGCACATTCCCATCAAATTGCCACGATGTTCCACCTTTTTACACCAGAGGGCGACACCTGCAAGGTCCAATTCCATACTACCGTTATTGTCAATTCTTCCACCAACCTCTTCTTCACGTTGTATGCTATCGACAATGATCATGTGCCATTAACTGATTAAGAAATCAGTTACAAAACCACTGTATTATCATACAGCTATAAACGTCTATGTTATAGATCCGTGGTAGATCCGTGGTATTAACATCACTGCCCTATGATTACAACTACCTCTCTGGATTTTAGAAGGCACGCACGCTCGCGAACATGCACAGCAACAACAGTGCGATAATACACTAATAAGTGTCTGCACTCACAAAGAAGAAGAACAAGACCTCTCATTCGTATTGCTGCCTCACAACCTCATTTCCTATTGAACTGTCACAGTCAAACAGATAAATTAATTGAATTTACCTTCCACAACTTTCAGTACTCAATTCCTTTTCATTGCCTATTTTACTGTATTTACAAACTGATATTGCCTTACCTTTCTCTTTTTAATGATATATATATTATAATGGGCAATTTCTAGTATTTTATATTTTCTGTAAGTCTGTTAAGGGCCATCTGACACCTGTAGCTGATTAAAATAAGGAGATGAATTATATTAGTAAAAAAAATTGTGAAATATGGAAAATGGTTGCTCTAAATTCTGCTAATCATTTTTTTTTCATAATAGGAAATGGGTTTTTTTTCTCCAAGGAAATAAAAAACTAGTTCCAGGATAAAAAAAAAATTGTTCAAAAAAGGGGGGTCACAGGGGGGCAGGGGGCCAACTGAATTTCAGTGGGGCACCCCCCCCCCCCCCCTTGGCACTGCAGTGATGGCACTGCACACAGTTTATACCCTAGTTTGCCACAATCGGCATTTGACCGCAGTTCTGGTCTATAAAAAGGTCTTAGCCTATAATGTATTTTTACCATTATAGCTCTGTAACCTGCATGACTGTTCCATTGCAAATTTGTGTGTCTAAATGATGTTAACATGTTATGCAATGTTTTCCTAGATGTTTACACTGCATGTAATGCTGCTTGTTCTTACTTAACCCATTAAAAATAAATTAAAAATGAATGAATTGAAAATGTCTTTGAGTGTTTTTCTTATGCGCATTTGGAGCTATTTATAACAGTATTTCGAACTTTTTCATATGGCCAAATTATATCAGACAAATCCCTCGAAGTGGAGTGGCTACCACAAACTTAGGGTTTACCTAGATTAGTAGATCTTGTTTGAAAATTGGAGACACTCAGGCCCTAGGCCCTATGCCAGTTGTAAATATTTGGAAATAATCATCTGCAGGGTGATGAGAATACATCTTATTCGCTGAGTGGCAGCTATGTTGGTCATACACTCTAAATTCCATGGGTCTTTTAATCATCAATATCAATTCCATGGGCTGCTCTTCATAAATCTTGACCATACATGTGGTTTTCACCTTTAAATCACCTGAATTCCATATTTTTCTTTACCTTGTGGTTTTCACCTGTAAATCACACGAATTCCATGTTCCTCATTACCATGTGGTTTCCACCTGGAAGCTGCAGGGTGAAATTCACCTGTCTGAAAAACGCATGAAATCCACCTTTTTTTGAACCAGGTGATTCCCACCTGGAAAACGGGTGAAAATCACCAGAAAGAGCAGCCACATGGTTTTCACCCTGTGAACAATTGGCCATGTATACTTGCAATGCTACTGGGAGTAGTCATTTAGAGTGTCACACCACTCATCAGTGAGGCCAAAAGTTGCCTTATGACAATTTGACAATTCGTTTCAATGCATTTGATAGGGCATGTTGTGAGGTCTTTCATGTCCTCTAGCAGCTAAATGTAAGAACTCATCATTCGTCTACTGTAAAACTGTAAAGCACATACAGTCCCAACATAATTGTTTGTCTTGCTTACATAACTTTTGGCAGGCCTACACTTCCATTTCAATAAATTATTATAATATTATGTACTTAACTAAAATTCGTGTGGATTTCAGATGTCTTGCTGCAGTGATAGCAGCAGCCATGCAGATCCAGTGTTTACAAATTCAATAGATTCGCCTGAAGGAAGGAACGAAGGAATGAAGAAAGGAAGGAAGGAAGGATTATTAGACAGAATAATTGTATAATGCATCAAAACTGATTAAAATATCAATTTTATATACATGTATATATATCTAGTGACCACGCCTTGCTCACGCCTTAGCCGCGGCTGCACTGTGCCACAATCTGTCAGATTATCTGAAAGATGAAAGCATGCTTGAATATAAAATAAATACACCAACCTGTAGTATATGAGGGAAGCTACTAGCCCGCACAAGCTAAGGACCAAAATGGGGATTGATATTCCATAAATAATCGATTTGCTTCCTTTTTGTGTTTCACAGAGTACCCCTTGCCATCCGCATGTTGGAACACCAGTGGGTCGCTCTGTCACATTTCCAGGCCATAAGATGCCAGACCAGTCATTAGGATCTTCGGGTTTGTAAACCTTTTCCATAACTCCCTTCTCAGCATCCCAGTGCATCAGTTCCACATGCTTCCCATGCTGCCAGATGGTAACCTGTGAAGCGAAATAGTTAAAATAGAACAATCATGAATCAGAATTTTTTAAAAACTTTTCCACGGTCAATAGCAACCTGTTTTTGCAAATATGTTCCCGAGTCTCAATACAGTACAACCTTATATATAAAGGAAATTTCCTGTCAGAAGTCCTCTGTTTTCCTATTTTGCCCTCCTTTCTCCTCTCCGCCCAAAATCTCCTTACAACTACCTCACCACAACCATACCCCACATTAAGAACACTTAATAAAGCTGTGAATGAAATTGCAATTAGCAAAGGGGCAAAATATCAAAGAAATCAAACACAATGGGGGTGATGAAGTTTGAATTGGTGTTGGCTGAATATGAATTAAATGTAATTTTAAAAGGTAGTTTCAGGTAGGAAAAAGTAGTGAAGGGATTTGTAGGGACCCAAAAGGTGTGAAAGGGTAAAGTAGTGGCTGATTCTTCCTTCCTGCTGGAGTAATCATGCTTTATTTTGGTTGTACTGTAAATGGACACAAGCATTCCAACAGATAGGCAAATGCTCAAAAAGGTACAAGCTGGCAGATTGTACTATTATTCCCTTAAAAGGCAAATATATCACGGGCAAAAGTACCGCTCCTTGATAGAAATGAACACTGCATTGAATGCTAATTCGATGCACCTACATACTGGCATTGTTCAGAGCGAAAGAATATTAGCCAGAAATGCCTAAGACATGTGTTTTTTAATTAATATGTTTGTCACAAATTCTATAAAATTAGACAGTTGATTGTGAAAAACATTTTCTCTGAATCCACAACTGTTGTTGGCCGACAATGTTGGGTGCTGTTTGCGCTGACAAGTCAAGATCCTTTTCTAAATTTATTTTTAGCTGATGTCTAACTGCTGAAATCACACATAAAAAGAAACAACGTATATTAGCAGTTTGTAAACACCACTACAGTGATGAATATTATTTGAAATTTGTCATGTGACATTGGAACAGGCTCCCAATATAAATGTATTTCTTCAAAATATAGAAATACTAGAATAGGGAAAACTATTTGCAGGCCATAACATTATCAAAACAAGGAGGTTCACTCTTTAGAGTACATAGACTGCCGTTTGTTTGGTTGGGTCAGTGTCAATGAAACATCTCTAAAGGTCAAGAACTGCATAGTTTGAAATATTAATGAATATATTTTAGATCCAGCAGCGAGACAAAAAATGTGGTATGCAGTTGCTCCCTCTTTGATAGGCCATTTTAGTTGTCATGGCAGCCTAGCTAGGTACTATTGATACATATATATATATATAAGTATCTTATGATTGTGATGTATCCTCTGTGTGGATCTTCACCAAACTCGAATCACCTATTCCTTGTGGTGATTAGAAAATCCTGCATAGTTTCATTAAAAATCACGCACCGGTTTTTCCTCAATCGTGTTAACAGACAGACAGCTAGACGGATGGATGGACAGACATCCATGATAGAAAACTTTAGTCCCTGCCTACAGTGGGACTAATAAGCAATACATATACAGATGCATTTAGCCAACTTGTTTGCAAGACTTAGTGTGTTTTTTGCCTGTGAGTGTCATTTTTATGATATGCATTCACCTATTCAGTCAGTCAGTATTACTTCTTACCTGAAAATCTTGCAGTTTGTCCCCATTCTTGTCTATGACGATGTTCCCGGTGACTCCTCTGGTTGTGGAGTTGATGATGTTTTTGGTAACTCGAACTCCGTCGTTTGGAGGATAGCCTTGCTCAATGGTTTTGTTGACCCCAGAAGCCCAGACAAGTACAGCATCATGTGTGAGGCCTGTAATATTCGTGCATTGATTTGATAATATAGTGGCATAATACTCCTGAAGATATGTCAGAGACAGACAGACAGACAGACAGACATACAGACAGATATATTTCATTTATTTCATCATCTGAGTGTTACATGTATAAAAATTTAATGACGATGGGGTAAAACAGAAACAAATCAATATAGACAAATGAGAAAACCCGTGCACCAAAGTCAAAAAAGATCATCACTGCTGGTGGGCCACCTGATTATTGAGGAATGATGAGCAAAGTCCCTTCAAGCATTCATGAGAAAAGGATGTGAGGATGAAGTGAATGAATGAATGATGGATGACAGTACTCAAAGGAGAGGAGAATAATATGGGGGAGACCGGGGCTATTTGAAACACCAATTTTTTGTCGCATTCTATTGAGCAAATTGTAGTATATACAGGAACCAAAATGGAGCATGTGCTGGCTACAGTATTCAGCTCAAAATTCAATTGAGCAAATTCTTTTAAGATATTGACAAGTTCTCACCATGAGCTTGAAAGTACCACGAGACAGAGTGTTTCAACTAACCTCGGGACTTGGGATGGGGTTAATTGAAACACCACATGGGGTTAGTTGAATCATCCAGAATACACTTGCAAAATCATATTAAAGCAGCAAGTTGTCACAGGGGCAAGTTGTCACAATGCTGATAACATAGGCCTACTGAGCTATGGATGGCAACAGCTGCATGGCAATTAAATCGATTTTGAAATTTTTTAACATGTGAATTTTTTTTGTGATGGTATCACAAAAATGTGTAGTATGTCATGCACTTTGAGAATATTTATAAAAATGAGAGTTTCAACTCAAATTTTTTCCCCATTTTCAAAATTTTCATCTTCTTCCAATTTGAGAGAATTTTTGGCGTTGATTCATGATGGCATTAACCCGTAGTCTCCATGAACAATGTGTCTGTGTTTTCTAAGTGGAACCAGAATATATTCTCTTTTGATTACGGAGATATCTGATTGACTGCATGATCACGGAGAGGATAAGCCGGGGCTAGTTGTCACAGGAGCAAGTTGTCACAGGGGCAAGTTGTCACAATGCTTATAACTTGGCTATCATCCACAAAAGTATTTGCAGGATGTGTATTTTTGTTGTGAAGAGGATAGGCCCGGGCTAGTTGACACAGGGGCAAGTTGTCACAATGCTTATAACTTGGCTATAGGTGGCAGCAGTTGTGTTGTTATTAAATATATTTCAAGATCTGTTTGTTTGTTAAACTCTTTTTATGATGTGGTTGCAAGAAAGTATATTTTGTCATGCGATATGTGAACTTCTTAAAAATTACTTTTTCAACAGAAATTTTACAATCACTTCATTGTCCTCCGATTCGAGACACTATTTTCTGGTAGAAATAGGCCCTTATTATTGGTGGCATTCATCCAAAGTATTCGCAGGATGTGTATTTTTGTTTTTTAAGAGGAATCCAATGTAGTGCAAGCTTGGATTACAGAAATCTGTCAAGAGATGTTAGATTGGCTCTATATGAGTGTGACAACTTGCCCCGGGCTTGGGGCAAGTTGTCACATTTTTACAAAAAAGACTTTGAGTTACGATATGACCTGCAATGAAACACATGATTGATAAATCAGGATGAAAGCTGAATAAATCTTTCTCAAGACTTACAAAAATGTTACAGGGTTGGAAGTTTCCATACAACCTTAACCTAGAGACCTGTAAGATACAGTCAAACTGGAAGTCAAAAAATTGTGACAACTGGTCCTGGTCTCCCCTAATAATAGTAGTATGTAATATAATAGTGACGTTAATCAAGAAGAAAGATCTTTTGTAAGGAGACAAGTCAATGGTGGAAATGGCTTTTTGGATGATGTCTCTTTCCTGGAATTGTATACAATGTCAGGGAATGGCTGCTGAAAATAACTGAAATGATCCTTGTTTGCCAGACAAAAGTCCTCCTCTTTTTCTGTTCTATGACAATAATAATTCAGAGTCGCCTGAAAAATATGACACTGATGGGCTACTGTTCAACATTGTTGTTTAGCAATTAAGACTTCTTCAAAGGCAGCTTCCGATTGTTCAGCAGGAACTCACACTGTTTCCTTTTTGTATGTTATTCTAGGAAAAAAAAAAAACCAACAGGATCACACTACACAATGCAGTAGTGATTCTCTACCTTGCTGTTAATAACGAGACTATGCATGGCATTGCTTCAGTGTTTCAACAAGCCCCACAGAAAATTCGTTAACTAACCCTAACCCACCATGTGGTTAACATAAAACATTATATCAGCTTACAGTCCTCGTTATATTTACTTGGAATCTCAGGTTCTTTTCTTTGCTGTTGAAGTGTGAAGTCAGAGATGACTATTCTCTAGCATTGCAATTTATATAAATTAACTGCAAGCTGTAGTGTTATTTTAGACTGAGTCAGGTTCACGGGCTTCTAGCCAATGTGAATCCACCAAAACTGATTGTCACAGTTTCAACACAATGTCAGAGTAAGACTGCAAAAAAAGTCTTTCCAAAACATGTCTTTGCCTGTTCATTTGTACTACCAACGGCTTCCAACTTGTAGTCAAATACCTTGCATGACTCATTTAAATAGCATACAGTTCAGGATTCTTTCAACTAAATAATTTTACTCAAGGAGCACAAAAATCAACTCATGTAGGAAGTGATGTCACGTCTTGATAAGTGAGTAATCTGCCAGAAGTCAAACTTCGATAAAAAATTTAACCCGGGGAGTAAGAGCAAAAATTCAACTAACCCTTTAAAATGTCTTATGACAGTAGGGGAGACAGGGGAAATTTGAGACGAGGGGGTATTTGAATTTCTGCCTTTATTCCTGGGATTACATTTTATTACCAAGTTTGACTTCTTGTAGAATTATTCACTTGTCAAGACATGACGTCACTCCTGCACGAGCCATATTCAAAACCTGTACTTTACTAGGCTGTAAGGTTGATTTTTGTGCTCCTGGAG
Organism: Platynereis dumerilii; assembly: GCA_026936325.1. Taxonomy (NCBI): domain Eukaryota; kingdom Metazoa; phylum Annelida; class Polychaeta; order Phyllodocida; family Nereididae; genus Platynereis; species Platynereis dumerilii. Next base: position 49,281,012 of record JAPTHN010000005.1, read on the forward strand.
TAATGTTTTTTTAGTTGCAAGAATTTTGACCTGAATGCAATTTTAAATGAGTCATGCAAGTAATTTGATTACAAGTTGGAAGCTTTTGGTATAACAAATCAACAGGCACATTTTCTCGTGAAGATATCCTGAGTCCTCTGTACCCACTCGTGCTGATGCACTCGTGATTACAGAGGACTCAGGATATCTACAAACTCGTGGAGTAGGGGAGAGCGGGGCACAGTGAGACACTTTTTTTATTTTCAAGTCTTCCAAAATGTTGGCAGCAACAAGTTAAATGAGATCAGGTCCACATTATAGATAATGACGTTGGGTATATTGTCACATAGTTTCAGGTTCCTACCTTTTACAGGTATGGAGAAACTTTGATTTATGTCCGTGCTCATTAAGTGTCTCACTGTGCCCCGTGGGCGGGGCACAGTGAGACAGCAGGCGGGGCACAGTGAGACAGGGCATCTGCTGTCATAACCGCCAATCATCAGGACCTGCAGAATTGTTCTATCAATACTTGCATCAGAAACTACTTTACTCTAATAAAAGCAGCTGGCTAGGTGATTCTTTAGGTCCGTTTTTGAGCATGTTTTGAAACTTCATCGCATGGGACACATGCACGACTTATTTAACCTGCCGCACCTGTTACATCCTAATCAAAATCCTTCTTCGACGCTTCCCTGTGGATTTTACTCACAAAATCAGTATGCATTACATTCATGTCGTTTCGAGTGTATTTTGTGATGTCTCACTGTGCCCCGCTTCAAACTGTCTCACTGTGCCCCACGCAGCTCTGTTTATAAAACTTCTGAATCCTGCGGTCCGGATGCCTGCATTGTGGTTCGTCATCTCACTAAACCAAGACAAGCAACTAAGGTTTGAATCCCTGGCAATTGCTTTGCATTATACCATTTTTCTTGGGAATTATAACAAATAGTCGTTTAGCAAAATTATTTACTTTTACAGGCTAAAAACAAAAATATTGAAATTCCACTCTCGATATGCTGCGTAAGCATTCAAGATATAGGACTGTCTCTCACTTACTTAATTTTTGTACTATACAAAAAAGGGTTGATCTGTAAACAGTACCAGGTAGATGCTACGGGCTTTGTCTCACTGTGCCCGCCGTCTCACTGTGCCCCGCTCTCCCCTACATCTCAAAATACCACCATACCCGTTTGGTCTTATTATAATACTCCTGCTTTAGCCCCTTTTTCAATCCCTGCCTAGGTTCCTGAACAAGACAGAGTGGTCCCTCTTGTCTCCTAACCGGAACCTACTGGATTATACAGTGTGGGCAACTTTGGACGTACTACAATCCAGCCAGACATCCATAACTAAGTGCATCAGACTGTGTAATTAGACTGTTCCAATATTGTTGCTTGTAAACTAACTTTTGTTGCAAATTGAGAAAATGCACTATTGCAAAAGTCAAATTGTTTTGACTGTCCTCTTTTTCTGCTGACATCCTGTACATCAGTCTGAGGGATTCATCAACCTGTCTAACATCTGGTTGAAGAAGACTGTGAAAAAAGCTGAGCACAACCAGAAGCTTCATCATGTACCACGGACAATTCAAAATGGATTGTTTTAATTCATGTTTTACTTCATGTTTTACTTCATGTTTTACTTCATGTTTTACTGATTTAAAATCTGATTCACATTTTTCAGTCATCAGATTTAAATTAAATAAATCTGATTTTTTTAAATTTTATACCATTAAAATTGTTTTTTAACACCCTGCTTTAAACTTGTGATTACAAATAAATCCTCAAAAATATAATTCAGTTATTTGGTTTCATCCTCCTGATTTGTAGTGTGTGTTTCACTGGATTTTGCTTTTAGTCCCAGAGTGGTTGGTTCTAAAAGTGACACGCACGTAATGGCTTTTACCTTTACTGATCCAGTAGGCTAATAATAAACCTTTATAAACAACTGGTTTCAATGTGAATTGCAACAAGAAAAGAAACTGTCACTATCAGTTTCTATCTTTGTAGCACCTTTCACAAATCTTTGATGTGTAACTGACGCATCTGTTTTTCTTTGGAAAATTCAGGTAGATTATCACACCAAAGCTGTTTGTGTGATTACTTAAATTATCATTATATATTATTGCTGAAATAATCCACATATGTACATCAGAAGAAAGGAAATAGAATGAGTGAAAAATCCCAAGCAGCCCTTGAAACAGTTTTAGTTGCTAAACGACAATGTTGAACAGTATCACAAAAGTGTTATATTCTTTGGACAACTCTGATATATTCTTGTCATGCATAAAGCAGAAAAAGGTAAGATCCTTTGACTCACATTTCAATAACCAAGTTATTTCCAGCACCCATTGAAGTCCCATTCTGATATTGTGATGAAGCTGTCACCTGCAGCCTCATAATCATAGAAATACATAGAAAGGACATGAGGCTGTATGACGCCACCTCGAGATGAGGTCACCAAATCCGCCATATTGGAACTGCCCTGAGACATGACGTCATTGTGACATCACAGCAGGAGCAACAATATGTTGTGTTTGGCTGATTGTGACGTTACATGATGCCATTGTTACTAGTGACGTCACTATCATTGGTGACGTCACGGTTACCAAATGCCAGGCTGCCAGGCAGTTCCAAGATGGTGGATTTGGTTGCTTCATCTGCTAGAGCCTCATGTCCATTCTATGTATTTCTATGCTCATAATACAATTGCAGGAAAGAGACAGCATATAACTTTCTCCTAATATACCAATATTTTTAAGGCTCCTTTGTGATTCATGATAATACAGACTTGGAACTCATATCTGCTTCACATCATTGTTTTATGGTATCATTTCATTTATTTCATTGATGGAAAAGACATGTCACTGTGTTATGTCTAATTTTTTGTGCACTCCATTGCTTGCCCGAGCTTGTTTCGCTCCTGTTTTTTTTTAGGCAACTTCAGAAAACATGTATACAACGAAAAAGACAAGATTTGGAAATGTTTTTTTGTCAAACTAAAGTATATTTCCAAGCTTAAAAATGTTTATTTTACTCGTACAAAGCGATTTTATGATTTTATTGCTCAGGATGATAGTTTCAATAGTCTCCAATCATAAAAAACAGGCATTTCATAAAATGTTGTCTGTCCGCCGGGCAGTCATCAGAGAGGGCGTGCGTCCGGGCGATCGGGCGGAAGGCGGATAGATAGTTTCCGGGCCAGGACTCAGGGCCTATTGCATGTACATGCTTTTATGGTCCAGTTTTGCCTTTTGATGGTCTGCTTGATGGATATTCCATACTTTTTGATAGTTGTTCCTTTTGTGGATGAGATTCATGGATATTCTTTAAATATACTTCTTGCAATATTGGCAAAAAATATAAAAATTATTATGTTATGTTTCCAGGCAGATACTTGGCCAATATTGAACGTCCATAGATGAAATTTGATTCATATTACCTATATAATGCCTTTGTGCCTTCTGATGGTCTGATTGATGGGCATTTTTTATGCATTTAGGAATATTGAGAAAAACTTACAAAAATACAAATAAATATATTTTTTTGTTTCCGACCCACAGCTCACATTTCTATTCATTGTATATGCATGAAAGTGCTCCGTAATATGTGTAAATTAGTCCAGTTAGGCCTTTCCATGGTTTAGCATACACCTTTAGGCCAAGACTGAGTACTATTGCATATGATACTTACATGCATTTTGGTTCACATCACTTTCACGGTGTAATTGTGTTCCGTAATGGTTTTTTTTTTTTGCTGAAGGCTTGCTGCTACGCAGCCTATGTTTACATTTAGCAAAGATTGATTAACTTTATAAATCCCTGAAAAACTTCTGATGGTTAATTTTATTGCTGGATGAAGGAGATCACTTTTTTTTGGCTAATGGTAATTGCATGAAGAAATGACATGCAGGGAGATTAATAATATAATGAAGATGCAAATATAATAATGATGAGTGCCTAATGGTTGATATGACATGTACATTTCCTGAAAACCTGAAGGGTTGCATAACAGATCTTTCTATCTGGTGATGTTACTGCAATTACCGAAATGCATTTATTTCTTTTTTTCCAGATAGGCAATTTCAGATGGGTAATTCGAGTATAAAAAAGATAATCGCATTTCTCTCAAAGGTTTGAGATGAGATGAAGTCCACCTTGAAATAATACTTACAGGTATGCATGTCAATGTATTATTTTTCTCTCTTTGCAATTGCTGTTACTGTTGGTTTTTTGCATGAAAATTCCACTCCGTTACGCCATTTTCCACTGCAATTACTGGACATTTTTGCAATGCACCTTGTCCCGACATTTAAGAAGGCCTTGATGTGTCTCATTATACTGAACATGACTTCATAATTAATCTACTTTTGTAAGGCCAACCAATTTCTTGCTATGTTGAGATGCTCAAATAGTAGTCACGATGAAGGTCTAATGAAACAGGTAGAAGATCATTGGGCATGTATTTCCTTTTTTTTTCAGATCATTTTTCCAATTTGAGAGTCATGGAAGTACATGTATATGTTATCCATAAAAGTTCTTCATAGTGGAGATGTCTACAGAAAAAGGGCAGGTAAATTTATTTGTAAAATATTTATTCATAAATTGGGCAAAATGACTGGGGTTGATGGCCAGATATAATCATTTTAACTAATATGGATCTGTATTAGACATGCCAAGCAAAAGTACCTGCCTTGCTTAGAGCTAGACATGGTCATCCTGTTTTCCTCTTTACTGACGCTAAGCTCTTAACCGTTTTTGTTGCTTCCAATGGAAGAAATGATTGATTTATTACCATTTGGGAATTTGCTAATACTTTGGCTGCTGTTGAGTCGAAATTCAGGACCAAATACCCACAGTAAGTCATGGTCATGATGACCTTCGAATTGGCATGATCTGATGACAGAAAAATGCCTCCTGTAATCTATGTTCAGGGCATCAAAGTTGAGCAAACATTTTTGTAGTCAGCATCTCAGATCCAGAGCAGAAATATCTGCATAGCTGTAGCGACTATACATCTTTCGCCACTTTAAATACAGAAACTTTCACTAATCATCAAATTGTGTTGACTGTCCTCTTTTTCTGCAGACATCCTGTACATCAATCTGAGGGATTATGTTCAGCTGTTGTTCAACAACCTGTCTAAAATCTGACTGCAGAACACTGTGGAAAAAGCTGAGTACAACCTGAAGCTTTATCCAGTACCACGAACGACTCAAAGTGGAATGTTTTACTTCATGTTTTACTTCATGTTTTACATCATTTTTTACTTCATCTTCTTTCTTTACTACTTGTTTTACTTCATGTTTTACTTCTTGTTTTATTTCATGTTTTACTGAATGTTTTACTTCTGGTTTTACTTCATGTTGTACTTCTTGTTCTACTTCTTGTTTTACTGCATGTTTTACTGCATGTTTTACTTCATGTTGTACTTGTTTTTCTTTTTTTTTTACTTCCATGTTTTACTGTATGTTTTACTTCATGTGTTACATGTACTTCTTGTTTTACTTCTTGTTTTACTTCTTGTTTTACTTCTTGTTTTACTTCATGTTTTACTTCCATGTTTTACTTCATGTTTTACTTCTTTTTTTACTTCATGTTTTACTTAATGTTTTACTTCATGTTTTATTTCATGTTTCACTTAATGGGTTACTTCACAGGCAACTGGACTATTATCACCTGAAAATTAATTTTGTAGTGGCCCCCTTGTCCTTGTATTTCTCTGTTGTATTAGCTACTGGGAGTGCTGATGTCAGTAATGGACCTCCCCCTCCCCCCCCCAGAAAAAAAACTTTTAAAATGAAGTTGCTTACCTACAAAGCGTTTGTCCCTTTCTAAGGTTGCATTGAGATCTTGGATGTTGAAATTACCATTTACCATGGTGTTATAGACATTTGCATAGAACTTGTCCCAAACAGGTCCCGAGGGGTCGGATTCCACAAATGTTATAACACCATGGTACACCTCGGTGTCTTCTAAATCTGGTTCGATGTATCTCAATCCTCTACTTCCATCGTGGACTTGGTCCGTGCCAAAAAAAATGTGATCTCCTTCCATGAGACCTTCTCTTTTGGCGAGGATGAGAATGTGCCTGATGTCTTTGGTGTACATGTACATCAGGGTGACTCTTGTTTGTCTCTTTACATCAACTATCACTTTCCTCATTTTCTCAAAGTTTTCTAGGTCAATTTTATCGCCAAGTACAGTTGACTGCAAAGTATAAAAGTAGACAGTTATTCCGAAGTCCTCAGCTCGATCTTTGATAGTCTTTGCTGTGTCCTTGAATAGCGGGACTGCCTCACATATTATTGAAATTCTTGTCCAGTTAAATACTTGGAGCATGGCCATCATGCCTTCGATGAAGCCATCTTGTGTTGCGCTTAATCTTGAGAATGTTGGAAATGTCTTTCTGTTAGACAAAACGCTGCTTCCGCAATAATTGGCTACCTGGGGGATGTTCCAAGCTGCAGCCAATAGTCCGACTGGTTCACAAACCACACTGCAGATATCTCCTATGATGCCGTCAAGGGAACCTAATGTCTTCCTGAGTTGTACTGCTGCCTTCATACCTTCTTTTGGATTGCAGTTTGCGTTTCTTACTTGGTGGACTATCTCTCTTCCTGGCAGCAACTTTCTTGCACTTTCGATACCAAGCCGAAATGAAGTCGGAATCAGTGGCCCAAATAGATTTCCTGGATACAAAAAGCCAACGTTGAGATTGCCTTTGGATAGTTCTTTCATCTTTCTTGAACTGTTAAGGCTCGCGTCAGTATTTACCGCAGTACTGACCAGTAAATTGCACCCGAGGACAAACATCAATACTTGCAAACGGACAAACACCATGTTTTCTCCTTCAAGGGAAAATGCAGACAGTTGTTCCTGAGGTGGCAGTTTAAGGCAGGGACAAAATGTATGTGCCTTATGCCAGCTGAAGAAGTGGGTGGGACTAACTGCATGCAGCCGCTTCCTCCCTAATCAGCAGAGATCATATTTTGTGGATGTATAACATAACATATACTTTGCATTACAATGTGAATGCATAAACCGCAAGTGGACATGTGAGGGGCCGCAATAGGCCATATTTGTAGCTTAAATAGGCCAGGCATAATTGATCCTTAGCTTCTCTGATATTTTCTAGCCACTTTTTTTCTAAGGACGGCCAGTTGGATGAAAAAAAAATATGTGCAAGCACTTTAACAGCTGCTTGTAGATAGACTTAGTATCTATCTATCTATCTATCTATCTATCTATCTATCTATCTATTTATCTATTTATCTGTCTATCTATCTATCTATCGATCTATCTGTCTATCTATCTAACTATCTATCTACATGTATATCCTCCCTACCTCCCCCTCCCTTTTTTCCTTCCTAATTTCCTTCCTACTTTCCTTGCTTTTTTCCGTCCTTCATTCCTTCCTTCATTCCTTCATTCCTTCCTTCCTTCCTTCCTTCCTTCCTTCCATACTATGGCTGCCCAGAACTGTACCAGTTTGGAAGGCTCACCACGAATTTCATGCCTGCATTGCAGTGCATGACTGATAGTATATATAATACAATACAATACAATACAATACAACAACAATTCCTTCATACCTTCCTTCTTTCATCCCTTCCTTCATTCTTTCTATTGAATCTGCAAACACTGCATCTGAATGCTGCTGTTGGTGCTGCTTTTGTGGAGCTGCATGGTCATTTGAAATTTAATTGCGCCAAAAACTAACATTTTAGTTTCGTAAATAAAAATTCTGATGTCACAGAAGTTTACCAAAAGTTGATGGAAGCAAGATAAAATTATATTAAGACTGTATGCT